>CM055117.1:630017596-630478449 GCA_029206835.1 Rana muscosa | reverse complement strand
TTAGGTTGCCTTCAGAATTCCAGCGTTGGGATGTACTGTATGCCAGAGGGAGATGCATGAAAGAATTATTAACTCCAACTTTTGTGCCTCTTCAGGGATCTGACCAGGAGGGAGCCCAGCCAGTTTTCGGACCCCGGCGGTGGCATACCTAGTCAGGTTCTAGACCTGGTAGTGGGGCATGGTGGAATGTCTGGAGGCTGTTCCTTAAGGCGGGGGAACTGTCAGGACCTGGTTTGTCTGATGGTGGCAATGTGCTTCCCTGGGTGGAAAGTTGCAGTTCTAGTGTCCACCAGCGAGTGTCTCCTAGAAGTCAGCAGGTTCCAGCAATCAGCTCCACCTGGTCTCAGCTACTAGGAGGATATTTCATGCATCTCCCTCTGGCACATGTTTTGGCTCTTTCTGCCTTGAACGCGGTTTGCCCTGCTGCTGAAAGACTCTGTTGCCATTCAATCTTGCCCTGCACTCAGTACCTTGCCGTCTCGTTCCCTGTTGTTACTTTCCCAAGTATTGTTTCCCCCTTCTCATCTGCTCCCTGCTCCTCCAGTTTTCCCTTGCCTTGTGTGTATCTCATTTGTATATATAATGTATATAGATAGTTTTGGAGAAGGACCCAACACAGGCTTTTAGGAATCAGCTTGTTACCCTAGTGGAGATGGGCACCAAGTCAGGAGTACTTTCAGAAAAGGAAAGGCAATATTTGGTACCAATCAGTAATAAAATACCAACCATTTACACACTGCCAAAGATCCATAAGGACTCAGTAAATCCACCTCCTAGACCAATTGTAAATAGCATAGATTCCATCACAGCTAGGTTGGGACAATATCTGGATATGTTTTTACAGAGGAGTGTGGTAACTACGCAAGCTTATCTGAAGGACACAAAAGACTTCCTAATCGGTCTACAAAACATTTCGTTAAGACAGGATCAGGAAATTTGGTTGGTAACCTCGGATGTATCCTCCCTCTACTCAATAATTCAACATGACGATGCATTATTAGCCCTGAATTGGGCCTTGAGTAGAAGGGAGGAACTCCCACACAACCAGAAAGTATTCATTGGCCATGCCCTGGACTTCTGCTTATCTCACAATTATTTCTGGTACGACAGCAAATTTTATCTACAACAGAGGGGAGTAGCAATGGGAGCGAAATTTGCTCCTAGCATTGCCAACTTGTTCATGGCAGAATGGGAAGATAAGATGATTTTTAAAGACAGAAGAGCCGAGCTCATTTTTTATAAACGTTTTATTGATGACATGTTTTTAATTTGGGCCGGCTCAGAAGAATCATTATTAACCTTTTTAAAAGCCCTAAACACCAACAACAATAATATTAAACTAACCTCTGAGTGGAGCAAGGAAACGATAAACTTCCTGGATGTAACAGTATTTCGCCAAAATACAGGATTTGGAACCAAGGTGTTTTTTAAAGCGACAGACAGAAATAGTTATTTACCTACTACAAGTGGTCATCACCCTCAGTGGCTAAGGAATATTCCTAAGGGGCAGATTATGCGCGTAAAACGCAATTGCTCAGATAACGAGAACTTTCTGACGCAAGCAAAAGTCCTATCTGACAGATTCATAGCGAAAGGCTATGCCCCACAACCACTAAAGAAAATTGTAGAAGGAATAGAACAAATGCCTAGGGAAACGTGCCTACTGAATAAACCCAAACCTACAACAGGGGGCACCAACTCAAAAGAATGGGGCTTCATCTCACAATTTCACAGCCAATATAAGGAGGTAGAAGACATTTTCACGAAACACTGGCACATTTTACTTTTGGATAAAAAATTGGGTCCAGTGCTCCCCCCAAAACCTCAATTTATATACCGGAAAGCCACCAACCACGGAGATCGGGTGGTGAAGAAAGTTTTAGACCCTCCCAGCAGACCTCAAACGTTCTGGAACAAAAATGGCTTTTTTGCCTGCAGAAGATGCAGAGCATGTAAGGAAGTGTCACGACCCATTAGGGGTCTTGAAAACTTCATCTCTCCTTCCAATCAGAAACAATTCGACATCGAGCAGTTCATAACGTGTAATAGCAGCTTCGTGGTCTATGCTCTAAAATGTCCATGTGGGCTCCTATATATAGGGCGCACAAAAAGACTTTTGCGCATCCGAATAGCTGAACACGTGAACAACATCAAGATAGGCTTTAAGGACCACAACGTGTCACTACACTTCAAACTCAAGCACAATCAGGACCCCTCAGGCCTTCAATTCTGGGGTATAGAAAGCTTGGAACCACACTGGAGGGGTTCACACAGGGTGCGTGAACTTTCTAAAAAAGAAACAAAATGGATTTTTTTAACCGATGTTTTAGCGCCCAAAGGTTTGAACATCGAATTAGACATTAATTGTTTTATCAGTGATTCATAAATATTAAACACGATGAATATCAGTACGGCATATCACTAGAGCACCACGAACGCATACACAAGGCCTCTACCCCTGATTGTAGTAATTTCACGTGTACTTTTATGACCACCTTTTTAGCAATTTTATTTTTGCATCTCATTGGATTAGTTCGGTTGGTTTATTTAAATAATGTTAATATGATTATTATTATTATTATTTTCATTTGTATATTAATTTTAAGTGTTTTAACATCTCTATTTCTGATTTTAATAGGGATTTTAATTTCTTATCTTAAACATCAATTTGTAGCCTTTTCCACTTTATTTTACTGGTTCATGTGGCCTACACACCATGAGAAAAATATTCTTACGGAAGGGTGTTTCACACCACGTCATCTATACAACCCATTATCCCTAATCATTGTGTATCAGGTTTAGAGGGAGATTTGGGGTGTAGGATGGCGGTTTTACATTGGTTGATAATATTGTTTATTACCTTTTTTACGATTATGATTATCACGATTGTGATTTTTTACGTTTGGATCGGGTTGTTCTTATGAAGATTTTACGGATGGATTTTATTGATGAATTTTATAAGTAGCAAATTTTATTAATGATTACTAGTGTAATCTTCATCAGTGATGTTTCATGAATGAACCTTTTTCAAGTAGTATATGAATGTTTATATGGTTATGTGCACATACTTACGAATGGGTATGTTTAAATTGTACACATAGACCCACGACATCACCTACACATAGAAGTAATTGATTGCCACACATATGCATCTATTTATAGATGTAGATATTTATTCATTAAGAAGGCTTAAAGGCTGTCCGGTAGTATTTTAATTCACTGCAGGCAATTCAGTATAGCCCTGATACTTTCACCAAATTAGGAGGTAAACATCACAGAGCCAAAAAAACCCGGCAGTAGAATACAAATCACAGTAATAGATTCTGAACACCGGGGGCAATGTGGGTGATACATTGTTATCAAAACAGGCCCTTGGAGCTCCAGGGCACAGAGGTTAACTGTGGAGATGTCAGTACGGCGGTAGGTACCGGCGTATTTGTCATCACCCCACATAGCTAATTATCAATGTCCCCTTTGTATTTGCATTTAGGTTGGCTCGGTCTTACCGACACCGACAAGCAGATGCAATGTATCCTATCAGGACGCAGCTCGAATGCACACACCAATCAGAGGGAGGCATATCGAGCTGCGCCTGGTTGAACTTCCGCCCACAGCAGGGCATGGACGCGGACTATCTCAGGGCGCATGCGCGACGTCGCAGGCGCGCAGAGCGGGCTCTAACGTCCAGCCGAGGGGCGGGGTCTGACTCTGCATATATTCCGGTTGCTATGACGGTTGGTCACGCCCTCAGAAGAAGTCAGGAAGTGACGAAACGTCAGGGCGTGACCAACACAGTTCAGCAAACCGGAAGTGACGCGGACGCGTTCCAGGACCAGCCACACAGGAAACGCTGAGGAGATTTACATCCAGTGTTCATCAGTGGCAAGTGCCCAGCGCTGAAGCGCTCGTTTTTACTCCATACTCAAATGCCTGTATATATTCTCATTGTGGTACGCAGATTTTGTAAGGGGGGAGCCAAGGGGTTTGTTTCTCAATAAATTGGTTTTACAATATTACCCTATGTGGAGATATTTCTTTACCCTTACATATACCTGAGTAGGGATGAGCTTCGTGTTCGAGTCGAACATACGTTCGACTCGAACATCGGCTGTTCGATCGTTCGACGAAGATCGAACGATTTGGGCCGTTCGCGCCAAATTCGAGTGACGCGAACGGCCCACAATGCACTACGCCATCGCAGTGTCATCCAGGCGCTGTGATTGGCCAAGCATGCACTGTGACCCCGCATGCTTGGCCAATCACAGCGCCGGCAGCGAGGAGAGCAATGATTGGCCACAGGCAGGATGCCTGTGGCCAATTATTGCTGAGGGTGTTTAGTACACGCCCCACACTATAAAAGGCCGCCAGCACGGCGGCCTAGTGTAGTGTGTTCCGGAGCAGGGATAGAGCAGCATAGGCAGGGACAGTGACTGTTATTTCTTTCTTGCTTAACCTGGATTCCTTTAGTTTAGGGAAAGAGAAGGATAGGTAGGGAGAGTGTCAGTGTGTTTTGTGCTTGTGCTATAGTGTGCTTAAAAAAAACATTTATTCTAGGGACAGAAAACTGTAGGTAGGGACAGTGTCAGTTTCTTTCACTCTGCAAGTCCTTGTTTCCAGGGACCTGGAAGGACAGTGAGTGAATTGTCCTTGTGCTATATTGTGCTTAAAAAAACATTTATTCTAGGGACAGAAAACTGTAGGTAGGGAGAGTGTCAGTTTCTTTCACTCTGCAAGTCCTTGTTTCCAGGGACCTGTAAGGACAGTGAGTGAATTGTCCTTGTGCTATATTGTGATTAAAAAAAACATTTTTTCTAGGGACAGAAAACTGTAGGTAGGGAGAGTGTTTTTTTTCTTTCACTCTGCAAGTCCTTGTTTCCAGGGACCTGGAAGGACAGTGAGTGAATTGTCCTTGTGCTATATTGTGCTTAAAAAAAAACATTTTTTCTAGGGACAGAAAACTGTAGGTAGGGAGAGTGTTTATTTTCTTTCACTCTGCAAGTCCTTGTTTCCAGGGACCTCTAAGGACAGTGAGTGAATTGTCCTTGTGCTATATTGTGCTTAAAAAAAACATTTATTCTAGGGACAGAAAACTGTAGGTAGGGAGAGTGTCAGTTTATTTCACTCTGCAAGTCCTTGTTTCCAGGGACCTGGAAGGACAGTGAGTGAATTGTCCTTGTGCTATATTGTGATTAAAAAAAACATTTTTTCTAGGGACAGAAAACTGTAGGTAGGGAGAGTGTTTTTTTTCTTTCACTCTGCAAGTCCTTGTTTCCAGGGACCTGGAAGGACAGTGAGTGAATTGTCCTTGTGCTATATTGTGCTTAAAAAAAACATTTATTCTAGGGACAGAAAACTGTAGGTAGGGAGAGTGTCAGTTTATTTCACTCTGCAAGTCCTTGTTTCCAGGGACCTGTAAGGACAGTGAGTGAATTGTCCTTGTGCTATATTGTGATTAAAAAAAACATTTTTTCTAGGGACAGAAAACTGTAGGTAGGGAGAGTGTTTTTTTTCTTTCACTCTGCAAGTCCTTGTTTCCAGGGACCTGTAAGGACAGTGAGTGAATTGTCCTTGTGCTATATTGTGCTTAAAAAAAACATTTATTCTAGGGACAGAAAACTGTAGGTAGGGAGAGTGTCAGTTTATTTCACTCTGCAAGTCCTTGTTTCCAGGGACCTGTAAGGACAGTGAGTGAATTGTCCTTGTGCTATATTGTGATTAAAAAAAACATTTTTTCTAGGGACAGAAAACTGTAGGTAGGGAGAGTGTTTTTTTTCTTTCACTCTGCAAGTCCTTGTTTCCAGGGACCTGTAAGGACAGTGAGTGAATTGTCCTTGTGCTATATTGTGCTTAAAAAAAACATTTATTCTAGGGACAGAAAACTGTAGGTAGGGAGAGTGTTTTTTTTCTTTCACTCTGCAAGTCCTTGTTTCCAGGGACCTGTAAGGACAGTGAGTGAATTGTCCTTGTGCTATATTGTGCTTAAAAAAAACATTTATTCTAGGGACAGAAAACTGTAGGTAGGGAGAGTGTTTTTTTTCTTTCACTCTGCAAGTCCTTGTTTCCAGGGACCTGTAAGGACAGTGAGTGAATTGTCCTTGTGCTATATTGTGCTTAAAAAAAACATTTATTCTAGGGACAGAAAACTGTAGGTAGGGAGAGTGTCAGTTTATTTCACTCTGCAAGTCCTTGTTTCCAGGGACCTGGAAGGACAGTGAGTGAATTGTCCTTGTGCTATATTGTGATTAAAAAAAACATTTTTTCTAGGGACAGAAAACTGTAGGTAGGGAGAGTGTTTTTTTTCTTTCACTCTGCAAGTCCTTGTTTCCAGGGACCTGTAAGGACAGTGAGTGAATTGTCCTTGTGCTATATTGTGCTTAAAAAAACATTTATTCTAGGGACAGAAAACTGTAGGTAGGGAGAGTGTCAGTTTATTTCACTCTGCAAGTCCTTGTTTCCAGGGACCTGTAAGGACAGTGAGTGAATTGTCCTTGTGCTATATTGTGATTAAAAAAACATTTTTTCTAGGGACAGAAAACTGTAGGTAGGGAGAGTGTTTTTTTTCTTTCACTCTGCAAGTCCTTGTTTCCAGGGACCTGTAAGGACAGTGAGTGAATTGTCCTTGTGCTATATTGTGCTTAAAAAAAACATTTATTCTAGGGACAGAAAACTGTAGGTAGGGAGAGTGTCAGTTTATTTCACTCTGCAAGTCCTTGTTTCCAGGGACCTGTAAGGACAGTGAGTGAATTGTCCTTGTGCTATATTGTGATTAAAAAAAACATTTTTTCTAGGGACAGAAAACTGTAGGTAGGGAGAGTGTTTTTTTTCTTTCACTCTGCAAGTCCTTGTTTCCAGGGACCTGTAAGGACAGTGAGTGAATTGTCCTTGTGCTATATTGTGATTAAAAAAACATTTTTTCTAGGGACAGAAAACTGTAGGTAGGGAGAGTGTTTTTTTTCTTTCACTCTGCAAGTCCTTGTTTCCAGGGACCTGTAAGGACAGTGAGTGAATTGTCCTTGTGCTATAGTGTGCTTAAAAAAAACATTTATTCTAGGGACAGAAAACTGTAGGTAGGGACAGTGTCAGTTTCTTTCACTCTGCAAGTCCTTGTTTCCAGGGACCTGGAAGGACAGTGAGTGAATTGTCCTTGTGCTATATTGTGATTAAAAAAAACATTTTTTCTAGGGACAGAAAACTGTAGGTAGGGAGAGTGTTTTTTTTCTTTCACTCTGCAAGTCCTTGTTTCCAGGGACCTGTAAGGACAGTGAGTGAATTGTCCTTGTGCTATATTGTGATTAAAAAAAACATTTTTTCTAGGGACAGAAAACTGTAGGTAGGGAGAGTGTTTGTTTTTTTTCTTTCACTCTGCAAGTCCTTGTTTCCAGGGACCTGTAAGGACAGTGAGTGAATTGTCCTTGTGCTATATTGTGCTTAAAAAAAAACATTTATTCTAGGGACAGAAAACTGTAGGTAGGGAGAGTGTCAGTTTATTTCACTCTGCAAGTCCTTGTTTCCAGGGACCTGTAAGGACAGTGAGTGAATTGTCCTTGTGCTATATTGTGATTAAAAAAAACATTTTTTCTAGGGACAGAAAACTGTAGGTAGGGAGAGTGTTTTTTTTCTTTCACTCTGCAAGTCCTTGTTTCCAGGGACCTGTAAGGACAGTGAGTGAATTGTCCTTGTGCTATATTGTGCTTAAAAAAAACATTTATTCTAGGGACAGAAAACTGTAGGTAGGGAGAGTGTCAGTTTATTTCACTCTGCAAGTCCTTGTTTCCAGGGACCTGTAAGGACAGTGAGTGAATTGTCCTTGTGCTATATTGTGATTAAAAAAAACATTTTTTCTAGGGACAGAAAACTGTAGGTAGGGAGAGTGTTTTTTTTCTTTCACTCTGCAAGTCCTTGTTTCCAGGGACCTGGAAGGACAGTGAGTGAATTCTCCTTGTGCTATATTGTGATTAAAAAAAACATTTTTTCTAGGGACAGAAAACTGTAGGTAGGGAGAGTGTTTTTTTTCTTTCACTCTGCAAGTCCTTGTTTCCAGGGACCTGTAAGGACAGTGAGTGAATTGTCCTTGTGCTATAGTGTGCTTAAAAAAAACATTTATTCTAGGGACAGAAAACTGTAGGTAGGGACAGTGTCAGTTTCTTTCACTCTGCAAGTCCTTGTTTCCAGGGACCTGGAAGGACAGTGAGTGAATTGTCCTTGTGCTATATTGTGATTAAAAAAAACATTTTTTCTAGGGACAGAAAACTGTAGGTAGGGAGAGTGTTTTTTTTCTTTCACTCTGCAAGTCCTTGTTTCCAGGGACCTGTAAGGACAGTGAGTGAATTGTCCTTGTGCTATATTGTGATTAAAAAAAACATTTTTTCTAGGGACAGAAAACTGTAGGTAGGGAGAGTGTTTTTTTTCTTTCACTCTGCAAGTCCTTGTTTCCAGGGACCTGTAAGGACAGTGAGTGAATTGTCCTTGTGCTATATTGTGCTTAAAAAAAACATTTATTCTAGGGACAGAAAACTGTAGGTAGGGAGAGTGTCAGTTTATTTCACTCTGCAAGTCCTTGTTTCCAGGGACCTGGAAGGACAGTGAGTGAATTGTCCTTGTGCTATATTGTGATTAAAAAAAACATTTTTTCTAGGGACAGAAAACTGTAGGTAGGGAGAGTGTTTTTTTTCTTTCACTCTGCAAGTCCTTGTTTCCAGGGACCTGTAAGGACAGTGAGTGAATTGTCCTTGTGCTATATTGTGCTTAAAAAAAACATTTATTCTAGGGACAGAAAACTGTAGGTAGGGAGAGTGTCAGTTTATTTCACTCTGCAAGTCCTTGTTTCCAGGGACCTGTAAGGACAGTGAGTGAATTGTCCTTGTGCTATATTGTGATAAAAAAAAACATTTTTTCTAGGGACAGAAAACTGTAGGTAGGGAGAGTGTTTTTTTTCTTTCACTCTGCAAGTCCTTGTTTCCAGGGACCTGTAAGGACAGTGAGTGAATTGTCCTTGTGCTATATTGTGATTAAAAAAAACATTTATTCTAGGGACAGAAAACTGTAGGTAGGGAGAGTGTCAGTTTATTTCACTCTGCAAGTCCTTGTTTCCAGGGACCTGTAAGGACAGTGAGTGAATTGTCCTTGTGCTATATTGTGATTAAAAAAAACATTTTTTCTAGGGACAGAAAACTGTAGGTAGGGAGAGTGTTTTTTTTCTTTCACTCTGCAAGTCCTTGTTTCCAGGGACCTGTAAGGACAGTGAGTGAATTGTCCTTGTGCTATATTGTGATTAAAAAAAACATTTTTTCTAGGGACAGAAAACTGTAGGTAGGGAGAGTGTTTTTTTTCTTTCACTCTGCAAGTCCTTGTTTCCAGGGACCTGTAAGGACAGTGAGTGAATTGTCCTTGTGCTATAGTGTGCTTAAAAAAAACATTTATTCTAGGGACAGAAAACTGTAGGTAGGGACAGTGTCAGTTTCTTTCACTCTGCAAGTCCTTGTTTCCAGGGACCTGGAAGGACAGTGAGTGAATTGTCCTTGTGCTATATTGTGATTAAAAAAAACATTTTTTCTAGGGACAGAAAACTGTAGGTAGGGAGAGTGTTTTTTTTCTTTCACTCTGCAAGTCCTTGTTTCCAGGGACCTGTAAGGACAGTGAGTGAATTGTCCTTGTGCTATATTGTGATTAAAAAAAACATTTTTTCTAGGGACAGAAAACTGTAGGTAGGGAGAGTGTTTTTTTTCTTTCACTCTGCAAGTCCTTGTTTCCAGGGACCTGTAAGGACAGTGAGTGAATTGTCCTTGTGCTATATTGTGCTTAAAAAAAACATTTATTCTAGGGACAGAAAACTGTAGGTAGGGAGAGTGTCAGTTTATTTCACTCTGCAAGTCCTTGTTTCCAGGGACCTGGAAGGACAGTGAGTGAATTGTCCTTGTGCTATATTGTGATTAAAAAAAACATTTTTTCTAGGGACAGAAAACTGTAGGTAGGGAGAGTGTTTTTTTTCTTTCACTCTGCAAGTCCTTGTTTCCAGGGACCTGGAAGGACAGTGAGTGAATTCTCCTTGTGCTATATTGTGCTTAAAAAAAACATTTATTCTAGGGACAGAAAACTGTAGGTAGGGAGAGTGTCAGTTTATTTCACTCTGCAAGTCCTTGTTTCCAGGGACCTGTAAGGACAGTGAGTGAATTGTCCTTGTGCTATATTGTGCTTAAAAAAAATATTTTTTCTAGGGACAGAAAACTGTAGGTAGGGAGAGTGTCAGTTTCTTTCACTGTGAAAGTCCTTGTTTCAAGGGACAGAGAAGGACACCTGAAGGTAGCCCTTATTGCTTTTTTCCCATCTCCCTGCAGGCCATCTATTAGAATGTCTGGAAGGCAAACAAGGAGAGGCAGACAGTCAGGAGGCAATAAAAGAGGGCAAGCAGGCTCTGTGTCTGGGGGCAACAGTGCTGGTCGTGGACGCGGTGCATTGTCATCAGCACATGGCCATGGGACACGCTTGTCCTTCTTTTCGGCAGCTGGACATGTTGAGCCACATCATGCCGAAGACTTGGTAGAGTGGATGACCAAGCCCTCCTCCTCCTCCTCATCCTCTCTCACCCAGGCTCAGGGTACTGGAAAAGCAGCTGCCAAAGCGTCGTCTTCCCTGGTATCAATGTCAGACAAATCATCAGTCACTCCTTCCCTAGACCCACCATGTCCTCCTCCTGAGGAGTCCCCCGAACTGTTTGAGCACAGTGTTGGGTACATGCTCCAGGAGGATGCCCAGCGTTTCGAAGGGTCTGATGATGAAACCCAGCTAGAGGAAGGCAGTAGCGTGAGAGCAGACAGAGGGGATGCTCAAGAAGGACACCAATCTGGCAGTCATGTTCCAGCAGCTGCAGCATACTGCCAGATTGGCTCCAGTGATGAGGAGGGAGGGGATGATGAGGTCACTGACTCCACGTGGGTGCCTAATAGGAGAGAGGAGGAGGAGGAGGATGAGGAGGAGGCACATCTCCAACGAGGCAGGATGCCCTTTGGTGGCCAGCGTAAGGGCAGTACACCGACGGAATCACACCGCAGAGCTCCGCCTGTGCAGGGCGCTGCCTCTGCCCGTCATTCAAAAAGTTCTTTGGTGTGGGCCTTTTTTGAGGCTAGTGCATCAGATCGCACAGCTGCTGTTTGCAACATATGTCTCAAGCGTATATCGCGTGGCCAAAACATCAGCCGCTTGGGTACCACATGCCTGACCAGACATATGTTGACCTGCCATGCAGCTCGTTGGCAAGCCTACCTCAAAGACCCACACCAAAGAACAAAGCGGACCTCTCCTTGCACCGCATCAGCTGGGATCTCCAACCCCACTATAACTTCAGTCCTCTCTGAAACATGCACTGAGAGGAATGAAGGTGTAGAATTAGGTGTGTCACAGCCAAGTACTTGCGGCCACTCTGCTAGCAGTACACCGACGTCCGATTCTAGCAGGCAAATTTCCCTGCCCCAGCTGCTGGACCGTCGAAAGAAGTTCACTCCCAGCCATCCACATGCCCAGCGGTTGAATGCTAGCTTGGCTAAATTGCTAGCGCTTCAACTGCTGCCTTTTCAGTTGGTAGACTCGGCCCCCTTCCGTGAGTTTGTGCAATGTGCGGTTCCTCAGTGGCAGGTTCCCAAACGCCACTTTTTCTCACGGAAGGCTATTCCGGCTCTCTACCGGCATGTGGAAGGCAATGTCTTGGCCTCGCTGGACAGGGCGGTCAGCGGTAAGGTGCATATTACCGCTGACTCATGGTCCAGCAGGCATGGACAGGGACGTTACCTTTCTTTCACGGCCCATTGGGTCACTCTTTTGGCAGCTGGGAAGGATTCAGGACAAGGTGCAGTAGTGTTGGAGGTTGTCCCACCGCCACGCCTCCAAAATGCTACTACTGGTTGTGACACACCTCTCTCCTCCACCCCCTCCTCTTCTTCTTCCTCCATGGCCTCTTCCTGTGGTTTGTCCTATGAACCAGCGGTGCTCCGTAGCCGTTCACGGGGCTACGCAAGTACGCAGGCAAAAAGATGCCATGCCGTGCTTGCGCTGGTGTGTTTGGGGGACAGAAGCCACACTGGGGCAGAGGTCCTGTCTGCTCTGCAGGGCCAGGCCGAGAGGTGGTTGACGCCACGCCAGCTTAAGCCAGGAATGGTGGTTTGCGACAATGGCACCAACCTCCTCTCCGCCCTCCGACAGGGACAACTGACCCATGTGCCCTGTGTGGCTCACGTCCTTAACCTGGTGGTGCAGCGCTTCTTGGGCAGGTACCCGGGCTTACAGGATGTCCTGAGGCAGGCCAGGAAAGTCTGTGTGCATTTCCGCAGATCTTATAATGCCAGTGCTCGCCTGGCTGAGCTGCAAAAGGAGTTGAACCTGCCCAAGAACCGCCTTATATGTGACATGCCCACCAGGTGGAACTCAACGTTGGCCATGCTGCAGCGGCTGCACACGCAGCAGAGGGCCATCAATGAGTACCTGTGCGACTACGGCACCAGGACAGGGTCAGGGGAGCTTGGTTTTTTTTCTCCACGCCAGTGGGGCATGATCAGGGATGCATGCACTGTCCTGGCACCATTTGAGGAGGCCACGAGGATGGTGAGCAGTGACAGTGCATGCATCAGTGACACTGTACCTCTTGTCCACCTGTTGGAGCACACGCTGCGTGGAATAATGGACAGGGCACTTGAGGCAGAACAGAGGCAGGAAGAGGAGGACTTCCTTGCCTCTCAAGGCCCCCTTTACCCAGACAGTGTTCCTTCTGTCCCACCCATCGCACAGGAAGAGGAGGAGGAGGAGGAGGAGGAGGATTGTGTCAGCATGGAGGTGGAGGCTGGCACTCAGCATCATCAGCAGCAGTCTTTTAGGGATGATTTACAGTCCCAAGAAACCAGTGGACTTGTACGTGGCTGGGAGGAGGTGGCTGCGGATCATGTCGTCCTTAGTGACCCAGAGGACTCCGGAGCGAATGCCTCAGCAAACCTACGCTGCATGGCCTCCCTGATCCTGCAAAGTCTGCGGAAGGATCCTCGTATTCTTCGGATCAAGGAGAGGGACCATTACTGGCTGGCCACTCTCCTTGATCCACGGTACAAGGGTAAGGTTGCGGACCTTATGTTACCGTCGCAGAGGGAGCAGAGGATGAGACAACTCCGGGAGGCCTTGCAGAAAGGTCTGTGCAACGCGTTCCCAGAGACTGGGAGGTTGCAAACTCCTGGTCCTGGACAACGAGTTGCTGAGGCTTCGGCCAGTCAAAGAAGGAGCGGTGGGGAAGGTGGCCGTCTGACCGATGCGTTCAGACAATTCTTTAGTCCGCAGCCCCAAAGTATGATCGGTTCCAGCAACCATCGCCAGCGTCTGATAAACATGGTGCAGGAATATCTAGGGGCAAGGTCAGACTTGGACACCTTCCCCACCGAAAATCCTCTGGCTTACTGGGTCTTGAGGATGGATCACTGGCCAGAGCTTGCACAGTATGCAATTGAGCTACTGGCCTGTCCTGCATCCAGCGTTCTTTCGGAACGCACATTCAGTGCTGCTGGAGGATTTGTCACGGATCACAGGGTGCGCCTGTCCACCGACTCGGTTGATCGACTGACTTTCATCAAGATGAACCAGTCTTGGATCACCACCAGCTACCACACACCTGATGCTGATATAACAGACTAATTGATTTTAACATGTCACATCCCTTCAAGACTGATGCTGATGCTGAGTGCCTGTGCTGTTATGTTGACTGGCTATCCTCCTCCTCCGAGTCCTCAATGATACGATTGATGATGATAGCTTGTAAGATCATTTTTGTTTATGGGTGCCGCCACCAGTGCCTAACGCCCAATTTTTCAGCCCCTGTTTAACAGGGGCGTGTAATTACAATTTTTGAAGCAATACTTTGCAACAGGGCTCATTGCTGTGCTCCAAGTACAGTATCTGTGAGGAGTTGCAGTGTTGTGCCACCAGTGCCTAAGGCCCAATTTTTCAGCCCCTGTTTAACAGGGGCGTGTCATTACAATTTTTGAAGCAATACTTTGCAACAGGGCTCATTGCTGTGCTCCAAGTACAGTATCTGTGAGGAGTTGCAGTGTTGTGCCACCAGTGCCTAAGGCCCAATTTTTCAGCCCCTGTTTAACAGGGGCGTGTCATTACAATTTTTGAAGCAATACTTTGCAACAGGGCTCATTGCTGTGCTCCAAGTACAGTATCTGTGAGGGGTTGCAGTGTTGTGCCACCAGTGCCTAAGGCCCAATTTTTCAGCCCCTGTTCAACAGGGGCATGTAATTACAATTCTTGATCTAATAATTCACAGCAGGGCCCATTGCTGCACCCACCAAGAGTAACTGTCAGGGCTTACAGTGTTGTGGCACCAGCACCACCATCAAAGGCCCAATTTTTACTACCACTGTTCAACAATTATATGTAATTAAAATTCCTGATATAATAGTTGACAGCAGGGCGTTCCAGCACCAACCAAGAGTAACTGTGAGTGCTTACAGTGTTGTGCCAACACCAACAACTAAGGGGCCTATTTCTGCAGAGTATATACGGCAGGTCCCTACTTTCAAACATCCAACTTACAAACGACTCCTACTTGCAAACGCAAGAAGACAACAGGAAGTGAGAGGAAATCTACCACTAGGAAGGAAAATTCTCTCCTGTAAGAATAAATATGGGAGAAAGGTGTCTCCTCTGTACTGATGCTTTATCAGCAATCCTTGTTTCAAGAAAAAGACCACATTTCAAAAAGAGTTGTCATTGGGACGGAAAGTGAGGTGAAATGTTCTGAACAGGGGCACAGACAGCAAAACAAATGTTACAGGGGTGATAACCCTTACCTATGTTTTCCAAAAAGTTTAAAAATAGATTTTTGGTCTGGAGCTACACTTCAACAATGTACCTGTTCAAAATTACAAACAGACTCTACATAAGAACAAACCTACAGTCCCTGTCTTGTATGCACCGCCTGTATAGGGCTGTTCAGAGTATATAGGGCCTTTTTTATTTTATGTGCGGGGTTCCCCTTAATATCCATACAAGACCCAAAGGGGCTGGTAATGGGCTGGGGTAGGGGGGGGGTCATGGGGTAGCTATGCCATTTTTCTTAAAGAATTTCATCCATATTACCGGGACCAGACATTACATTAAAGCCGCAAGCAGTTTTAAATGGCTTTTTTTTCCTTTAGAAGTGTCATTTTGTGCAGGGACAGTTCTAAACACGGGAAACACGTGGCACTTCACAGGCATACTTTAGACACCCCCCAGGTACGATATTTAAAGGAATATTTGACTTTTTTTTTTTCACTTTATGCATCATTAAAATGACTGCTCCCGAAAAACGACCGTTTTTAAAACTTCTTTTTGCATTGATACATGTCCCCTGGTGCAGAACCCGGGTTCCCAAACCCTTTTTAGGACAATAACATGCATAATAGTTGTTATAATTAGCACTTTAGAATTCGAACGTTCGCATCCATTGTATTTAATAGGGTTCTAATGTTCGTTCGAACTTTCGGTCCGTTCGCGGGTTCTGGTGCGAACCGAACCCGGGGGTGTTCGGCTCATCACTATACCTGAGTTACCGCATGAAGTTTATGGTGGAGAAGAAAAGGAAAATTTATCTGATTGTATCATTGCTGAAGGAGGAATGTTGATCTAGGCTTACATTTATCCTGTATCTGGTGAGTGCGCCCCCTGAAGGGGACTTTCAAAAATCTCCCCACGCGGTGTAATACACTACTGGTGAAAGGAGCACTAAGAATTGGATACAACTAGATTCACCATTCACTACTTCATCACCTAGATAAGCGATTATCATAGAAGACGCACATTTGAACTTTTGTTCGTAGCGCTGCTACAGTTTTATTCTGAACTTTTAAACCAAGTTTTAAAAAAAGACTGTTTTTTTATATATATAGATAGTTTGTTAGGTTGCTGGTTAAGCATTTTGTCATTTAGTTTTGATTCGCTTGCATACCCATGTGAATTCCTTTCTTGTGTGTGATCTGTCTTTTGTTTCATTGTAAATAAATCTTACTTGAAAGACGTATACATACTTTATGGTTTGGTCCTGGTTTCTTGGTGTAGCTACATACAATATATTACCAAAAGTATTGGGACACCTGTCTTTACATACACATGAACTTTAATGGCATCGCAGTCTTAGTCTGTAGGGTTCAATATTGAGTTGGCCCACCCTTTGCAGCTATAACAGCTTCAACTCTTCTTGGAAGGCTGTCCACAAGGTTTCGGAGTGTGTCTATGGGAATGTTTGACCATTCTTACAGAAGCGCATTTGTAAGGTCAGGCACTGATGTGGACGAGAAGACCTAGCTCGCAGTCTGCGCCCTACATCATCCCAAAGGTGTGCTAACGGGTTAAAGTCAGGACTCTGAGTAGGCCAGTCAAGTTCCTCTACTCCAAACTTGCTCAGTCATGTCTTTATGGACCTTGTTTGTGCACTGGTGAGCAGTCATGTTGGAACAGGAAGGGGCCATCTTCCATTTCCAACATGACTGCACACCTGTGCACAAAGCAAGGTCCACAAATACATGGATGAGTGAGTTAGGGGTGGAGGAACTTGAATGGCCTGCACTGTCCTGACCTCAACCCGAAACACTCAAGAGACACCTGGGAAGGGGTGAAGTGATTGCATCGGGCAAACTCAAGTGATACTTCTGGTAAGAATCAGATGCCGGCATCAGTGTCTGATAAACTTGCGAAGTATAACACAAATATATGTTATATATTTATGATGTATATCTAAACTTGATTTTCTACCTTGAAATTTAGAAGCTCCTGAAGAAGCGATTCGCAGATAATCGCGAAACATGTTGAGCCACTTTTAAATTTCCAAGAACTATATGGACTTCCATTTTGGGGACATCTCTCTGCCATTTATATCTTCAGTGGGAAGATTCATCATGCATACCCACGAATTGAGTATTTTGTATCATTGAGTGTCCTACTATGGTCTTTGTCCATGTTTTCTTATTTTAGATTATATCCTACTGTATTCTGAGAAAACAATTAGTATAATTTCTGTACTATTGTGCTAATAAAATTTGTTATTTTTTTATATTGGTGCCTTCAAAGTCCATTCTTTTTCTATTCAGCTATATACACCATCCCAAGGTCGGCGGAGGATCCTGGAGGCAGGGCTCTTCAGCCAGAATGTTCCGGCGCCATGCTCGCCCTGAGAGAGACTCCTCACTCTCGCTCCTGCTTCCTCCTTTGACAATACACAAGCCCGCCGCTGTTGCCTCAGAGTGACAGTCTGAGCAAACAACTCTCCGGGCGGCTGCACACTTAATCTTATTCCGCTCATCTCCAAGGTTCATGAGGAGAGGGGGGTCTGTGCTGAAGGAGAGGAGGTTATCCTAGGGGGTCTGTACTAAAGGAGGGGGTTATCCTGAGGGAGTCTGCACTGATGGAGGGGGGATTTTCTTGAGGGGGTCTGCACTCAAGAAGGGGGGTGTTTTATCCTGAGGGGGTCTGCACTGATGGAGGGAGATTTCCTGAAGGGGGGTCTGCACTGATGGAGGGGGCGGGGGATTTCCTGAGGGGGGTCTGCACTGATGGAGGGGGGATTTCCTGAGGGGAGGATTTCCTGAGAGGGGGTCTGCACTGAAGGAGGGGGTGGTTTATCCTGAGGAGGTCTGCACTTATTGAGGGGGCATTTCCTGAGGGGGGTCTGCACTGATAGAGGGGGGTTTTCTGAGGAGGGTCTGCAATGGAGAGGAGGGTTATCCTGAGGGGGTCTGCACTGATAGAGGAGGGGATTTCCTGAGGGGGGTCTGTAGTGATGGAGGGGGGGGATTTCCTGAGGGGGGTCTGCACTAAAGCTGCATGATTTTTTTGCTTAACCACTTAAGCCCCGGACCATTTGGTAGCTAGAGGACCAGAGGTGAATTCAGAATTTTGAACTGCGCTGCTTTAACTGTAAATTGTGCGGACATGCAATGTTGTACCCAAACGAAATTTGCGTCCTTTTCTTCCCACAAATAGAGCTTTCTTTTAATGGTATTTGATTGCCTCTGCGATTTTTATTTTTTGCGATATAAACGGAAAAAGACCGAAAATTTTGAAAAAAAATGATATTTTCTACTTTTTGTTATAAGAAAAATCGAATAAACTCAATTGTAGTCATACATTTAGGCCAAAATGTATTCAGCCACATGTTTTTAGTAAAAAAAATGTCAATAAGCGTATATTTATTGGTTTGCGCAAAAGTTATAGAGTTTACAAACTAGGGTACATTTTCTGAAATTTACACAGCTTTAAATTTATGACTGCCTATCTCATTTCTTGAGGTGCTAAAATGACAGGGCAGTACAAAACCCCCCCCCCCCAAATGACCCCATTTTGGAAAGTAGACACCCCAAGGAAATTGCTGAGAGGCATGTTGAGCCCATTGAATTTTTTATTTTTTTGTCCCAAGTGATTGAATAATGACTAAAAAAAAAGAAAAATTACAAAAAGTTGTCACTAAATGATATATTGCTCACACATGCCATGGTTATATGTGGAATTTCACCCCAAAATACATTTTGCTGCTTCTCCTGAGTACGGGGATACCACATGTGTGGGACTTTTTGGGAGCCTAGCCGCGTACGGGACCCCGGAAACCAAGCACCGCCTTCAGGATTTCTAAGGGCGCAAATTTTTGATTTCACTCCTCACTACCTATCACAGTTTCGAAGGCCATAAAATGCCAAAATAGCACAAAACCCCCCCAAATGACCCCATTTTAGAAAGTAGACACCCCAAGGAAATTGCTGAGAGGCCTGTTGAGCCCATTGAATATATTTTTTTTGTCCCAAGTGATTGAATAATGACAAAAAAATAAAAAATAAAAAATAAAATTACAAAAAGTTGTCACTAAATGATATATTGCTCACACATGCCATGGTTATATGTGGAATTACACCCCAAAATACATTTTTCTGCTTCTCCTGAGTACGGGGATACCACATGTGTGGGACTTTTTAGGAGCCTAGCCGCGTACGGGACCCCGAAAACCAAGCACCGCCTTCAGGATTTCTAGGCACAAATTTTTGATTTCACTCCTCACTACCTATCACAGTTTCGAAGGCCATAAAATGCCAAAATCGCACAAAACCCCCCCAAATGACCCCATTTTGGAATATAGACACCCCAAGCTATTTGCTGAGAGGAATGGTGAGTATTTTACAGCTCTCATTTGTTTTTGAAAATGAAGAAAGAAAATATATATATATATTATTATTTTTTTTTCAATTTTCAAAACTTTGTGACAAAAAGCGAGATCTGCAAAATACTCACAATACCTCTCAGCAAATAGCTTGGGGTGTCTACTTTCCAAAATTGGGTCATTTGGGGGGGTTTTGTGCTATCTGGGCATTCCATGGCCTCCGAAACTGTGATAGGCAGTGAGAAGTGAAATCAAAAATTTACACCCTTAGAAAGCCTGAAGGCGGTGCTTGGTTTTTGGGGTCCCGTACGTGGCTAGGCTCCCAAAAAGTCTCACACATGTGGTATCCCCGTACTCAGGAGAAGCAACAGAATGTATTTTGGGGTGTAATTCCACATATGCCCATGGCATGTTTGAGCAATATATCATTTAGTGACAACTTTGTGCAAAAAAAAAAAAAAAATTGTTGTTTTTCCGCAACTTTTGTCAACATATAAAATATTCCATGGACTCGACATGCCTCTCAGTATATAGCTTGGGGTGTCTACTTTCCAAAATGGGGTCATTTGGGGGGGGGTTTGAACTGTTCTGGCATTTTATACACAACATTAGGAAGCTTACATCCACTCTTCTAACCACTTGAAGACAAAGCCCTTTTTGACACTTTTTGTTTACATGAAAACATTTTTTTTTGCAAGAAAATTATGTTGAACCCCCAAACATTATATATATTTTTAAAGCAAAGGCCCTACAGATTAAAATGGTGGGTGTTGCATTTTTTTTTTCTACACAGTATTTGCGCAGCGATTTTTCAAAGGCATTTTTTGGGTTAAAAAATACACTTTTTTTAATTTTAATGCACTAAAACACACTATATTGCCCAAATGTTTGATGAAATAAAAAAGATGATCTTAGGCCGAGTACATAGATACCAAACACGACATGCTTTAAAATTTCGCACAAACGCGCATTGGCGACAAACTACATACATTTTTAAAAGCCTTTAAAAGCCTTTACAGGTTACCCCAGTAGATTTACAGAGGAGGTCTACTGCTAAAATGATTGCCCTCGATCTGACCTTCGTGGTGATACCTCACATGCATGGTGCAATTGCTGTTTACATATGACGCTAGACCGACGCTTGCGTTCGCCATTGGGCAAGAGCAGGGCAGGGCAGGGGTGCTTTTTTTTTTTTTTCTTTTTTTTTTTATTATTAATTTTGCTTTTTTATTTTATTTTTAAATTGTTCCTTCCAAGTATTTTTTTTTTATCATTTTTATTGTTATCTCAGGGAATGTAAATATCCCCTATGATAGCAATAGGTAGTGACAGGTACTCTTTTTTTGAAAAAACTGGGGTCTTCTAGACCCTAGATTTTTCCTCTGCCCTCAAAGCATCTGACCACACCAAGATCGGTGTGATAAAATGCTTTCCCAATTTCCCAATGGCGCTTTTTATATCCGGGGGGCATTCCCTCCCACTGCTTGTAAAAGCAGTCCAGAGGCTAATTAGCCGCTAGGATTGCTTTTACATGAAAGCCGGCCGCAGGCTGAAAAGAATGATACCAAGATGATACCTAAACCCGCAGGCATCATTCTGGTATAAACATTCAAAGTCCAGCAACATACCAGTACGTTGCTGGTCCTTGTTGGACATGTATTGTAATCTTTTTATTTCATGCAGCCAGGTGGCTGAACGAAAAAAGAGATTGATCGGTGGGTATGCCCACCATTAGAATACCGCCCTTCATCCACCCACTTCCAATGATGGGCATACACGCACCATTTATATATGCCGAAGCATGGGGGCATCCTCCCGCAAAAAAGTTATGCCGCACACACATGGTCGGACTTTTCCACGGGCAAGCCTCCGTCGGAATTTCGACCGTATGTACGCGGCATTAGGAGCAAAATCGCTCCTCCGCCCCTGCTGCCCCAATGCTTCGGCATATTTGCTTTTTTTTTTTTAACTGTGGTGGTGAAATCACCTCCTACAGCACTGGAGTCGCAGGAATCAGGCCTGTCTCTGCGAACGCTGCAGTTATGTGTGTTTTTGTTTTGTAAGTGACAGTGATCGATCGATACTGCACTTGGGTGGCCTGGGCTGGACGGAGGGGCAAAACGCAGGTGCCAGCAGGTATCTGGGCTGATCCCGCTAACACTGCGTTTTTGGGAACCCTAAACTGCTGGGGACGCTAGTATAGATCAGATCAGATATTGATCTGTTCAGATACTATACCACTAAGGGGGGTGTATGCTTCACGCGTGGGTGTTAGCGTTACTGGCACAAACCTGACGCTGCCTGGGGTGTGACTCAGACCCTCTCTGACGCTAAAACCTAATTGATATCACCCGCCGGGCGATCAGGGGGTTAAACCTTTATTGGGTTATATACACGGCGGGTGCCCTGACACTATAAAAAGCAAACTAACTAACCAGCGTCACCCGTAACACTTATATGGTGATCACTGGTGAAAGGGTTAACTAGGGGCAATCAGGGGGTTAAAACCTTTATTAGATAATATATGGGGGTACCTGACGCTATAAAAACCTGCGGCGAACCTAAAAAAAATTACCAGCTACCGATCTGCATCACCGACACTAAGACAGCGTTTAGAAAAACGATTGCTTAGCGACAGTGGTGATGGGGGTGAAAGGGTTACCTGGGGGGGCGATCAAGGGGGTTAAACCTTTATTAGATAATATATTGAGGTACCTGACACTATAAAAACCTGCGGCGAACCTAAAAAAAATTACCGGCTACCGATCTGCATCACAGACACTAAGACAGCGTTTAGAAAAACGATTGCTTAGTGACAGTGGTGATAGGGGGTGAAAGGGTTACCTGGGGGGCGATCAAGGGGGTTAAACCTTTATTAGATAATATATTGGGGTACCTGACGCTATAAAAACCTGCGGTGAACCTAAAAAAAATTACTGGCTACGATCTGCATCACAGACACTAAGACAGCGTTTAGAAAAACGATCGCTTAGTGACAGTGGTGATAGGGGGTGAAAGGGTTACCTGGGGGGCGATCAAGGGGGTTAAACCTTTATTAGATAATATATTGGGGTACCTGACGCTATAAAAACCTGCGGCGAACCTAAAAAAAATTACTGGCTGCCGATCGGCATCACTGACGCTAAGACAGCGATCAGAAAAATGATCGCTAAGCGACAGTGGTGATAGGCGGTGAAAGGGTTATCTGGGGGGTGATCAGGGGGTTAAACCTTTATTAGGGGGGGTTAGGGGGCTACACTGGACCTAAGACTAAACTTTGGTGACACTTTTACAGTCACAAATGTCACTGATTGCAGTGATCAGTAAATAAATGGTCACTGCAATCAGTGACACTGTGACTGGGGGCTGGGGGGGTGATCTGGGGGGTGATCTGGGGTGTCTGGGGGGGCCAGGGGGGCGATTTATGTCCCTATGTGTCCTGGTGTCAGTGTAGTGTGGTGTGCACTGACCTGATATCTTCTCTTGTACGGCGCTCGGTATATGTGAGCGCCGCACCAGAGATGACATCACTTCCTCCTGCTCCCTCTGTCTGACACAGACAGAGGGGGCATTTCCATTCGCCGGGAGCGATCGCGAGGGGGTGGCCAGAAACGAATGGCTGCCCCCTCACCCCGGAACGCTCCCGGACACTTAGCCACTGCTCACTGTACAGAAGGGGGGTCCGATTGGACCCCCCAACTATACAAAGGCAATCAAGTATGCTCTACGTGATTGTGCCTGTCGGTGCCATTCTGCCGACGTATATATACAGTGAGCGGTCGTTAAGTGGTTAAAGCTAAAGATAAATAAAGATTGCGATTCTCGTGGCGCAACATCATCTTTCACATTATACAAAAAAATTATGCTAACTTTACTGTTTCTTTTTTTTTATTCATTGAAGTGTATTTTTTTCCCAAAAAAATGCATTTGAAAGATCACTGCGCAAATACAGTATGACATAAAATATTGCAACAATCAACATTTTATACCCTAGGGTCTCTGTTAAAAAATAAATATATATAATGTTTGGGGGTTCCAAGTAATTTTCTAGAAAAAAATACTTTTATTTACACACCGAAGTTCATCCCTTTGATCTAAGAAAGAAAAGTTACAATGTTTATAGTTATCTACTAGCGCTGACAATGTTGTGAAAAACTTTGTAAACTGCTCGATTTTTTTTCTTTTGACAGCTGAATGAACAGAGAACTCTCTACACTTGTTACATGAATGAATCAGGAAATTTTGCACAAAGATCGTGAGGGGGGTTGAAATAGGATATGTGTGAAGTGATCAATGACCACAAATTCGGAACAATAATTATGTGCGGGGATTCGAACCAGGTCCTCCTCCCGTTCCTTGACAAATCACCTTATGTCCCACCTGTAAGCCCAAACAAATTATCTTTCTCACAACTCCTTTCGAAATATAATATGGTAGATACAACCCAACAAAAAAAAGATTCACCTATTTCTCCCACCCACACCAATCATTCACCCGTATCGACCATATGTTTTTAACCATTGGAATGATTCCAGAAATCCTTGACTCTGATATAATTCCCATACCATGGTCTGATCATAATGCAGTATACACAACTATTGCATCTACTATACCAAAAGCGCATGATCCAACCTGGTATTTCCCTGACACATTGCTTAAACACCAAACCCATCGCTTAAAAATTGAACAAACATTAAAGGAATATTTGCTTCACAATAGAACCCCCGACATATCCCCTTTAACACTCTGGGAAGCTCACAAACCTGCGTGGCGTGGTACCCTACAAAGACAAATGGCTACACTTAAACGGGAACGAAAATCCCTTGTCCGCAAGTTAGAAACGTAATTCAATGCAGCATTCATAGCATTTCAAGACAACCCATCATCAATCATGAAAACCCATTTGGAAAAAACCCGATTAGAGTATGACCTTTTTCTCACGGAATCGGTGGATAAATCTAACAAACGCTCTAGACACAATTTCTACACAAAAAGCAACAAACCAGGTACATACATGACACAGGCTCTAAACTCATTAAACAAAAAGTTCAAGCCAATCCGTTTAAAATTAGCAAAAGATATATATACTAGCAACCCCACCAAAATAGTTTGCAAATTCCACTCACACCTTGCTTCTTTATATGAATCAACCAATGAATTCAACCTCTCAGAAGCGGAATCTTTCTTTTCTCATATCACCTTACCAGAATTATCGCAAACCCAAAGAAATCTGATGGAGGAACCTATAACAACTGAAGAAGTAGCTTTTTCCATCAAAGATTTAAAAATAAACAAGCGACCATGCCCAGATGGATATTCAGCATTATATTATAGAACATTTACAGAAACCCTTTCCCCCATGTTAGCTGGGGCATTCAATACATTATTAAATGGACACTCCTTTACACAAGAATCATTGTTGGCAATTGTCTGCATGATTCCAAAACCACACACCGATGACACCTCATGTACAAACTACCGTCCCATCTCTCTCTTGAATTTGGATATCAAGCTGTTGCCAAAAATTATGGCTAAACGCCTTAATGGTATCATAAATAAACTTATACATAGAGACCAGATAGGCTTTATGCCAAACAGGCAAGCGGATGACAATGTCTGCAGAGCAATGCTTCTTGCGCATATTGCCAGGAAGCAACGTATTCCCTCATGCTTTTTATCCCTCGATATAAAGAGAGCTTTTGACACGGTATCCTGGCCTTATATGTATTATTCTTTACAAAAATTGGGTTTTGGTCCTCATTTTATAAAATGGATTGAGGCACTCTATAACAATCCAAAAGCATACATAAAATATGCTGGATATAAATCGGATTCTTTCAACATTAAGCGAGGTACACGACAGGGATGCCCATTATCTCCCCTCCTATTTGCCCTAGTATTAGAACCATTAGCCCAATATATTAGAACCAATCCCACAATTACCGGCATTGAGATTGGAGGTTATCCGCATAAAATCTGCATGTTTGCGGATGATATTTTGCTCTTCATGTCATCACCACAGGTGTCAGGTCCTAACCTTTTACCTATCCTAGATAAATCTGCGACCTTCTCTGGCTTGGTCATCAATCCCAAGAAATGTGTAGTGCTTAATATTTCACTTACAGAAGCAGAATTAATCCCAACAAAAATAGCACTCCCCTTTTCTTGGGCAAAGAAATCACTACCATATTTAGGAGTAAACCTGACAGCCGCCATAACAGATTTATTTTCAGCTAATTACCCCCCTCTATTAAAACAGATTACAAATTTACTAAAACAATGGTCCCATCTCCCGCTGTCCTACCCAAACTACTATATATGTTTAGAGTCCTGCCAATCCCAGTCCCTTCATATTATTTAAGATTTATCCAAAAAAGAACATCTACCTTTTATATGGGGTACCTCCAAACCACACATACCGATTCACACACTACATCTCCCTAAATCACAAGGTGGACTAGGCTATCCCATCTTTGCAACCTATTACAATGCTGCTCACTTAGCTAGTCTTCCAAAGTACCACACAACACAGGAATCTCCCTTATGGGTATCGATAGAGGCCTCAGAAAGTGACTAGAGTTGAGCGGGTAGCTGGATATTCGGGTCCGGCGGGTTCGGCCGAACTTCGGAAAAAAGTTCGGATTCGGGACCGAACTTTAACCCGAACCCGGACCCGGACCCCATTGAAGTCAATGGGGACCTGGACTTCTGACGACTAAAAAGGCTCTAAAAAAGTAATGGAAAGGGCTAGAGGGCTGCAAATGGCAGCAAAATGTTGTTAAGAACATGGCAAGTGCTCTGCAAACAAATGTGGATAGGAAATAACTTAAAAGAACATTAAAAAAATTAAAAAATAAAAAAATATGCTGGAGGCCCCCTTTTCAGCAGAAGAGGTACAGGAAGTCATTAAGAACCTCAGAAACTCAACGGCACGATGCCACACATATGGTGGGAATGCCCCAGAATACGCCCTTTCTGGAATAAATTATTTAATTTAATGGATAAGCTAGTGGGAAAATAAAATACTTTGAAATCAAAATGTAGCGGGGTGCTAAATTTAAGGAAAGTGTTTGAGTGGTAAATAGGCTCAAATACCCTAATTCTGTAGGATTCATGGACCATTTTGTCCTCGGGGGACAGTATTGGTGTGCAGTTCCCTGCGGCCTACAGGTGGTGCCTTTTGTGTCCCCTCTTGGCAGTAGTACAGCGGGGCGGGGAACCTGCTGTGCATGCCGGGAGAGCATATAAAAGGGGCAGACCTTTGGCCTGGGGGCTGATGTCCAGTGGGGTCCGCACCCAGGTGCCTTCGGCCTGGGTGCATGTGTTCCTGTTCCATCTCGGGCACCTTTAGCCCGGGGTGAGGTACTATCCTGGAGTTCTTGCTGCCCTGGGTATGGAGGCCTAGGGGCGGGAGTAAAGCCTGGAGTCCAGAGCCGCCTCGTGTAGGGGACCCTGTTCCAGGGAAGGGAGGATCATTCTGATGGACCGATGCGGGAGTCACGGTGAAGGAATGGTCTGTTGACTCCCTGGAGAGATGTCTTCCCCTTGATATGGGCTAGGTTCGTAGAAGGAGAAGCTCAAGGTCACCTTGACTGTATCAGAGGCCTTATTCAACCGGCCCGTGGCAGGGGCCTTATACACCCTGGTCTGTGGCTGAGACCAAAGTTCTCCAGGCCCGTGGCAGGGGCCTTGTACACCCGGTCTGTGGCAGAGACCAACCTCAATGTCTGTGGCAGAGACCGTGCGCCAAAAACTGTTTGAGAAACCTAAGCAGTGAAGTGAATGTGCTACGTTTGTGCCTGGACCTCCTCCACACCTTAAGCTGTCCTGTTTCTTTGCTCTAACCTTTTCTATCTGAGTACAGTTTATTTTGCCATGAGAGAATAAGAGTTGGAGTTTCAGCTGGTGTGGACATTGACTTTACTGGCAATTAAAGGACTTGCCTCTACCTACAGTAGAGGTGAGAATCATCCTCTGGAGGAGTTTTGACTCCGGCTGTGGACACGGCCCGTCAAGTACACCGCTCAACCTCTTTATATAGGAGGATACGGGCTGGTAGTGCGGTGTGCCTTTCTCCCTCCTGCGAAGAGCCAACAACATAAAGGCAGGTAAGGGGGAAAGGATCTGTGCGCTACAAAAAAATAAAATAAAAATTTTAATCTTGGCCTAGCAGGACGAGGTCCATATGGAGTAGGAGGTTGAGGTGGCGGTGGATGTGGCTGTGTAGGTGGAAGCGGCGGTGGAGGAGGACGAGGTAGCCAACACTGGTTCAAAAATACAACAATGGCTGGGTAAGGCCGGTGATGTGTCGAATTCTGTCCCCTGTCGAATAGTGTCCGCCCTGTACTGCGCTTGCTGAGTATGTAGGACAAGGGGATTTCAAAAATCTCCCAAGACTAACGGCGCCTGCGTGTTGAGTTCAGGTGAAGGCCACACCATCCGTGGTTCAAGCCGAGCCAAGCAAGGCCGCGATCGAAGCGAGCCCGTGAGGGGCCCTGTTACTATGTGCTACCGTATGTCCTCTTGGATGGTGGGGCTTGAACCTGCACTCACAGCGCAGGCGCCGTTCATCTTCGGAGATTTTGTGAATCTCCTTGTCCTCTGTACTGCGCAAGCGCTGCGCCTGCGCAGTACGGGCCGGGCACAATCCGATGGCCGGACAGTTTTTGTCACAACACCGGTATACATGTCTATTCTGCACAAGGTACGGACAAGTCCTGTGGGATCCATGCCTGGTTCATTTTAATGAACGTGAGCTTGTCCACATTGGCTCTGGACAGGCGGCTGCGCTTGTCTGTGATAACGCCCCCTGCCGTGCTAAATACACGTTCAGATAATACACTGGCTGCAGGGCAGGCCAGCACCTCCAAGGCATAAACGGCAAGCTCAGGCCATGTGCCCAATTTGGAGACCCAGAAGTTAAAGGGGGCAGACCCGTCATCCAGTACGTGTAGGCCTGTGGACACATACTGCTCAACCATGTTGGTGAAATGCTGCCTCCTGCTAAGACGTTCCATCTCAGCTGGTGGTGCTGGTTGTTGTGGCGTGCTGACAAAGCTTTTCCACATTTCGGCCATGCTAACCCTGCCTTCTGAGGTGCTGCCGGTGCCCCGGCTGCGTTAGCGACCTCTTCCTCCTCCTCTGCCTTCGCCTTGTGCTTCCACCGTACACCCGCTGTCAGGTGGGAATGCCACCAGCAGCGCGTCTACCAGCGTGCGCTTGTACTCGCGCATCTTACGATCCCGCTCCAGTGAGGGAATTAAGGACGGTACGTTGTCCTTGTAACGGGGATCCAGCAGGGTGGCCACCCAGTAATCAGCACCAGTTAAAATGTGGGCAACTCGGCTGTCGTTGCGGAAACACTGCAGCATGTAATCGCTCATGTGTGCCAGGCTGCCCAGAGGCAAAGAAAAGCTGTCCTCTGTGGGAGGTGTATCGTCTGTGTCCTCTGTATCCCCCCAGCCACGCACCAGTAATGGCCACGAGCTGGTCTGAGTGCCACCCTGCTGTGAACATGGCTCCTCCTCCTCCTCCTCCTCCTCCTCCTCCATCTCCTCCTCCACCTCGTCATCCTCCAGAACTGTGCCCTTTCTGCCGGACAATTGTGTACCTGGCGTTTGTTGGTGCAGGAACCCACCCTCGTAGCCACTTGTGAAAGACTGCCCTGAAAGCCTTTGAAATGATCCCGCTTCCTCCTCCTCCTCCTCATCCTCCTGTGCCACATCCTCTTCCATCATCGCACGAAGCGTTTTTTCAAGGAGGCATAGAACTGGGATAGTAACGATGAGAACGGCGTCATTGGCACTGGCCATGTTGGTGGAGTACTCGAAACAGCGCAACAAGGCACACAGGTCTCGCATGGAGGCCCAGTTATTGGTGGTGAAGTGGTGCTGTTCCGCAGAGCGACTCACGCGTGATTGCTGCAGCTGAAACTCCACTATTGCCTGCTGCTGCTCGCACAGTCTGGCCAGCATGTGCAAGGTGGAGTTCCACCTTGTGGGCACGTCACATATGAGGCGGTGAGCTGGAAGGCCGAAGTTACGCTGCAGCGCTGACAGGCGAGCAGCAGCAGGGTGAGAACGCCGAAAGTGCGCACAGACAGCCCGCACTTTCTGCAGCAGCTCTGGCATATTGGGGTAATTTTTAAGGAACCTCTGGACCACCAAGTTCAGCACATGCGCCAGGCAAGGGATGTGCGTCAAACCGGCTAGACCCAGAGCTGCTACGAGATTTCGCCCATTATCGCACACCACCAGGCCGGGCTTGAGGCTCACTGACAGCAACCACTCATCGGTCTGTTGTTCCATGTCCCTCCACAACTCCTGCGCGGTGTGGGGATTTTCCCCCAAACAGGAAAGTTTTAAAACTGCCTGCTGTCGTTTACCCCTGGCTGTGCTGAAGTTGGTGGTGAAGGTGTTACGCTGAATGGATGAGGAGGCGGTAGAGGATGAGGAAGCGGAGAAGGAGGAGTTAGCAACAGGAGGCAAACTGAAGCGCCCTGCAATCCTCGGTGGTGGAAGGACATGCGCCAAACCGCTATCTGCCTCAGGCCCAGCAGCCACTGCATTTACCCAGTGTGCTGTTAGGGAGATATAACGTCCCTGACCGTGCTTACTGGTCCACGCATCCGTAGTTAGGTGGACCTTGCCACAGATGGCGTTGCGCAGTGCACACCTGATTTTGTCCCCCACCTGGTTGTGCAGGGAAGGGATGGCTCGCCTGGAAAAGTAGTGGCGGCTGGGCACGACGTACTGCGGGACAGCCAATGCCATCAGGCTTTTAAAACTCTGCGTCTCCACCAGACGGAATGACAGCATTTCAAAGGCCAGGAATTTTGAAATGCTGGCATTCAGGGCCAGGGATCGCGGGTGGCTAGGGGGGTACTTCCTCTTCCGCTCCAATGTTTGGGAGATAGAGAGCTGAACGCTTCCATGGGACATTGTGGAGATGGTCGGTGACCCAGGTGGTAGTGTTGCTGGCAGATCCTCTGTTTGCGGGGTGACAGGTGCCACTGTCACTACAGAGGTGGATGAAGAGGCCGAGACTGCAGCAGAAGAGGAAGCAGGAGGAGCCAGAGACCTTTCTTGGTTTCTGAGGTGTCTACTCCACTGCAGCTCGTGCTTTGCACTTAGATGCCTGGTCATGCAGCTTGTGCTCAGGTTGAGAACGTTTATGCCTCGCTTCAGGCTCTGATTGCACAGCGTGCAAACCACTCGTGTCTTGTCATCAACACACTGTGTGAAGAACTGCCACGCTAGGGAAGTCCTTGGACCTGGCTTTGGTGTGCTCGGTCCCTTGCTGCGTTGGGCAGTAGCAGATGTACTGTCTAGGGGACGAATGCTCCGTTTTTGCACCCTGCTCCCTCTTCTGCTGTGCTGGTGGCTCTGTGCGACCACCGCCTCTTCCTCCGAACTACACTGGTCACCTGCATAACGTTGATTCCATGTGGGGTCGAGGACCTCATCGTCCTCCACATCATCTTCCACCCAGTCTTCACCCCTGCCCTCCATGTCTGTCTGCACAATTGCGAAAGCAGCAGCAGTTGGCACCTGTGTTTCGTCATCATCCGAGACGTGCTGCGATGGTCCTCCCATGTACCCATCATGAAACATAAGTGGTTGGGCATCGGTGCACTCAATCTCTTCCACTTCTGGGGCAGGGCTAGGTGGATGGCCCTGGGAAACCCTGCTAACAGAGTCATCGAAAAGCAGAAGAGACTGCTGCATGATTTGGGGCTCAGACTGCTTGGCTGATTTGCAAGGGGGTGAGGTGAAAGACTGATGGACATGGGCTTCAGGTGCCAACTCTGATCTTTCAGCAGAAGAGTGGGTGGGAGACAATGTGAAGGAACCCGAGGCACTGTCAGCAACCCAATCTACTATCGCCTGTACTTGTCCTGGCCTAAACATTGGTACAGCCTCATTAGGCGCGACAAAATACCGCCGCAGGCTCGGTCGCCTACTCGCACCTGAGGAAGGTGTTTCACTTGTGCGTGTAGCTGGCACAGATCCACCACGTCCTCTCCCTGCAACAGGAGCTCCACCAGCAGCACCACGACCGTGGCCACCACGTCCCTTTGACCTTCCCCTCATATTTTCCAAATTTAGGATCTTGCCCTAAATGGCGTTTTTTGGAAGACCACAACACACCCACAGTACGTAATGGCTGAAACGCACAGCTACAGCACTGCAGAAAATGCTATTCAAAAAAAAAAAAAGGTTGTTTTTTTTAGTATAGCACAGTACAAGGAAAATATATAGAAATTGTTTTTTACACACACCTCCAGATGTGTATTTCACACTGCAAAATATTTTCTGTGGCAATAAATGGCGTTTTTTGCCAGACCACAACACACCCACAGCACGTAACCGCTGAATCGCACAGCTACAGAAAATGCTATTAAAAAAAAAGGTTGTTTTTTTTAGTATAGCACAGTACAAGGAAAATATATAGAAATTGTTTATTTTACACACCTCCACATGTGTATTTCACACTGCAAAATATTTTCTGTGGCCCTAAATGGCGTTTTTTGGAAGAGCACAACACAACCACAGTATTTAACCACTGAATCGCACAGCTATAGAAGTGCAGAGAATGCTATTCAAAAAAAATGTTGTTTTTTCACACACCTCCAGATATGTATTTCACACTGCAAAATATTTTCTGTGGCCCTAAATGGCGTTTTTTGCAAGAGCACAACACAACCACAGTATTTAACCACTGAATCGCACAGCTATAGAAGTGCAGAGAATGCTATTCAAAAAAAATGGGTTTTTTTTTAGTATAGCACTGTACAATATATAGAAATTGTTTATTTTACACACCTCCACATGTGTATTTCACACTGCAATTTATTTTCTGTGGCCCTAAATGGCGTTTTTTGCAAGAGCACAACACAACCACAGTATTTAACCACTGAATCGCACAGCTATAGAAGTGCAGAGAATGCTATTCAAAAAAAATGTTGTTTTTTCACACACCTCCAGATATGTATTTCACACTGCAAAATATTTTCTGTGGCCCTAAATGGCGTTTTTTGCAAGAGCACAACACAACCACAGTATTTAACCACTGAATCGCACAGCTATAGAAGTGCAGAGAATGCTATTCAAAAAAAATGTTGTTTTTTTTAGTATAGCACTGTACAATATATAGAAATTGTTTATTTTACACACCTCCACATGTGTATTTCACACTGCAATTTATTTTCTGTGGCCCTAAATGGCGTTTTTTGCAAGAGCACAACACAACCACAGTATATAACCACTGAATCGCACAGCTATAGAAGTGCAGAGAATGCTATTCAAAAAAAATGTTGTTTTTTCACACACCTCCAGATATGTATTTCACACTGCAAAATATTTTCTGTGGCCCTAAATGGCGTTTTTTGCAAGAGCACAACACAACCACAGTATTTAACCACTGAATCGCACAGCTATAGAAGTGCAGAGAATGCTATTCAAAAAAAATGTTGTTTTTTTTAGTATAGCACTGTACAATATATAGAAATTGTTTATTTTACACACCTCCACATGTGTATTTCACACTGCAATTTATTTTCTGTGGCCCTAAATGGCGTTTTTTGCAAGAGCACAACACAACCACAGTATTTAACCACTGAATCGCACAGCTATAGAAGTGCAGAGAATGCTATTCAAAAAAAATGTTGTTTTTTCACACACCTCCAGATATGTATTTCACACTGCAAAATATTTTCTGTGGCCCTAAATGGCGTTTTTTGCAAGAGCACAACACAACCACAGTATTTAACCACTGAATCGCACAGCTATAGAAGTGCAGAGAATGCTATTCAAAAAAAATGTTGTTTTTTTTAGTATAGCACTGTACAATATATAGAAATTGTTTATTTTACACACCTCCACATGTGTATTTCACACTGCAATTTATTTTCTGTGGCCCTAAATGGCGTTTTTTGCAAGAGCACAACACAACCACAGTATTTAACCACTGAATCGCACAGCTATAGAAGTGCAGAGAATGCTATTCAAAAAAAATTTTGTTTTTTCACACACCTCCAGATATGTATTTCACACTGCAAAATATTTTCTGTGGCCCTAAATGGCGTTTTTTGCAAGAGCACAACACAACCACAGTATTTAACCACTGAATCGCACAGCTATAGAAGTGCAGAGAATGCTATTCAAAAAAAATGTTGTTTTTTTTAGTATAGCACTGTACAATATATAGAAATTGTTTATTTTACACACCTCCACATGTGTATTTCACACTGCAATTTATTTTCTGTGGCCCTAAATGGCGTTTTTTGCAAGAGCACAACACAACCACAGTATTTAACCACTGAATCGCACAGCTATAGAAGTGCAGAGAATGCTATTCAAAAAAAAATGTTGTTTTTTCACACACCTCCAGATATGTATTTCACACTGCAAAATATTTTCTGTGGCCCTAAATGGCGTTTTTTGCAAGAGCACAACACAACCACAGTATTTAACCACTGAATCGCACAGCTATAGAAGTGCAGAGAATGCTATTCAAAAAAAATGTTGTTTTTTTTAGTATAGCACTGTACAATATATAGAAATTGTTTATTTTACACACCTCCACATGTGTATTTCACACTGCAATTTATTTTCTGTGGCCCTAAATGGCGTTTTTTGCAAGAGCACAACACAACCACAGTATTTAACCACTGAATCGCACAGCTATAGAAGTGCAGAGAATGCTATTCAAAAAAAATGTTGTTTTTTCACACACCTCCAGATATGTATTTCACACTGCAAAATATTTTCTGTGGCCCTAAATGGCGTTTTTTGCAAGAGCACAACACAACCACAGTATTTAACCACTGAATCGCACAGCTATAGAAGTGCAGAGAATGCTATTCAAAAAAAATTTTGTTTTTTTTAGTATAGCACTGTACAATATATAGAAATTGTTTATTTTACACACCTCCACATGTGTATTTCACACTGCAATTTATTTTCTGTGGCCCTAAATGGCGTTTTTTGCAAGAGCACAACACAACCACAGTATTTAACCACTGAATCGCACAGCTATAGAAGTGCAGAGAATGCTATTCAAAAAAAATGTTGTTTTTTTTAGTATAGCACTGTACAATATATAGAAATTGTTTATTTTACACACCTCCACATGTGTATTTCACACTGCAAAATATTTTCTGTGGCCCTAAATGGCGTTTTTTGCAAGAGCACAACACAACCACAGTATTTAACCACTGAATCGCACAGCTATAGAAGTGCAGAGAATGCTATTCAAAAAAAATTTTGTTTTTTTTAGTATAGCACTGTACAATATATAGAAATTGTTTATTTTACACACCTCCACATGTGTATTTCACACTGCAATTTATTTTCTGTGGCCCTAAATGGCGTTTTTTGCAAGAGCACAACACAACCACAGTATTTAACCACTGAATCGCACAGCTATAGAAGTGCAGAGAATGCTATTCAAAAAAAATGTTGTTTTTTTTAGTATAGCACTGTACAAGATATAGAAATTGTTTATTTTACACACCTCCACATGTGTATTTCACACTGCAAAATATTTTCTGTGGCCCTAAATGGTGTTTTTTGGAAGAGCACAACACAACCACAGTATATAACCGCTGAATCGCACAGCTGCAGAGAATGCTATTCAAAAAAAAGTTTTTTGTTTTTTTTTAGTATAGCATAGTACAAGAAAAATATATAGAAATTGGTTATTTCACACAACTAGAGATATACACTGCAAAATATTTTTTTTGCCCAAAAATAGGTCTTTTTTGCGCACAACAAAGTGCCTTTTTTTTTTGCAACAGCACAATAAAGTGCCTTTTTTTTTTTTTGGGGCCCAAAAATGGGTCTTTTTAGCAAAAGCACAATAAAGTGCCTTTTTTTTTTTTTTTTTTTTTCTGACCGAAATAGGTCTTTTAGCAAGAGCACAATACAGCCACAGTATGGAATAGGTGTATCACTCAACGTAATGCAGTGCTGGTGCACTGAGCTTGCAACACAAACAGATAAACCTATGCAGATCGCTGAGCTATTATATCTCTCAATCTGGACTCCTATCTAAATCTCTCTCCCTGAAAGCACAAACAGGATCCTGCCCCTACACTACACTACACTACACTGTCTCCCTATCTTTTCTATCAGTAGATTGCAGAATCAGGACTAACTCCTATCATATAATTCTCTCCCTCACAGCAACAGCAGCCAGGATCCTTTCCCTACACTGTCTAAAAGCAGAGTGACGATCTGTGCTGTGTGCCTCTTTCTTATATAGAAGCTGGTCACATGCTGGGTCACATGTTGCACTGACCAATCACAGCCATGCCATTAGTAGGCATGGCTATGATGGCTTCTAAGGGCACACCAGCTAATCAAATGGTGATTGGCTGGCCCCTGAAGCATTTCTAACTGCGCCATTAAATTCCCGAATCCGAACCCGAACCCGGACTTTAGCGCAAAATCCGGGTCCGGGTCCGGGGTCGGGAAAACGCCAAAATTCGGTACGGACCCGAACTTTACAGTTCGGGTCCGCTCAACACTAAAAGTGACCCTTTATTGATCTCCAATAGGGATGAGCTCGGTGTTCGAGTCGAACATAGGTTCGACTCGAACATCGGCTGTTCGCGCGTTTGGCGAACAACAAACGATTTGGGCCGTTCGCGTCAAATTCGAGTGACGCGAACGGCCCACAATACACTGCTCCATCGCAGTGTAATCCTGGCGCTGTGATTGGCCAAGGATGCACTGTGACCCTGCATGCTTGGCCAATCACAGCGCCGGCAGCGTGGAGAGCAATGATTGGCCACAGGCAGGATGCCTGTGGCCAATTATAGCTGAGGGGGTTTAGTACACGCCCCACACTATAAAAGGCCGCCAGCGCGGCGGCCTTGTGTAGTGTGTTCTGGAGCAGGGAAAGTGAAGGATAGGCAGGGACAGTGTCAAATCTTGTCAAATCTATTCTTTGCTAAACCTTGTGTGTAGGGACAGAGAAGGATAGGCAGGGAGAGTGTCAGTGTCATATACTTTGATAAACCTTGTGTGCAGGGAGAGAGAAGGATAGGCAGGGGACAGTGTCAGTGTCATATTCTTTGCTAAACCTTGTGTGCAGGGAGAGAGAAGGATAGGCAGGGAGAGTGTCAGTGTCATATACTTTGATAAACCTTGTGTGCAGGGAGAGAGAAGGATAGGCAGGGGACAGTGTCAGTGTCATTGTTGCTAAGCCTCCTGCACATTATACACCTGAAGTTAGCCCGTATTTCTGCTTTTTCCTGGTGTGTAACACCAACAGCATTTTGCGGCACTTACAGCGGGCGGAGTGTACCTCCTGACCATATTACACCTTAACTTAGCCTGTATTGCTGCTTTTTCCTGGTGTGTTACACCAACAGGATTTTGTGGCACTTACAGCGGGCGGAGTGTACCTCCTGACCATATTACACCTTAACTTAGCCTGTATTGCTGCTTTTTCCTGGTGTGTTACACCAACAGGATTTTGCGGCACTTACAGCGGGCGGAGTGTGCCTCCTGACCATATTACACCTTAACTTAGCCTGTATTGCTGCTTTTTCCTGGTGTGTTACACCAACAGGATTTTGCGGCACTTACAGCGGGCGGAGTGTGCCTCCTGACCATATTACACCTTAACTTAGCCTGTATTGCTGCTTTTTCCTGGTGTGTTACACCAACAGGATTTTGCGGCACTTACAGCGGGCGGAGTGTGCCTCCTGACCATATTACACCTTAACTTAGCCTGTATTGCTGCTTTTTCCTGGTGTGTTACACCAACAGGATTTTGCGGCACTTACAGCGTGCGGAGTGTGCCTCCTGACCATATTACACCTTAACTTAGCCTGTATTGCTGCTTTTTCCTGGTGTGTTACACCAACAGGATTTTGCGGCACTTACAGCGGGCTGAGTGTGCCTCCTGACCATATTACACCTTAACTTAGCCTGTATTGCTGCTTTTTCCTGGTGTGTTACACCAACAGGATTTTGCGGCACTTACAGCGGGCGGAGTGTGCCTCCTGACCATATTACACCTTAACTTAGCCTGTATTGCTGCTTTTTCCTGGTGTGTTACACCAACAGGATTTTGCGGCACTTACAGCGGGCGGAGTGTGCCTCCTGACCATATTACACCTTAACTTAGCCTGTATTGCTGCTTTTTCCTGGTGTGTTACACCAACAGGATTTTGCGGCACTTACAGCGGGCGGAGTGTGCCTCCTGACCATATTACACCTTAACTTAGCCTGTATTGCTGCTTTTTCCTGGTGTGTTACACCAACAGGATTTTGCGGCACTTACAGCGGGCGGAGTGTGCCTCCTGACCATATTACACCTTAACTTAGCCTGTATTGCTGCTTTTTCCTGGTGTGTTACACCAACAGGATTTTGCGGCACTTACAGCGGGCGGAGTGTGCCTCCTGACCATATTACACCTTAACTTAGCCTGTATTGCTGCTTTTTCCTGGTGTGTTACACCAACAGGATTTTGCGGCACTTACAGCGGGCGGAGTGTGCCTCCTGACCATATTACACCTTAACTTAGCCTGTATTGCTGCTTTTCCCATTTCCCTGCAGGCCATTAGAATATCTGGAAGGCAAACAAGGAGAGGCAGACAGTCAGGAGCCAAAAAAATAGGGCAAGCAGGCTCTGTGTCTAGAGACAACAGTGCTGGTCGTGGACGCGGTGCATCGCCATCAGCACGTGGCCATGGGACACGCTTGTCCTTCTTTTCGGCAGCTGGACGTGTTGAGCCGCATCATGCCGAAGACTTGGTAGAGTGGATGACCAAGCCCTCCTCATCCTCCTCATCCTCTCTCACCCAGGCTCAGGGTACTGGCAAAGCAGCTGCCAAAGCGTCCTCTTCCCTGGTATCAATGTCATCATCAGTCACTCCTTCCCTAGACCAACCATGTCCTCCTGAGGAGTCCCCCGAACTGTTTGAGCACAGTGTTGGGTACATGCTCCAGGAGGATGCCCAGCGTTTCGAAGGGTCTGATGATGATACCCAGCTAGAGGAAGGCAGTAGCGTGAGAGCAGAGAGACGGGATGCTCAAGAAGGACACCAATCTGGCAGTCATGTTCCAGCAGCTGCAGCATACTGCCAGATTGGCTCCAGTGATGAGGAGGGAGGGGATGATGAGGTCACTGACTCCACGTGGGTGCCTAATAGGAGAGAGGAGGAGAAGGAGGATGAGGAGGAGGCACATCTCCAACGAGGCAGGATGCTATCGGGGGGCCAGCGTAAGGGCAGCACACCGACGGAATCACACCGCAGAGCTCCGCCTGAGCAGGGCGCTGCCTCTGCCCGTTATTCAAAAAGTTCTTTGGTGTGGGCCTTTTTTGAGTCGAGTGCATCAGATCACACAGCTGCTGTTTGCAACATATGTCTCAAGCGTATATCGCGTGGCCAAAACATCACCCGCTTGGGCACCACATGCTTGACCAGACATATGTTGACCTGCCATGCAGCTCGTTGGCAAGCCTACCTTAAAGACCCACACCAAAGAACAAAGCTGACCTCTTCTTGCACCGCATCAGCTGGGATCTCCAACTCCACTATACCTTCAGTCCTCTCTGAAACCTGCTCTGAGAGGAATGAAGGTGTAGAATTAGGTGTGTCACAACCAAGTACTTGCGGGCACTCTGCTAGCAGTACACCAACGTCCGATTCTAGCAGGCAAATTTCCCTGCCCCAGCTGCTGGACCGTCGAAAGAAGTTCACTCCCAGCCATCCACATGCCCAGCGGTTGAATGCTAGCTTGGCTAAATTGCTAGCGCTTCAACTGCTGCCTTTTCAGTTGGTAGACTCGGCCCCCTTCCGTGAGTTTGTGCAATGTGCGGTTCCTCAGTGGCAGGTTCCCAAACGCCACTTTTTCTCACGGAAGGCGATTCCGGCTCTCTACCGGCATGTGGAAGGCAATGTCTTGGCCTCGCTGGACAGGGCGGTCAGCAGTAAGGTGCATATTACCGCTGACTCATGGTCCAGCAGGCATGGACAGGGACGTTACCTTTCTTTCACGGCCCATTGGGTCACTCTTTTGGCAGCTGGGAAGGATGCAGGACAAGGTGCAGTAGTCTTGGAGGTTGTTCCACCGCCACGCCTCAAAAATGCTACTACTGGTTGTGACACACCTCTGTCCTCCACCCCCTCCTCTTCTTCTTCCTCCGTGGCCTCTTCCTGTGCTTTGTCCTTGGAACCAGCGGTGCTCCGTAGGCGTTCAAGGGGCTACGCAAGTACGCAGGCAAAAAGATGCCATGCCGTGCTTGCGCTGGTGTGTTTGGGGGACAGGAGCCACACTGGGGCAGAGGTTCTGTCTGCTCTGCAGGGGCAGGCCGAGAGGTGGTTGAAGCCACGCCAGCTTAAGCCAGGAATGGTAGTTTGCGACAATGGCACCAACCTCCTCTCCGCTCTCCGACAGGGACAACTGACCCATGTGCCCTGTGTGGCTCACGTCCTTAACCTGGTGGTGCAGCGGTTCTTGGGCAGGTACCCGGGCTTACAGGATGTCCTGAGGCAGGCCAGGAAAGTCTGTGTGCATTTCCGCAGATCTTATAATGCCAGTGCTCGCCTGGCTGAGCTGCAAAAGGAGTTGAACCTGCCCAAGAACCGCCTTATATGTGACATGCCCACCAGGTGGAACTCAACGTTGGCCATGCTGCAGCGGCTGCACACGCAGCAGAGGGCCATCAATGAGTACCTGTGCGGGTTTTTTTCACCACGCCAGTGGGGCATGATCAGGGATGCATGCACTGTCCTGGCACCATTTGAGGAGGCCACGAGGATGGTGAGCAGTGACAGTGCATGCATCAGTGACACTGTACCTCTTGTCCACCTGTTGGAACATACGCTGCATGGAATAATGGACAGGGCACTTGAGGCAGAACAGAGGCAGGAAGAGGAGGACTTCCTTGCCTCTCAAGGCCCCCTTTACCCAGACAGTGTTCCTTCTGTCCCACCCATCGCACAGGAAGAGGAGGAGGAGGAGGATTGTGTCAGCATGGAGGTGGAGCCTGGCACTCAGCATCATCAGCAGCAGTCTTTTAGGGATGATTTACAGTCCCAAGAAACCAGTGGACTTGTACGTGGCTGGGAGGAGGTGGCTGCGGATCATGTCGTCCTTAGTGACCCAGAGGACTCCGGACTGAATGCCTCAGCTAACCTACGCTGCATGGCCTCCCTGATCCTGCAAAGTCTGCGGAAGGATCCTCGTATTCTTCGGATCAAGGAGAGGGACCATTACTGGCTGGCCACTCTCCTTGATCCATGGTACAAGGGTAAGGTTGCGGACCTTATCTTACCGTCGCAGAGGGAGCAGAGGATGAGACAACTCCGGGAGGCCTTGCAGAAAGGTCTGTGCAACGCGTTCCCAGAGACTGGGAGGTTACAAACTCCTGGTCCTGGACAACGAGTTGCTGAGGTTTCGGTCAGTCAAAGAAGGAGCGGTGGGGAAGGTGGCCGTCTGACCGAAGCGTTCAGACAATTCTTTAGTCCGCAGCCCCAAGGTATGATCGGTTCCAGCAACCATCGCCAGCGTCTGATATACATGGTGCAGGAATACCTAGGGGCAAGGTCAGACTTGGACACCTTCCCCACCAAAAATCCTCTGGCTTACTGGGTCTTGAGGATGGATCACTGGCCAGAGCTTGCACAGTATGCAATTGAGCTACTGGCCTGTCCTGCATCCAGCGTTCTTTCAGAACGCACATTCAGTGCTGCTGGAGGATTTGTCACGGATCACAGGGTGCGCCTGTCCACCGGCTCTGTTGATCGACGGACCTTCATAAAGATGAACCAGTCTTGGATCACCACCAGCTACCAAACACCTGAAGCTGATATAACAGACTAATTTATTTTCAAATGTCACATCCCTTCAAGACTGATGCTGATGCTGAGAGACTGTCCTGTTATGTTGACTGACTATCCTCCTCCTCCTCAATGATCCGATTGACGATGATAGCTTGGAAGAACATTTTTGTTTCTGGGTGCCGCCACCAGTGGCTAAGGCCCAATTTTTCAGCCCCTGTTTAACAGGGGTGTGTTATTACAATTTTTTATGCAATGCTTTGCAGCAGGGCTCATTCCTGCACTCCAACTAGAGTATCTGGGAGTGGTTGCAGTGTCGTGGCACCAGCACCAGTGGCTAAGGCCCAATTTTTCAGCCCCTGTTTAACAGGGGCGTGTAATTACAATTTTTGATGCAATACTTTGCAACAGGGCTCATTGCTGTGCTCCAAGTACAGTATCTGTGAGGGGTTGCAGTGTTGTGGCACCAGTGCCTAAGGCCCAATTTTTCTGCCCCTGTTTAACAGGGGCATGTAATTACAATTCTTGATCTAATAATTCACAGCAGGGCCCATTCCTGCGCCCACCAAGACTAACTGTGAGGCCTTACAGTGTTGTGTCAACACCACCACCACCACCACCACCAAAGGCCCAATTTTTCAGCCCCTGTTCAACAGGGGCATGCAATTACAATTCTTGATCTAATAATTCACAGCAGGGCCCATTCATGCGCCCACCAAGAGTAACTGTGAGGGCTCACAGTGTTGTGGGCACTGATTGGCATATTTTTTTTTATGTTTTTATTTTATTTTTATTTTTTTACTACATGTGGATGGCCATGGGGGCCATCCACATGATTGGGGCTTCCCTGGTGGTCCTGGGGGGCTTCCCTGGTGGTCTAGTGTGGGTATCCGAGGGGGGGCTGCGCTGATAAACAATCAGCGCGAACCCCCCCTGTCAGGAGAGCCGCCGATCGGCTCTCCTCTACTCGCGGCTGTCAGATGCGAGTGAGGAAGAGCCGATCAACGGCTCTTCCTGTTTACATTGTGATCAGCCGTGATTCGACACGGCTGATCACATGGTAAAAAGCCTCCGACGGAGGCTTTTTACCGAGATCAGTGTAGCGGTGGGTCAGACTGACCCACCGCTCCACCGATCGCCGCGATGCGCGCCCCCCCGGGCGCACGGCGGCTGTTATCCCGCAGGACGTCATATGACGTCCAGTGTGGATAACTGAACCACTTCCCGGACGTCAATCTGCTATTGACGGGGCGGGAAGTGGTTAAAATGACTGCTCCAGAAAAACGGCCGTTTTTAAAACTTCTTTTTGCATTGATACATGTCCCCTGGTGCAGAACCCGGGTTCCCAAACCCTTTTTAGGACAATAACATGCATAATAGTCGTTATAATTAGCACTTTAGATTTCGAACGTTCGCATCCATTGTATTTAATAGGGTTCTAAAGTTCGTGCGAACTTTCGGTCCGTTCGTGGGTTCTGGTGCGAACCGAACCCGGGGGTGTTCGGCTCATCACTAATCTCCAACATACTATGGCTTCAGGCCAGAGATCAACGGGAATTGAGTAACCCTATCACAAAACACTTTTTATCCCTTTGGGATAAATTTAAACATAAACACCAATTACAATCGGAACACAATCCCCTCTTATCTTTCCTCAAAAATCCATCTTTTTATCCGGCATGGATTTTCCCGAACACTTTTAAAGTTTGGACAAAAACAAGAATACTGACGTTACATGACTTGGTCACTTCAAAAAGAAACACGACTTACCAGAAACAGAACAGTTTAGATATCTCCAAATTAAAAATTTATTTTCTCCACTTTTACAAGTTGCAACACCACTGACCCAATTATCTAATTTTGAAAAAATTTGTAAAAAAGATCCATTAGCCAAAGGAATGATATCAACCCTCTACACCCAACTTCTTATAGACCCCAATTATGACAAACCAACCTATGTGCGGAAATGGGAGGAGGACCTGGGGCGTACCCTAGATACTGCTGATTGGACTAAGATTTGGTCAACTATAAAATCATTCTCGCCCAATGTCACAGCGATGAAAATTAGTTACAAGGTCCTGACGCAGTGGTAACTTGTACCTGCTAGAGTGGCCAAGTTTGCGCCTACACATTCAGCTCTTTGCTTTAGGGGCTGTTCAGATTTGGGCACTCACTTGCATGTATGGTGGACGTGTCCGATAGTGCAATCTTTCTGGAAAGAAATCTTTGCAATGGCCTCTAAAATGTTCCGGCAACAGATACAACTAGACCCGTTTACAGCACTACTTAATCTAAAACCGGAATGCTTAACATTTTTCAATTTAATCTTTTTATTCCACTTCTTAATTATACTTTAAGGCACGGTAGTCATGTATACAATGCTACTCACCGCCGGCTATCTAGTTAGTGAAGATCTAATTAATTATCTTTAAATATTCTATGTTATCCATTATTTATTTATTTTAAAACTTTATGTAAACGTCATTATCTGTATCCTTGCATAAATAACCAATGTATGTACTTATTATTGTGTAATCAATAAATATTTTTGACAAGGAAATAGGATATGTGTGACCACTGTATGGAAGCAGGGAGGAAAGCACTCAATACCTAGATTTAGCAATGCCACCCCAGGGCTTGGTGATGTCAGGACTCCTGTGATATGTGAGATACATCTGAATATGCTTTTCCAAAAACTAGTGAGATGTTTCCATGACCAAAACACATGTATGATGTTTCCTACAGCACCAAAATCTCTCCAACATGGAGTGGGGAGTTGGAGGCAGTGAATTTGGACATTTTATACGGTGTGAGATACCACCTCTGGGCTATTTTTTGGGATAGTTCCCAATGGTTTACGCATCTGTAGCGATACCTCCAACTAAGGAGGCCGCAGAATTAGATTTTGGGCCCTGAGTGCAGCTCCGCCAACCCCCGGCAATAGGCTCTATCCCCTTCTGGCACAGCTAGTACTAACAATCAATGATATGTCCTATGCAATAGAATAACTAAGCAAGGACACAGTAATGAATTGTAATAGGTAAAGTGTTTTACTCATCAATTCTCAATATGAATAAAAGGGGTAACAATAATCACAGTTCTAAACAATCACTCCTAAGGGCAGCGTCCTGCCACTCTAACACACTATATAGTAACACACGCTACAAGTGCGCCATACGGGCGACCGTTAACTAAGTGCCCTATGGCGCAGCAATCAAACACGCTAGAATCCCCACCAGGCCTGGTTCTAATATTTAGCTTAGTCCTTCTTTCTTCACCGGCAGGTCTGTAATGGTGGTGCACTTAAACAGAGTATAACTTTGTAATCCAAGGGGTATGAAAATAACTTGTAGGCCACGGCAGTCTATAGGCCTATACACAGCAACAGTATCTAAGCTGGGCTTATGCCCTCTCACCCGCCGGACTACGGATCCAGTCCGGGAAAACCTCCACCGGCCGTGTCACACACTCTCGATCTCTCCAACGATCGGGTCCCCGATCCGACAAGGCGGTAGCTCACAAAGTCAGATGCCACCCAGGCTCGCAGAGGGGAGGATGGAAGGCTCTTCGGTGCAGAGCAAGGCCTCAGGCTTCAGGCCTTGCCCCTCCGACACATCCGCACAGGAGGATCCGTCCGTGAAGTCTCGTGTCGCCAAAGAGGCCGAGCCCGGCCCCGCCTCTTCCTTTTATAACCCCTCCCATGAGTCTCTGCGGTGGAACGTCACAACAAGAATGGGGTTATGGGTAATGTAGTTTCTTCCCAATATAGGGGAACACCCCGCTACACACTCCCCCCACTTAAACTCTTTGGTCCCCAAAGATAAATTTTAGCAACAACTATATACAACATTGGACAATTCTGAAAACGATGTTGGGATAGGGGATTCCCACCATAACTGAGGGGTTGAATTCCCTTGCCCACAGGTCACATTATCTTGGGTGGCCTGACTAACTGTGCCAGAGAGTGAGCTGGGGTTGCCCTCCACCAAATGGACAGTGGAGGGATCCGGAATCTCAGCATTTCTCCTAGCAGTGACCACAGAGTCTTCCGAACTGTTCCCCATCTGGGGGTAGGTCAGCTTCTTAGGAGGTTGAATGACTCTTCGAGCTCTTTGCTCTCTTGGAATCTCTGGCTCTGGCGCCTCAGGCTCCTCTTCCTCGGAGTAACTATCATGGGCATCTTCCCAGTAATCTGTTGAAGGACTGAAAGGGATGAATTCTGTAGCCTCTGGGTTCAGCGTTTCATCTGTGGTATCTTGGGTGACTGGAAGATCTATGATAGAAGTTCCTGGAGTTGGGGAAGACCACAGCCAATCAAGCTCTCCTTCTTCATCCCCACTAAGTTGGGAGGCTTCTCCATTTCCAGCTCGGGAGGTCTGTGACCGAGTGTGCGGTCTAGGAGTATCCAAGATAGAGGCCGGTGCAGGGGAGTCTCCCACGGAAGGTATTCTAACTGCCTCCGTCAGTGGGAGCAGGTGGTTTCGATGCCATGTCTTCAGTGGGCCTACCTTTCCCTCTGGCTTCACCTTGTAGACAGGTAGGCCCGGCAACTTCCTGCAGATGACATAAGGTTCAGATCTCCATCTGTCTGCAAGCTTGTGCTTTCCGGGGACTCCCAGATTGCGCAACAGTACTCGATCCCCGGGCTGTAGGTCTTGTACCCGGACCTTCAGGTCGTAATTTTTTTTATTCCGAGCTCCCCTTTGATCTGAGGCCGCTTGAGCTTGTTCATAGGCTACTTTCAGGCTGTGTCTGAGCCTATCCACATATCCTCTGTGAGAGGTGACGGAGGAATGGTCCAGTGAGGTGCCAAAAGCCAGGTCCACCGGTAGTCTCGCTTCTCTCCCAAACATGAGTCGATATGGGGAATAGCCTGTAGCATCACTGATGGTGCAGTTGTAAGCATGTACCATGGCTGCTATGTGTTTGCTCCAATGTTGCTTTTTCTCGCTTTCCAGAGTCCCCAACATGTTGAGCAGGGTTCGGTTGAACCTTTCCGGCTGAGCATCTCCCTGAGGATGGTAAGGTGTAGTTCGAGTCTTCCTGATTCCCAACGAATCCAAGAGCTTCCGGATCAGCTTACTCTCGAAGTCCCTCCCTTGATCTGAATGGAGTCTCTGTGGCAGCCCATAATGGACAAAATACTTCTCCATAAGTACCTTGGCCACGGTGGAGGCCTTCTGATCTTTGGTGGGGAAGGCCTGGGCATACCGGGTGAAATGGTCGGTTATCACCAGAACATTTCCTAGTCCACTCAGGTCGGGTTCGAGGCAGAGAAAGTCAATGCACACCAGGTCCATAGGCCCTTGGCTCTGTAGATGGCCCATTGGGGCAGCTTGATGGGGCAAAGTCTTCCTCTGGATGCATCGCGCACATGAGTGGCAGTACTCCTCTACCTCTGCCCTCATGCAGGGCCAATAGAACCGACTTCTGACAAGTTGAAAAGTCCTTTCAGCCCCTAGGTGGCCATGATTGTCATGCAAGGCCATCAAAACAGTCTCCCGATGTTTCTCTGGGAGGAACATCTGCCACTTATCTTCTGAATCATCAGAGGGGCCCCTTCGGTAGACCACTCCCTGATGCAACTGCAACCTATCCCACTCCTTCCTCAGTAGGCGAGCTTCTTTGGAGGGTTGACGCATGAGTATGTTTGGATCCTGATTTTCCAAGGCCTCCAGGACCAATCTCCCCATGGGGTCTTCCAATTGGTCACACCTTAATTCCTTTTTGGACAATCTTGGTAGGTGGCCCTCTTCCAATTGAGCTACTCCACAGTAGTGTTTGGGGACTCCCACCGTGGTAACTCCTATTTCCTCTGCTCTGGAGCATCCTCGGGCTTGGAATGCAGCTCCTTGACAAAGGGCCTGCACCCCGTCCGGTGCCACTTGGGTCCAATCTTCTATTTCAATGGTCGGGGAATGAGATCTTCTGGACAAGGCGTCTGCGTCTCGATTCCCCACTCCTGGTCTATACTTAAGGCTGAAGTTGAATCCAGACAGTGCGGCTAGCCACCTGTGTCCAGTGGCATCCAGCTTGGCCGTGGTGAACAGGTAGGTAAGGGGGTTGTTGTCGGTCTTCACAGTGAACTCTGCTCCGTACAGGTAGTCTTTGAGCTTGTCTACTACCGCCCACTTGAGGGCCAGGAACTCCAGCTTGTGAGTGGGGTAGTTCTTCTCAGAGGGGGTCAGGCTTCTACTCACATAGGCAACAGGCCGCAATTGCCCCTCATGTTCTTGGTAAAGTACTCCTCCCAGACCGTCGTGACTAGCATCCACGTGCAGTTCATAGGGTTTGGTTGGGTCTGCATAGGCCAAGACTGGTGCAGTGGTCAGGCTCCTCTTCAATTCCTGGAAAGCCTCTTCACACCTCTGATTCCACTGATCTCTGATGGACTCTCCTGGCCTCCTGGGCCCCGATCCATCCTCCTCTCCTTCAGTCTTGAGCAACTCATTCAATGGTCTAGCAATTCGAGCAAATCCCTCCACAAACCTTCTATAGTAGGAGCAGAAGCCCAAGAAGGATCTGAGTTCTGTTACTGTGGTGGGCTGTGGCCAGGAGGTAACTGCCTCCAATTTCTCAGGGTCTGTGGCCACCCCTTCTTCAGATACTATGTGCCCCAGATAGTTCACAGAAGACTGGTAGAACCGACACTTCTCAGGCGAAAGCTTAAGTCCTTCCTCACTGAGTCTTCTCAACACTTTCTCCAGCCTCTCTTCATGTTCCTCCAAGGTTCTCCCAAAGACAATGACATCGTCTAGGTATACAAGGACTTCGATCAAGTTCATGTCCCCTACTGTCTTCTCCATGAGACGTTGGAAAGTAGCTGGGGCTCCAGACAGACCTTGGGGCATCCGGTCGAATTCGAAGAACCCCACTGGGGTTATGAAAGCTGTCTTCTCCTTGTCTGCTGGGTGCATCGGAATCTGATAGTACCCACTCTTGAGATCCATAACGCTGAACCATTTGGCTCCAGACAAGCTCTGTAGGGCATCCTCTATCCTCGGAGTGGTGTATTGGTCAGGTATGGTTCTCCTGTTGAGAGTCCTGTAGTCTATACAGAGCCTCAATGATCCATTCTTCTTTCGGACCACTACTATGGGAGAGGCATATGGGCTTCTGGACTCCCGTATCACACCAGTCCTCTTGAGTTCTGCAAGTTGTTCCCTCAGATCCTCCAGATCTGCTAGCGGGACCCGCCTGACTCTCTCTCGGAAGGGCTTATCTTCTTGGAGGCGGATCCGATGGGTGGCACTTCTTGCACACCCCACATCAAATTCATCCCTAGAGAAGATCTTCTCCCATCTATTCAACTGGGCCTTGGCTCTCTCTTTCCAAGCCCTGGACAGATTCGGGTTTTCCATGGTCAGCTTCTCCCAAACATCCGCTTCTTCACCTGTCCTCTTCACTTCTGACAGGGTAACAGGGGCCGCCGGGCTCACCTGGCCTAGCAACATTCTGGCTGGGATGTCCATGGGGTCTTTGGTAGTATTCCTAACACTCACTGGAACTCTATAATGGGCCTTCTTCAGGACCTTCAGCGGAATCACTTCCGGTATCACCTCCAGGCCTGAGGATTCACCCCTTGGGTCTGACTCCAGCATGACAAAGGGACCAGGCTGTTCCCAAGTAAGCTTCACAGTGGCCCTGAGACAGGTTACTTCACCGGGCTGCAACACTACCCCTTCTCTTCCAAGTCTCCACAACTTCCCTATCCCCTCTCCAGGGGTCTCCCGCTCTTGGACCAGCCGTTGGTAGGCTGTCTTCAGCATGGGATGGATCTTGGTAGCTGCTTGTCTTTCTTCCGTCACTAGAGGGGTCAGGAGTCTTCGGACCAGGTCCGTGTTTGTCCCTATTATAAGGGAATTCTTGTTGGCTCCAGGCGGCCTAGGACACACAACTGCCAGGGTGTCAAACACTTCGGCCTTCCCAGCCACGGATGGGTCAAAGGTTATTTGGACGGGAAGGTAGCCGTCGTAAGGGAAACTCTGGGTTCCAATTCCCCATATTTCCAGCTCCTCTATCTTCTGGATAGGCAGATGACTCAGGTGCCTGTCGTAGAAGTCCCGGTATAGTAGGGTCACTTGTGCCCCGGTGTCCAGGAGGCCCCTGGTGTAGACTCCCTCCACTTGAATGGGCACTATAGGGGATGGGCCTACCAGCTTCTCTGGATATGGTCCGGCAGGAGCTGCCTTCTTCAGACCTTTTCCCTTTGGACTCTCTCTTGTCCTATTCCCTTTGGACTTGAACCTTTCTTGAGCCTGGTATGCACTGACTTCCCTCCTTTTAATGGGTGTAGGAACCCGCTGAGGTGTACTATTATTTTTCTTGGGTGGGCACCTCCTTTGGGGGGTGCCGTGCCCCTCCTGAGGGGTCTCCCCCCTTCTTCTTGGAGTATAGCTTTGTTGAGGGGTATTACGTTTCCCCTTTGGTGTTCTATCTCTCTTTTTGTTTTTCTTTGCATTCAGCTTGGAGTTTACTGAAGATGGTGGGCACCCGGTTGACTCCTTCACCGGGGCCCTCTGAAGTTTCCCGCCGGCTTGCGGTTGTCTGGTCTCTTCTTCTTCGGACTAGAACATGTGGCTGCAATGTGGCCAACTCCCCCACAGTTGAAGCAGACTATATCTCCCCATTCTTGTAAAGGTTCGGGTGCTGAGGCAATCGGGAACAATTCCTTCCTTGGACTTTCCTTCTTCTTGGGACACTCTGTGTCTTTTGCTATCAGAGAGGTCAATATCTCTAATACCTTGGACATCTGAGTTTTTAGGGTGTCTATCTCCGCCTCTCTTTCAGGGGTCATCACTGGATTGACCAGCACCTGTGCGGGTACAACACTTGTCTTATCCTTCTGCTGGTCCTGTTGCAGCGCCTCCTCATCTCTGATAATTTTTATTAAATCAGCATAAGTCAGCAACATTCCTCCTCCCAAGGTTTTCAGGTGCAGCCAGACTGGATCGGAGCGTAGCGCTCCCTTTAAGACTTGCTTCATTCTTGCCGCATCGGCATCTTGGGGCTTCATCCCTTTCTTTAACACAATCTTGCACAGCAGCCTGTTTAGCCTTCTGACATACTCGGAAAGTTTCTCCTCCGGTTTTTGGAAAGTGTGTTCAAACTGGTAGACCGTCTCTGTCACCTTGTCTAATTGACCAAACTCTTCCTGCAGCATAGCTAGACAATCCTGCGCCGTGCACCCTGCATTCCCAAACCGGAAACTTTTCACTGCTTCTGCTGCTGCACCTTTAAGGCTTTCTAACACTCGCTGCCTCTTCTGTGCCTCCGGCACCTCCCATGCCTCCACTGCCTGTAATGCCTGTTCCACCCAAGTATCAAAATCTTCTTCCCCTGCCGGGACAGGGAGCTTCCCTGAGAATATTTTTAGTCTCCGGTAGCTAGTTTCCACATGCACCGTACTTGTCTTCTGACATTTGGCTAGCAAATCCCCTATTGCATTTATCAGTTCTGGTGATATAGCAGTGGCCGATGCAGGTGCCACCGGAGGTGGCGCCCTGTCTTCTCTTTCAGGTGTAGTTCGGGCCGCAGCCTGTGGCGATCCCGTAGGGGATGGTTCCCTTTCTACAGTTATTGCGTGCGCCAGCCTAAATGTTCTGTTGTCTGGCGTCCGCAGACACTTGTGCTTACAGGCCTCTGGCATCCCGTCCCAATATTCCACTAATGCGTATTGATATGAGATGTTTGGGTCTGTCTTCATGTCTATCACCCACGGTGTGTGATCTGGGGACACTGAACTCAGCAGTTCCTCTACCGTCTCACTTGACCATTTCTCGCCAGGAAGGCTAATGGCTATCGACTGTTTTGGCTCTGTATTAGCGGCTTTGCACCACTCTTCTACCGCTCTTGGATCCATGGGGTCCATGCCGGCACTTCTGGCGTTCGCTTGCTGCATCAGGATCCCGGACGAGAACCCCCACGTGTAGCGATACCTCCAACTAAGGAGGCCGCAGAATTAGATTTTGGGCCCTGAGTGCAGCTCCGCCAACCCCCGGCAATAGGCTCTATCCCCTTCTGGCACAGCTAGTACTAACAATCAATGATATGTCCTATGCAATAGAATAACTAAGCAAGGACACAGTAATGAATTGTAATAGGTAAAGTGTTTTACTCATCAATTCTCAATATGAATAAAAGGGGTAACAATAATCACAGTTCTAAACAATCACTCCTAAGGGCAGCGTCCTGCCACTCTAACACACTATATAGTAACACACGCTACAAGTGCGCCATACGGGCGACCGTTAACTAAGTGCCCTATGGCGCAGCAATCAAACACGCTAGAATCCCCACCAGGCCTGGTTCTAATATTTAGCTTAGTCCTTCTTTCTTCACCGGCAGGTCTGTAATGGTGGTGCACTTAAACAGAGTATAACTTTGTAATCCAAGGGGTATGAAAATAACTTGTAGGCCACGGCAGTCTATAGGCCTATACACAGCAACAGTATCTAAGCTGGGCTTATGCCCTCTCACCCGCCGGACTACGGATCCAGTCCGGGAAAACCTCCACCGGCCGTGTCACACACTCTCGATCTCTCCAACGATCGGGTCCCCGATCCGACAAGGCGGTAGCTCACAAAGTCAGATGCCACCCAGGCTCGCAGAGGGGAGGATGGAAGGCTCTTCGGTGCAGAGCAAGGCCTCAGGCTTCAGGCCTTGCCCCTCCGACACATCCGCACAGGAGGATCCGTCCGTGAAGTCTCGTGTCGCCAAAGAGGCCGAGCCCGGCCCCGCCTCTTCCTTTTATAACCCCTCCCATGAGTCTCTGCGGTGGAACGTCACAACAAGAATGGGGTTATGGGTAATGTAGTTTCTTCCCAATATAGGGGAACACCCCGCTACACATCTATAAGCTTTGTATATTGTTGTGAATGCACATTGCCATTGAGTAGGTGTAAACGTTTTACCTAAATCTGATTTCCATTTTTGGTAAGGAAGGGATTTGGTGAATTTCTGATTATTTTGAAAGATTGTGGAAGAGAGATATCCCTTTGGAGGGTGTAGGTGTCTTTGTATAGAATTGCTACACTGCATCCTGGAGGAATATGTGATGGGACTTTAAGGATTTAAAAAAGTGAGAGACTAGTACCGTATTTGCTGGCGTATAAGGCGACTGGGCGTATAAGACGACCCCCTAATTTTCCAGCTAAAAGGTTGGTTTTGGGATATACTCGCCATATAAGACGACCCCCTTTCTGACACACCTCCTTGTGTCCATTGCATACCTCACTGTGTCCATTGCATACCTCACTGTGCCCATTGAATACCTCACTGTGCCCATTGCATACCTCACTGTGCTCATTCCATACCTTACTGTGCTCATTGCATACCTCACTGTGCTCATTGCATACCTCACTGTGCTCATTGCATACCTCACTGTGCTCATTGCCTACCTCACTGTGCCGATCTCCAGATATCCATACCTTATCCCTGTATGCAGAGTCAGACTTCAGGCGTCCATTGTTCCAAAGCCGCGCCTCCTCCTCGTCCTGTTCCGTGATAGGCGGAACACTCAGTTTCCCAGCAGAGCCTGTGTTCGGTGTTCTGCATATCACGGAGGTCCTCTCGTCCCAGGCCGAGGATGAGAGGACCTCCGTGATAGGTGGAGTGTTCCGCCTATCACGGAACAGGATGAGGAGGAAGTGCGGCTTTTGAACAATGGACGGCCGCAGTCTGACTGACTCTGCATACAGGTACTGGCGTATAAGACGACCCCCGACTTTTGGGGGATATTTTGTAGTACAAAAGGTCGTCTTATACGCTGGAAAATATGGTATTTATAGCAGAGCAAAAGGAAGAAGGGTATTTATTTAGTATTTATAGCAGTCAGTGGGCAGTAGGGTAAATTCTTTCTTGAGTCCGTACTTTCAGCCCTGGGGACAGAGTGTTGGTATTGGTCCCCACGGTGGAAAGTAAGTTTTTAGCCAAGTGGCAGGGTCCCTTCGAGGTTGTCGAAAGGGTGGGGGAGGTAAACTACAAAGTCTACCAGCCAGGGAAAAGGAAACCACACCAAATTTACCATGTGAATCTCTTAAAACCCTGGAAGGACCGAGAGACTTTACTGGCCACGTCCCCGCCTCCAACCGACCAGGTACCCGTGACACCTGACGTTCCCATCACGGATACCCTGTCTGTGGCACAACAAAGTGACGTTAGGGTGTTTGTGCATAAAAATAGAGACTTTTTCTCCCCCTTACCCGGACTGACCAACGTGATCCAACATGACATTGTGACGGAACCAGGGGTTCGGGTAAATGTGAAGCCGTATAGAATCCCAGAGGCCAGGCGTGAGGCAGTCGTGAAAGAAATTAAAAACATGTTGGAGGTGATAGAAGAGTCCCACAGTGAGTGGTCGAGCCCCATAGTGCTGGTCCCAAAACCTGATGGCACTATCAGGTTTTGTAATGACTTTCGAAAACTTAACAGTGTATCCAAGTTCGATGCATAACCGATGCCCCGGGTCGACGAACTTGTGGACAGGTTGGGACAGGCTCGCTATATAACGACCCTAGACCTGACAAAAGGCTATTGGCAAATACCGCTGTCTGAATCGGCCAAGGAGAAGACTGCCTTTTCCACTCCTGAGGGCTCGTTTCAGTACAAACGGATGCCTTTTGGTCTGCATGGGGCCCCTGCATCATTCCAATGAATGATGGACAAAACTTTGAGACCACATCGCCCTTATGCGGCTGCTTATTTGGACGATGTGGTCATCCACAGCCCAGATTGGGAATCGCACCTGCCCCGGGTACAGGCGGTGGTAGATTCCCTTAGAGAAGCAGGCCTCACGGCTAACCCAAAGATGTGTGCCATAGGCCTGGAGATGTTATTGGCCGGAGACTTGTCAAGCCTCAGACCAATAAAATTTAGGCAATTCAAAAGTGGCCCCAACCCGTAAACAAGGAACAAGTTCGGGCCTTCCTAGGCATTACGGGGTATTACCGACGGTTTATATCTGACTTTGCCACTATTGCCGTCCCTCTGACTGACCTGACGAAGGGCAGAGGGTCGGTCATGGTCAAATGGAACACTGAGGCAGAGAAGGCGTTTCAAAAATTAAAACAGGCCCTTTGTGCACTACCGGTGCTGGTGACCCCGGACTTCACAAAGGAGTTTGTCGTACAGACAGACGCCTCTGAGGTGGGCCTAGGGGATGTACTGTCACAGGTCAGGAATGGTGAGGAACACCCGGTTGTATACCTAAGCCGGAAGCTGAACAAGCACAAAAGGAACTATGCCATTGTTGAAAAGGAGTGTCTCGCCATTAAATGGGCCTTAGACTCCCTGAGGTATTATCTACTCAGGAGGTCGTTCAGGCTGGTCACTGACCATGCTCCCCTGAAGTGGATGTGTGACAACAGGGAGAAAAATGCCCGTGTGACAAGGTGGTTCCTGGCTTTACAGCCCTTAAAATTCATGGTTGAGCACAGGCCGGGCAAACTCCAGGATAATGCTGATGCCCTCTCCCGCGTGCACTGTATGGCTGGGTCAAGTTCTCAGCCGCAGGGGCTTGAGCAGAGGGGGAGGATATGTGACGGTATGCGAGGTGAGATATATGACAGTCGCTATGTTTCACCTCGCATTCGGTCCATTGTAAGGGACTGAACCAGAGTCTGGCCCAGGTTTTTCCAGTTTGCTTTACTTTACCTTGTGTTTTGTGGGTGATGGGGACCAGCCCCTCACCGTATAGAGAGCGGTTACTGTATAGTTTAGCGCCAGACGGCAAGGATTTGTTTTGCTGTTTTGTTTATTTTTATATGACTATTGCAAACCACTTGTAAATAAAGCTGGCAATACGCCAGGTTTTAAAGAAACTGCCTGTACACTGACCTTCATTCTGTGAAAAAGGTGATCCCCACAAGCTAATCTCCCACAATATATATATATATATATATATATATATATATATATATAGCCAGCAAGGCCGAAAGGCTTATAAACGGCATGCATCTATGAAGCGCATAATCTCCGTCTCCTGTTTCAGGGAGAGGCTTGGCCCGCAATCATGATGATGCGAACTTCCTTTACAGCCGTCCTGTCACAATAACGAGGCTTGGTTTGCTGCTATCTCTGGTCTCCGCCCATTGTATCTCCTCGTAGTTCATAGCAAGGCCCGCATATGTCCAGACTAGGGTTGAGCGAACCCGAACTGTAAAGTTCGGGTCCGTACCGAACTTTAGCTTTTTCCCGAACCCGGACTTTGCGCGAAAGTCCGGGGTCGGGTTCGGGTTCGGCAATCTAATGGCGCAGTTAGAAATGCTTCAGGGGCCAGCCAATCACCTTTTGATTAGCTGGTGTGCCCTTAGAAGCCATCATAGCCATGCCTACTAATGGCATGGCTGTGATTGGTCAGTGCAACATGTGACCCAGCTTCTATATAAGCTAGAGGCACACAGCACACACGTCACTCTGCTTCAGAATAGATAGGGAGAGGATCTTGTCTGCTGCTGCTGCTTTTAGGGAGAGATTGAAAAATACATGAGTTAGTCCTGATTCTGGAATCTGAGGGAAAAGATAGAGAGACAGTGTAGTGTAGGGCCAGGTTCCTGTTGTTACTTTCAGGGAGAGAGATATATTATATAGGATAGGAATAGGAGTCCAGATTCAGAGATATAACTCAGCGATCTGCATAGGTTTACCTGTTTGTGTTGCAGTGCAGTCTTTTTATACTGCCATGAGCCCAGTGTCAGAGAAAATCTACCTTTTATCTGCAAGCTCAGTGCACCAGCACTGCATATATTACGTTGAGAGATACACTGTTTCCATACTGTGGGTGTATTCTGCTCTTGGAAAAAGATCCATTTAGGGCAAAAAAAAAGGTACTTTATTGTGCTCTTTTCCAAAAGACCCATTAAGGGCAAAAAAAATAAAAAATTTGCATTTTATTTTGCTCGTGCAAAAAAAGACCCGTTTAGGGCAAAAAAAATAAATAAAAAATTTGCACTTTAACCACTTAAGCCCCGGACCATTTCGGGCCATTAGGACCAAGCCTGTTTTTGGGATTCGGCACTGCGCTGCTTTAACTGTAAATTGTGCGGACATGCAATGTTGTACCCAAATGAAATTTGCGTCCTTTTCTTCCCACAAATAGAGCTTTCTTTTAATGGTATTTGATTGCCTCTGCGATTTTTATTTTTTGCGATATAAACAGAAAAAGACCGAAAATTTTGAAAAAAAAAAGATATTTTCTACTTTTTGTTATAAGAAAAATCGAATAAACTCAATTTTAGTCATACATTTAGGCCAAAATGTATTCAGCCACATGTCTTTAGTAAAAAAAATGTCAATAAGCGTATATTTATTGGTTTGCGCAAAAGTTATAGCGTTTACAAACTAGGGTACATTTTCTGAAATTTACACAGCTTTAAATTTATGACTGCCTATCTCATTTCTTGAGGTGCTAAAATGGCAGGGCAGTACAAAACCCCCCCAAATGACCCCATTTTGGAAAGTAGACACCCCAAGGAAATTGCTGAGAGGCATGTTGAGCCCATTGAATATTTTTTTTTTTTCGTCCCAAGTGATTGAATAATGACAAAAAAAAAAAAAATTACAAAAAGTTGTCACTAAATGATATATTGCTCACACATGCCATGGTTATATGTGGAATTGCACCCCAAAATACATTCTGCTGCTTCTCCTGAGTACGGGGATACCACATGTGTGGGACTTTTTAGGAGCCTAGCCACGTACGGGACCCCGGAAACCAAGCACCGCCTTCAGGATTTCTAAGGGCGCAAATTTTTGATTTCACTCCTCACTACCTATCACAGTTTCGAAGGCCATAAAATGCCAAAATAGCACAAACCCCCCCCCAAATGACCCCATTTTGGAAAGTAGACACCCCAAGCTATTTACTGAGAGGCATGTTCAGTCCATGGAATATTTTATATTTTGCCACAAGTTGCGGGAATATGACAAACTTTTTTTTTTTTTCACAAAGTTGTCACTAAATGATATATTGCTCACACATGCCATGGGCATATGTGAAATTACACCCCAAAATACATTCTGCTGCTTCTCCTGAGTACGGGGATACCACATGTGTGGGACTTTTTGGGAGCCTAGCCGCGTACGGGACCCCAAAAACCAAGCACCGCCTTCAAGGTTTCTAAGGGCATACATTTTTGATTTCACTCCTCACTACCTATCACAGTTTTGAAGGCCATAAAATGCCAAGATGGCACAAAACCCCCCCAAATGACCCCATTTTGGAAAGTAGACACCCCAAGCTATTTGCTGAGAGGCATGTTGACCCCATTGAATATTTTTTTTTTTTGTCCCAAATGATTGAATAATGACAAAAAGAAAAAAAAAATGTACAAAAAGTTGTCACTAAATGATATATTGCTCACACATGCCATGGTTATATGTGGAATTGCACCCCAAAATACATTCTGCTGCTTTTCCTGAGTACGGGGATACCACATGTGTGGGACTTTTTGGGAGCCTAGCCGCGTACAGGGCCCCAAAAACCAAGCACCGCCTTCAGGATTTCTAAGGGCGTAAATTTTTGATTTCACTCCTCACTACCTATCACAGTTTTGAAGGCCATAAAATGCCAAAATAGCACAAAACCCCCCCAAATTACCCCATTTTGGAAAGTAGACACCCCAAGCTATTTGCTGAGAGGCATGTTGAGTCCATGGAATATTTTATATTTTGCCACAGGTTGCGGGAATATGACAAACTGTTTTTTTTTTGCACAAAGTTGTCACTAAATGATATATTGCTCACACATGCCATGGGCATATGTGAAATTACACCCCAAAATACATTCTGCTGCTTCTCCTGAGTACGGGGATACCACATGTGTGGGACTTTTTGGGAGCCTAGCCGCGTACGGGACCCCAAAAACCAAGCACCGCCTTCAAGGTTTCTAAGGGCATAAATTTTTGATTTCGCTCCTCACTACCTATCACAGTTTTGAAGGCCATAAAATGCCAAGATGGCACAAAACCCCCCAAATGACCCCATTTTGGAAAGTAGACACCCCAAGTTATTTGCTGAGAGGCATGTTGAGCCCATTGAATATTTTTTTTTTTGTCCCAAATGATTGAATAATGACAAAAAGAAAAAAAAATGTACAAAAAGTTGTCACTAAATGATATATTGCTCACACATGCCATGGTTATATGTGAAATTACACCCCAAAATACATTCTGCTGCTTCTCCTGAGTACGGGGATACCACATGTGTGGGACTTTTTGGGAGCCTAGCCGCGTACGGGACCCCAAAAACCAAGCACCGCCTTCAAGGTTTCTAAGGGCATAAATTTTTGATTTCACTCCTCACTACCTATCACAGTTTTGAAGGCCATAAAATGTCAAAATAGCCCAAAACCCCCACAAATGACCCCATTTTGGAAAGTAGACACCCCAAGCTATTTGCTGAGAGGCATGGTGAGTATTTTACAGCTCTCATTTGTTTTTGAAAATTAAGAAAGACATTTTTTTTTCTTTTTTTTTTTCTTTTTTTACATTTTCAAAACTTTGTGGCAAAAAGCGAGATCTGCAAAATACTCAACATACCTCTCAGCAAATAGCTTGGGGTGTCTACTTTCCAAAATGGGGTCATTTGGGGGGGTTTTGTGCCATCTGGGCATTCCATGGCCTCCGAAACTGTGATAGGCAGTGAGGAGTGAAATCAAAAATTTACACCCATAGAAATCCTGAAGGCGGTGCTTGGTTTTTGGGGTCCCGTACGCGACTAGGCTCCCAAAAAGTCCCACACATGTGGTATCCCCGTACTCAGGAGAAGCAACAGAATGTATTTTGGGGTGTAATTCCACATATGCCCATGGCATGTTTGAGCAATATATAATTTAGTGACAACTTTTTGTACATTTTTTTTTTTTGGTCATTATTCAATCACTTGGGACAAAAAAAAAAAATATTCAATGGGCTCAACATGCCTCTCAGCAAATAGCTTGAGGTGTCTACTTTACAAAATGGGGTCATTTGGGGGGGTTTTGAACTGTCCTGGCATTTTATGCACAACATTAGGAAGCTTATGTCACACATCATCCACTCTTCTAACCACTTGAAGACAAAGCCCTTTCTGACACTTTTTGTTTACATGAAAGAAAATTTTTTTTTGCAAGAAAATTATGTTGAACCCCCAAACATTATATATTTTTTTAAAGCAAAGGCCCTACAGATTAAAATAGTGGGTGTTGCATTTTTTTTTTCCACACAGTATTTGCGCAGCGATTTTTCAAACGCATTTTTTGGGGGAAAAGCACACTTTTTTATTTTTAATGCACTAAAAAACACTATATTGCCCAAATGTTTGATGAAATAAAAAAGATGATCATAGGCCGAGTACATGGATACCAAACACGACATGCTTTAAAATTGCGCACAAACGCGCAGCGGCGACAAAACTACATTCATTTTTAAAAGCATTTAAAAGCCTTTGCAGGTTACCACGTTAGATTTACAGAGGAGGTCTACTGCTAAAATGACTGCCCTCGATCTGACCTTCGCGGTGATACCTCACATGCATGATGCAATTGCTGTTTACATATGACGCTAGACCGACGCGTGCGTTCGCCTTTGCGCAATAGCAGGGGGGGACAGCGGTGCTTTTTTTTTTTTTTATTATTTATTTGGCTTTTTTATTTTATTTTTAAACTGTGCCTTCCATATTTTATTTTTTTACCATTTTTATCGTTATCTCAAGGAATGTAAATATCCCCTATGATAGCAATAGGTAGTGACAGGTACTCTTTTTTTGAAAAAAATTGGGGGGTTAGACCCTAGATCTTTCCTCTGCCCTCAAAGCATCTGACCACACCAAGATCGGTGTGATAAAATGCTTTCCCAATTTCCCAATGGCGCTTTTTATATCCGGGGGGGGGGACATTCCCTCCCACTGCTTGTAAAAGCAGTCTAGAGGCTAATTATCTGCTAGAATTGCTTTTACATGAAAGCCGGCTGCTGGCTGAAAAGAATGATACCAAGATGATACCTAAACCCGCAGGCATCATTCTGGTATAAACATTCAAAGTCCAGCAACATACCAGTACGTTGCTGGTCCTTGTTGGACATGTATTGTAATCTTTTTTTTCATACAGCCTATTGGCTGAACGAAAAAAAGAGATTGATTGGTGGGTATGCCCACCATTAGAATACCTCCCTTCATCCACCCACTTCTAATGATGGGCATATATGCCGAAGCATGGGGGCATCCTCCCGCAAAAAAGTTATGCCGCGTACACACGGTCAAGCCTTCGTCGGAATTTCGACCGTATGTACGCGGCATAAAAGGTTATGCCGCGTACACACGGTCGGACTTTTCCACGGATAAGCCTCCGTTGGAATTTCGACCGTATATACGCGGCATTAGGAGCAAAATCGCTCCTCCGCCCCTGCTGCCCCCATGCTTCGGCATATATGCTCTTTTTTTTAACTGTGGTGGTGAAATCACCTCCTACAGCGTTGGAGTCACGGCTTTATGTATCGTGGGAGCAAACGCTGTTGCTGTCAAGATAAATAGATCCGCGCTGCAACTGAATGGCGTACCTGCTAAGCAAATGGTGGTTAACATTAAAACAAAGTAACATTACAGTACAACAGTAAGACCTTACCATGCCATACCTGCAAAGCAAATACCAAAACAAAACCTAGTAAAAAATAAAAAAATGTTTTAACGCAACCTGTGCCTAAAATATATATATGCCGAAGCATGGGGGCATCCTCCCGCAAAAAAAGTTATGCCGCGTACACACGGTCGGAATTTCGACCGTATGTACGCGGCATTAGGAGCAAAATCGCTCCTCCGCCCCTGCTGCCCCCATGCTTCGGCATATATGCTCTTTTTTTTAACTGTGGTGGTGAAATCACCTCCTACAGCGTTGGAGTCACGGCTTTATGTATCGTGGGAGCAAACGCTGTTGCTGTCAAGATAAATAGATCCGCGCTGCAACTGAATGACGTACCTGCTAAGCAAATGGTGGTTAACATTAAAACAAAGTAACATTACAGTACAACAGTAAGACCTTACCATGCCATACCTGCAAAGCAAATACCAAAACAAAACCTAGTAAAAAATAAAAAAATGTTTTAACGCAACCTGTGCCTAAAATATATATATGCCGAAGCATGGGGGCATCCTCCCGCAAAAAAGTTATGCCGCGTACACACGGTCGGAATTTCGACCGTATGTACGCGGCATTAGGAGCAAAATCGCTCCTCCGCCCCTGCTGCCCCCATGCTTCGGCATATATGCTCTTTTTTTTAACTGTGGTGGTGAAATCACCTCCTACAGCACTGGAGTCACGGCTTTATGTATCGTGGGAGCAAACGCTGTTGCTGTCAAGATAAATAATTCCGCGCTGCAGTTGAATGGCGCACCTGAAAACAAAAAATTACATACCTGAAAAGCAAGCATGATAAAACATTGCAGAATAGAATACAGTAAAAAAAGAGCAGAACAATAGAGAGAAAATAGAGAGAGAGAGAACAATAAAACGACAACTATTTTTGGTTTTTTTATTTTATATTTTTTTTGTGTTTTGTTTTTTACGTTTTTTTTTTCTTTTTTACACTTTTTTTTGTAACTTTACAACTGTAATGGTTCGGGTCTCTCAAAATGTAATGGCATCTTGGGAGACCCTGTGTAAGTGTGTCCTAGTCTGTGAAATGCTGTACCCTACGCTAAAACTTCACTTTTGAGTGGTAGCGTTCAAAACATTCACCTTGGCAAAGACCAGGCTTGTCAGGACAGAGTGGACAAAAACTACGGGTGTCACGCCTAAATCCGCGCTTGCTACAGACACGACATCTTTTTTGGGGGTGGCTTTGGGTAGGGGTACTCGGGAGGACATACGAATAATGCCTCTCATGCAGCCGGCTTACTGCATTTGGTTGGGGATGGTGAGGTGCAGAACCGCCTGGATACAGGAGTTCTGTGACTATCTCATTCTGGAATTTTAGAAGAGATAACGTCCCGCCTGAAGCTCTGTATAGCACATGAGCGTTCAGCAAAGCCAATTGGAATAATGATAGAGACACTTTTTTGTACCAGCGTCTCGCCTTACGGTCAATTAGATACGGCGCCATCAACTGGTCGTTGAGGTCCACCCCTCCCATATTTTGGTTATATTCGTGGACACAGAGGGGTTTCTCCACAACACCAGTCGCCGTACGAATTTGGACTGTCGTGTCTGCATGAAGGGAGGTAAGAAGGAAAACATTCTTATTGTCCCTCCACTTCATAGCGAGCAAGTTATTACACTTCAAGCAGGCTCTCTCCCCCAGCCTAAGACGGGCATCTACAAGCCGCTGGGGAAAGCCCCGGCGATTAGGTCGCATGGTGCCACATGCTCCAATCTTATGATCAAACAAGTGACTAAACAGTGGCACGCTCGTGTAATAATTGTCCACATACAAGTGGTACCCCTTTCCGAATAAGGGTGACACCAAGTTCCACACTATCTTGCCAGCGCTCCCTATGTAATCCGGGCAGTTGACCGACTCAATCTGACTGTCTTTTCCCTCATAAACCGTAAAGTTCACTACATAGCCTGTTGCCCTGTCACAGAACTTGTAGAGCTTGACCCCGTATCTGGCACGCTTGCTGGGAAGGTACTGCTTGAAAGACAAGCGGCCAGAAAATTTAATCAGGGACTCATCAACGCAGACAACTTGATCGGGAGTAAACAAGGCTGCAAAACGTTCGTTGAAGTGGTTTATGAGGGGCCGAATTTTATAGAGCCGGTCGTATTCAGGGTCCCCACGTGGACGACAAAGTTCATTGTCGTTGAAGTGCATGAACCGCAAAATCTGCTCGTATCGTGCCCTGGACATGGAGGCAGAGAACACGGGCATGTGGTCAATTGGGTGCGTGGACCAATAAGCACGCAATGACGGAAATTTATGTGTGCCCATGTTGAGGGAAAGGCCCAGAAAGGTCTTAAATTCGGAAACCGTAATTGGTTTCCAATTTCTGGCAATTTTAGGCAACTGGGGGTTAGCGGCGATAAATTGACCAGCATATAAATTACTCTGGTCCACAATAGATCTATAGAGATCTTCCGTGAAAAACAGCGAATAAAAATCGATTGGCATAAAATCAGCTGTTTCCACCTGAATACCGGGTTGGGCAGTGAATGGGGGAAGTACGGGTTCTGCAGAAGTGGTGGGGACCCAATCAGGATAGGCGAATTCTGCAGGAAGGGCAGTATGGGCACGACGGGCCTGCCTTTGTCTTCTTGGTGGCAGCGGGACACTACTTGTGCTTGCCACCTCGCCAGCTTGAACTGCACTTATGGGACTCGCCACGTCACCAAGTGTTACTGCAGTGCTGGATGTACGTCCAGGCTGTACTAGGCCGCTGGTGCTTGCCAGTTCACCAGAAGGAATAGCGGCGCTAGTACTACTCTGCTCCATGATACGAGAGACCTGCGGTTCTTGCTCCTCAACAACCTCAGAAGATCGGGATCGGGTACGCCTGACCTTAGCAGGGACCTCAACTTCGTCGTCAGAGCTATCTGACGTGGGGCCGCTGACGTCACTGTCTTCTACGGGAAGATATTCTGAGCCTGAATCTGACAGATACGTGACCTCCTCTTCACTATCTGTCATGCTCAGAATCTCGTAGGCCTCTTTACTAGTGTACCTTCGACTTGCCATTTTGGGCTCTAAATTTAGGGGTACACTAGTAAGATTCACAGGAAAAAAAGCACCTGACATGGCGTCAGCAAATATATCAAACGCTACAAAAAAACTGTTAGCGATCGCAGGGATCAGGCCTGTCTCTGCGAACGCTGCAGTTATGTGTGTTGTGTTTGGTAAGTGACAGTGATCGATCGATACTGCACTTGGGTGGGCTGGGCTGGGCTGGGCGGAGGGGCTAAACGCAGGTACTAGCAGGTATCTGGGCTGATCCCGCTAACACTGCGTTTTTGGGAACCCTAAACCGCTGGGGATGCTAGTATAGATCTGATCAGATACTATACCACTAAGGGGGGTGTATGCTTTGCGCGTGGGTGTTAGCGTTACTGGCACTAACCTAACACTGCCTGGGGCGACGCAGACCCTCTCTGGCGCTAAAACCTAATTGATCTCACCCGCCGGGCGATCAGGGGGGTTAAACCTTTATTGGGTTATATACGGCGGGTGCCCTGATGCTATAAAAAGCAAACTAATCAACCAGCGTCACCCGTAACCTTTATATGGTGATCACTGGTGAAAGGGTTAACTAGGGGCAATCAGGGGGTTAAAACCTTTATTAGGTTAAATATGGGGGTACCTGACACCAATAAAAACCTGCGGCGAACCTAAAAAAAAAATAACTGCCTATCTAAAACACCAGCGACACGAATACAGCGATCGGAAAAACAATCGCTTAGTGACGCTGAAGTTAGGGGGTGAAAGGGTTACCTGGGGGGTGATCAAGGGGTTAAACCTTTATTAGGGGGGGTTAGGGGGCTACCCTGGACCTAAAGGGGCCTAATCCTAACTGCCTTGCAACTTTTTACAATCACAGATGACACTAAATGCAGTGATCAGTAAAATAAATGATCACTGCAATCAGTGACACTGTGATTGGGGGCTTTGGGGTGACCTGGGGGGTGATCTGGGGGTGACTGGGGGGTGATTTGTGTGCCTATGTGTACCTACGTGTCAGTGGACTGTTGGAGCACTAACCTCTGTCTTCACTCCTCGGTGCCGGGAACGAAAAGACCGCGGCGAGGGAGATGACATCACTTCCTCCAGCCTGTGTTTACATCACATGGCGGAGGAAGCAATTTCATTGGCCGGGAGCGATCGCGAGGGGGGGGGCGGAATCGAGCGGCCGCCCCCTCATGCCTGATCGCTCCCGAACACTTAACGGCCGCTCACTGCAGTGAAGGGGGGTCCGGATGGACCCCCCAACTGCACAAAGGCGATCACGTAGATCTACGTGATTCTGCCTGTCCGTGCCATTCTGCCGACGTAAATCGGCGGTGGGCGGTCGTTAAGTGGTTAATGTACGCTTGCAAAAAGACCCATTTAGGGCCACAAAAAATATTTTGCAGTGTGTTATTCATATGTGGAGGCGTGTGAAATAAACCATTTCTATATATTTGTCTTCTACTGTGCTATACTAAAAAAAACACATTTTTTTTGAATAGCATTTATTGCAGTTCTGTAGCTGTGCGATTCAGCGGTTACGTACTGTGGGTGCGTTGTGGTCTTCCAAAAAATGCCATTTAGGGCCACAAAAAATATTTTGCAGTGTGTTATACATATGTGGAGGTGTGTGAAATAAACAATTTCTATATAGTTTTCTTCTACTGTGCTATACTAAAAAAACAAAAACATTTTTGAATAGCATTTTCTGCAGTTCTGTAGCTGTGCGATTCAGCGGTTACGTACTGTGGGTGTGTTGTGGTCTTCCAAAAAACGCCATTTAGGGCTACAAAAAATATTTTGCAGTGTGTTATACATATGTGGAGGTGTGTGAAATAAACAATTTCTATATAGTTTTCTTCTACTGTGCTATACTAAAAAAAACATTTTTTTTTGAATAGCATTTTCTGCAGTTCTGTAGCTGTGCGATTCAGCGGTTACGTACTGTGGGTGTGTTGTGGTCTTCCAAAAAACGCCATTTAGGGCCAAAAAAATATTTTGCAGTGTGTTATACATATGTGGAGGTGTGTGAAATAAACAATTTCTATATAGTTTTCTTCTACTGTGCTATACTAAAAAAACAACATGGTTGAGCAGTATGTGTCCACAGGCCTACACGTACTGGATGACGGGTCTGCCCCCTTTAACTTCTGGGTCTCCAAATTGGGCACATGGCCTGAGCTTGCCCTTTATGCCTTGGAGGTGCTGGCCTGCCCTGCAGCCAGTGTATCATCTGTACGAGTATTTAGCACGGCAGGGGGCGTTATCACAGACAAGCGCAGCCGCCTGTCCAGAGCCAATGTGGACAAGCTCACGTTCATTAAAATGAACCAGGCATGGATCCCACAGGACTTGTCTGTACCTTCTGCAGAATAGACATGTATACCGGTGTTGTGACAAAAACTGTCCGGCCATCGGATTGTGTCCGGCCCATACTGTGAAGGCGCAGCGCTTGCGCAGTACAGAGGACAAGGAGATTCACAAAATCTCCGAAGATGAATGGTGCCTGCGCAGTGAGTGCAGGTTCAAGTCCCACCATCCAAGTGGACATACGGTAGCACATAGTAACAGGGCCCCTCACGGGCTCGGTTCGATCGCCACGCTTCGGGCACGGCCTCACTTGGCTCGGCTTGAACCACGGATGGTGTGGCCTTCACCTGAACTCACCACACAGGCGCCGTTCGTCTTGGGAGATTTTCAAAATCCCCTTGTCCTACATACTGAGCAAGCGCAGTACAGGGTGGACACTATTTGACGGGGGACAGAATTCGACACATCACCGGCCTTACCCAGCCATTGTTGTATTTTTGAACCAGTGTTGGCTACCTCGTCCTCCTCCACCGCCGCTTCCACCTACACAGCCACATCCACCGCCACCTCAACCTCCTACTCCATATGGACCTCGTCCTCCTAGGTCAAGATTATAATTTTTATTTAATTTTTTTGTAGCGCACAGATCCTTTCCCCCTTACCTGCCTTTATGTTGTTGGCTCCTCGCAGGAGGGAGAAAGGCACACCGCACTACCAGCCCGTACCCTCCTATATAAAGAGGTTGAGCGGTGTACTTGACTGGCCGTGTCCACAGCCGGAGTCAAAACTCCTCCAGAGGATGATTCTCACCTCTACTGTAGGTAGAGGCAAGTCCTTTAATTCCCAGTAAAGTCAATGTCCACACCAGCTGAAATTACAACTCTTATTCTCTCATGGCAAAATAAACTCTACTCGGATAGAAAAGGTTAGAGCAAAGAAACAGGACAGCTTAAGGTGTGGAGGAGGTCCAGGCACAAACGTAGCACATTCACTTCACTGCTTAGGTTTCTCAAACAGTTTTAGGTGCACGGTCTCTGCCACAGACCTTGAGGTTGGTCTCTGCCACAGACAGGGTGTACAAGGCCCCTGCCACGGACCTGGAGAACTTTGGTCTCTGCCACAGACCAGGGTGTATAAGGCCCCTGCCACGGGCCGGGTGAATAAGGCCTCTGATACAGTCAAGATGACCTTGAGCTTCTCCTTCTACGAACCTAGCCCATATCAAGGGGAAGACATCTCTCCAGGGAGTCAACAGACCCTTCCTTCACCGTGACTCCCGCATCGGTCCATCAGAATGATCCTCCCTTCCCTGGAACATGGTCCCCTACACGAGGCGGCACCCTAAGACTCCTTGACCCTTAGCGGACTCCAGACGAAGGCTCTGGACTCCAGGCTTTACTCCCACACCTAGGCCTCAATACCCAGGGCAGCAGGAACTCCAGGATAGTACCTCACCCCGGGCTAAAGGTACCCGAGATGGAACAGGAACACATGCACCCAGGCCGAAGGCACCTGGGCGTGGACCCCACTGGACATCAGCCCCCAGGCCAAAGGTCTGCCCCTTTTATATGCTCTCCCGGCATGCACAGCAGGTTCCCCGCCCCGCTGTACTACTGCCAAGAGGGGACACAAAAGGCACAGCACTGTATCGGCGGTTCAACCCTAGCCTACCATGGCAGGGCCACTGTAGGCCGCAGGGAACTGCACACCAATACTGTCCCCCGAGGACAAAATGGTCCATGAATCCTACAGAATTAGGGTGTTTGAGCATATTTACCACTCAAACACTTCCCTTAAATTTAGCACCCCGCTACATTTTTATTTCAAAGTATTTTATTTTCCTACTAGCTTATCCATTAAATTGAATAATTCTTTCCAGAAAGAGCGTATTCTGGGGCATTCCCACCATATGTGTGGCATTGTGACGTTGAGTTTCTGAGGTTCTTAATGACTTCCTGTACCTCTTCTGCTGAAAAGGGGGCCTCCAGCATATTTTTTTATTTTTTTATGTTATTTTAAGTTATTTCCCTATCCACATTTGTTTGCAGAGCACTTGCCATGCTCTTAACAACATTTTGCTGCCATTTGCAGCCCTCTAGCCCTTTCCATTACTTATTTAGAGCCTTTTTAGTCCTTAGAAGTCCGGGTCCCCATTGACTTCAATGGGGTTCGGGTTCGGGTTAAAGTTCGGTCCCGAACCCGAACTTTTTTCCGAAGTTCGGCCGAACCCGTCGAACCCGAACATCCAGGTGTCTGCTCAACTCTAGTCCAGACGTTGAGCCGCGGCGGAAGTGACGACATCTGGCCTCTTTGTCACAATGAGGCTTGGAGGATACGTCCGTGACCACAAGCTGCTTCCTACCTACAACAAGAGACGGAGATTATGCCCTTCATACATGCATGCCGTTTATAAGCATTTCGGCCTTGTCCATACCCCAGATGACGACTTGTTAGTCGAAACGCGCTGGGTGGACCATACCCTACAACATCGCTCATGTACCTGTACCTTGACAAGCCTTTTCTGACTACTTAAATGTGAGTGCTTTTATTTACTTAAATTAAATTTCTTTTAACCACTTCAGCCCCGGACCATTTTGGCTGGTTAAAGACCAGGCCACTTTTTGCGATTCGGCGCTGCGTTGCTTTAACTGACAATTGTGCGGTCATGCAAATGTGGCTCCCAAACAAAATTGACATCCTTTTTTTCCCACAAATAGAGCTTTCTTTTGGTGGTATTTGATCACCTCTGCGGTTTTTATTTTTTGCGCTATAAACAAAAGTAGAGCGACAATTTTGAAAAAAATTCAATATTTTTGACTTTTTGCTATAATAAATATCCCCCAAAAATATATATATAAAAAAAAAAATTTTCCTCAGTTTAGGCCGATACGTATTCTTCTACATATTTTTGGTAAAAAAAAAATCGCAATAAGCGTTTATTGATTGGTTTACGCAAAATGTATAGCTTCTACAAAATAGGGGACTGTTTTATGGCATTTTTATTAATAATTGTTTTTTTACTAGTTATGGCGGCGATCAGCGATTTTTATCATGACTGCGACACTATGGTGGACACATCGGACACTTTTGACACCATTTTGGGACCATTGTCATTTTTACAGCGATCAGTGCTATAAAAATGCACTGATTACTGTGAAAATGACACTGGCAGTGAAGGGGTTAACCTGTAGGGGGCGCTGAAGGGGTTAAGTGTGACCTAATGAGTGATTCTTACTGTGTGGGGGCGTGGCTTGGCGTGTGACGTCACTGATCGTCGTTCCCTATGACAGGGAACAGACAATCAGTGCCACACGGCGGCAAATTAAAGGGGACGTATATATACGCCCTTTTGCCTGTCTGTGCCATTCTGTGGATACCGGGCTTCTGTCCTTCAAAGAACCACGCCATACGTCTCCTGAGTCCCATTGAAGTTTCGGTTTGCTGAGTTTGGATAACCGCTTTGGATCCAGGACCAGCTGCACCCATTCGGTTAAACACCAACAAGCCTTTCACGACTTATGAAGTATATGCCTCTTTAAGTCTGTGATAGTCTCTTTAAGTCTTTAAGTCTCTTTAAGCCTCTTTCCAGCTGGTGGTGGTGCTTCTAGCAACTCTGCTCTTCACTTGAAGGGATACACCTATGTTTGGATTTGTGTTTTAGTCCCTTGGATAAACACAAAAATGTTTGGACTTTATTAGTCACCTAAGATTTACTATTTGGTTACTTTTAATTTCAATTTTATTTTCTTGATTCACAATTCAATATATAGAGGTGTCCTACTATATGAAATTGCTTTATCACTATCACAAACAGGTTGATCACAACACCTGTACATATATAAATAGCGCTGCATTTTTTCTATACCCGTTTACATTGCTATTTGTCTTCAGTTGTGCTGGCTGCTACATTTATATATATATTTTTTAGTCACAGCGCAGTATATTTTCCACTTTTTTACTTTGTTACCACTAGACCTTATATTGCTACAGTGACCACTTTTTTGTTACAAATCTTTTTGTCACAAAATTTTTTCTTTGGAGCAATTACCAACATGGATGTATTTGACTATCGAGCATCACGCACAGTCAATACGGAAGGAGTGTTTGTCGCCACTGGTAGCGACACAGAAATTGGAGGTTTATTTTTAAGACTTAAAAATGTCATGGTGTCAGAGCTCCATCTCCAATGAGACCTAGTGTTCTTTGAACAATATGTGACGGAACACATGGTCCCTCAGAGCCTAAGATGGGACATTCATCCACAGCAGGGGGATGCAGATCTCGAGTCCTGGTTCAAATATTTTAATGAGGCTGGCACCAAATTTTTAAATGTCCTCATTACCAGAAAACAGAATCGCCTTTCTGCTCTGGATCAGGTGATCAAGGAATTGAAAGAAGGACTATTGATGTATAAAAACTTGGTAGAATACAATTCCCTGTCTTCCAACCTCCAGGCTCACCTCATCAAGGAGGATAGAGATCAAAAAGCCAAAAAAATACAAAAAATATTCACAAGATATAGGAGATTATAAGTCGGGCAAAGTATTTAGCTGGCAGAAATCATCTGCATCAGATTTGGCTATGGAGCTTAATACACCTAGCGAAAATGCACTAGCACCGCCGACTGAATACCAAACCCATTCTAACAACAAACCTTCTATAAGCAGGACTCAACCACCTAGGGAAAGTTCCCAACCCCAAAGGGGGTGACCCCAGAGTGTACATACCCCTGGGAATACACAAAGCGGAAGAGGACATAACTCCAATAGAAGAGGCAGGAGAGGACATAGAGGGAATCATTCCAATCAAGAGAATTATTACTATGAGCAGGATGTATCATATCAGAGGGGCTCACTCTCTAGATATTATGAACATTCTAATAGTCACCCTAATTCCTCTCAATACAATCATCCGCCAATATCTATCTATAACCGACATTCTCCACTCCATGATCAATACAATGATGGAGTGTATCCGTATCCTAGTGCTGAGTACGATCAGTCTCCATATGGATACCAACAATCTAACCCTAATCCTCGTCCCAATCAGGTTTTTCACGAGGACCCCCTGGGCAGAAAAAGGGGTCCTGAACCAAGAGAGGGTCTAGAGGAGGGAGGAGAACTCAGAGGCACAAAACTAAGGTGAACATAACCTGTTGGTGTGTTCAACTTTAGTACAGAATTGTCCAAGGAGGAAAAAATCGTTTTAGACAAGGGCCTTAAATTTGCCCCTCCACGGAAGCTCAACAAATTCAACACAATTGTTGATATTCATAAGTATATTAGGAAAATCAATATACAACGATATATCATTTCAAATCCCACCAGGAGTTTTGCAAGGGCAGCTACGTCAGGTACTGTTCATTCAGGGTTATCTAACCCTTCCCTTTTTAATCCTCCCACCCAGCTGGCCCCAGCTATTAATATGTTTAGAGATTTGTTGCTGAAAGATTTAGCCAAATTACCTCCTAAACTTATTCTCAACAATCCTTTACCAAGTACGGGCCTTAAATCTTTATGCGATAACAAATATCTAGTAATTCGCCCCGCTGACAAAGGTGGAGGCAAAGTTTTACTGGATAAATCAGATTATATGGGAGAAATTTACAAAATTTTGAGCGATCATGAAACGTATAGAGAGCTACCCAATAATCCTAAATCCAAATTCAAGAAAGAGTTGACAGGTCTCATTTCTAAGGGTTTACATTTTAAAGAAAAATAATTCCTTATTCCTTTGGCCCCACGAATCCCTATTATTTATTATTTACCTAAAATCCACAAAGATCCCCTTCATCACCCTGGACGTCCCATCATTAGTGGGATCGATTCTATCACCTCCAGGATAGGTAGATATATAGATTTTTTTTCTCCAATCATCAGTTCGGAATACTCCATCCTACCTTAAAGATACTAAGGATGTGATTAAACGTCTATCAACAATAACCATTGAAAGTGATCTCATTATGGCCACAGCAGATGTGGCATCTCTATATACCTGTATTGCACATCAGAGAGGAATAAAAGATGTACATGATTTTTTAAAGAGAGATCCCACTCTTGCTACACCTCAGATTGATTTTATTGTAGAACTGTTGGAGTTTGCCACTCAACACATTTATTTTTGGTTTGATGGCCGGTTTTATTTACAGCAGAAGGGTGTGGCAATGGGAGCAACGTTTTCTCCCAGTTTAGCCAACCTTTTTATGGCCAAGTGGGAGGAGGATGTTGTCTATACCTTGGACAGACCACAATTAATTTGGGCTGGCACTTCCGAATCATTGAAGAATTTATTTTCAACACTCAATGATAATGATAGAGGAATTGCTTTGACATATGAATTTAGCCATTCAAAAATAAATTTTCTCGATTTAGAGATAGAAAAATCCAAACAACAATTCAAGTTTAGTACCAATTTCAAACCAACCGATAGGAACGGGTTTATACCCACGGACAGTTGCCATCACAAATCGTGGCTTAGATCGGTCCCTAGAAGCCAATTCCTGTGACTTCGTAGGAATTGTACAGACAGCGATACTTTTAAAATCCAAGCAAATACCTTGAGAGATAGGTTCTTTGACAAAGGATACAATCAAGTTGATGTTGATGGCGACCTCTAAAAAGCCTTGGAAACTGATTGAGCGCTGTTATTAGCAGATAAACCCCAACAGAATCTGGATAACAATTTCAAATGGTCCTTCCTTACAGCTTTCTCGACACAACACAAACAAATTAAGTCAATTTTTGACCAACATTGGGGTATATTGAAAAATTATAGAATCCTCGGTTCACTTCTACCAGAAGGACCTAAAGTAATTTATAGAGGAGTACCTTCACTCAAAAGTAAAATTGCAACAACTATCATTAATCCTCCGACCAGGCCTACATTTTTCCACAACTGGATCGGTTATTACCCCTGTAAAAAATGCACTGTTTGTCATTTCAACACTTGTGGTAGGCGGGCTACTAAGGAATTTAGATCAACAGTGACCAATCGAGTTAACCCGATTAAGCAATTTTGCACATGTGCCACAACCAACGTTGTATACTTACTGACTTGCCCTTGTGGCAAACAGTATGTGGGTCAAACTATACGCTACTTTACTACCACAGTAACTGAACACATCAGTAAAATTAAGAGCGGGAGCAATAAAAATACAGTTTAAGAAGAAAAAAGAGAGGGTGAAAAAACGTGCGGCCAATGATGGAGGATATAGCTGCCTGCACAACAGATAGACTGTATTTGTGGAAAAAGTGAAGGTGAAAGAGTGCGGCGCTCAAAATGATGATATACTGAAAAAGTATATATGATGTGTAACATAAAACCCCCGTCTAATGATGCACGGATGAGTAAGAACAATGAATGAAATGATAGTAGGTAATAAGCAAAATACTAATATAAACATAAACACCCACAATAACTATTGACCAATGTACCTAATTGGCAAGTGAACCAAATACAGTATTGAATATGTGACTGGAAACTTTCTGGATATATGAGTTACAGACCCATTCCCCACAAAGGGATGAATGTGGAGTGGGACATCAACTCCTTTATAAATAGATCATGATTCACATTTGTCCACGGTATTCTGATTATACAGAGGGAATGATTTCTCTTTAAATATTTGATATTTTATATTTTCCACTTTTTATTTTTAGGTTTATTTTTAGGTTTATCTCTCAGAATAAAACCCTTTTCATACCGTTCATGACATGAACATATGAGCAGTGTTTATCATTGCACATTTTTATGCACATTTTTTACAATTGTGTATATTAAGTATAGACCTATAATGGTGATATACACGCCTTTTTAAACATTATTTTTATGTAAAATGTAGTAAAGTATATGTTAACTGGTGACCCCATTTTGAATTATAATTTTTAATACTTTATTGTTGGCTTAAATTCACAATTAAGCCTTGTTAATGGTCTCTTCAGCGCTATCAATGAAGCTTCCTGTAGACGTGCTGATTCAGGGAGAGGCTTGGCCCGCAATTATGATGATGCAAACTTCCTTTACAGCCGTCCTGTCACAATAACGAGGCTTGGTTTGCAGCTATCTCTGGTTTCCGCCCCATTGTATCTACTCATAGTTTCATAGCGAGGCTTGGCCCGCATATGTCCAGACGTTGAGCCGCGGCGAAAGTAATGACATCCGGCCTCTTTGTCACAATGAGGCTTGGAGGATACATCCGTGACCACAGGCTGCTTCCTACCTACAACAGGAGATGGAGATTATGTGCTTCATACATGCATGCCGTTTATAAGCCTTTCGGCCTTGCTGGCTATATATATACTAATATTTTGTCACACATTTGAATACGATCTTTGTACCGGAAACCGGAAGTGACGTTACGTTTGCGTTCACTTCCAGTATTTGTATTTGAACCACGCCATACGTCTCCTGAGTCCCATTGAAGTTTCGGTTTGTGGAGTTTGGATAACCGTTTTGGATCCAGGACCAGCTGCACCCATTCGGTTAAACACCAACAAGCCTTTCACGACTTATGTGATATATGCCTCTTTAAGTCTGTGATATCTGGTGCTTCTAGCTAATCTGCTCTTCACTTGAAGGGATACACCTATGTTTGGACTTTTGTTTTAGTCCCTTGGATAAACACACAAATGTTTGGACTTTATTAGTCACCTAAGATTCACTTTTTGGTTACTTTTAATTTCAATTTTCTTTTCTTGATTAACAATTCAATATATAGAGCTGAAAACAACAAAACAAAGCAAAAGACTTTTCATTGTCTGCAAGTGTGACGTATGGATGTCTGGCAGCAGGGTGAATATGCATGGATGTTAGTAACTAGTAGGGATGAGCTCGGTGTTCGAGTCGAACATACGTTCGACTCGAACATCGGCTGTTCGATCGTTCGACGAAGATCGAACGATTTGGGCCGTTCGCGCCTAATTCGAGTGACGCGAACGGCCCACAATGCACTACGCCATCGCAGTGTCATCCAGGCGCTGTGATTGGCCAAGCATGCACTGTGACCCCGCATGCTTGGCCAATCACAGCGCCGGCAGCGAGGAGAGCAATGATTGGCCACAGGCAGGATGCCTGTGGCCAATTATTGCTGAGGGTGTTTAGTACACGCCCCACACTATAAAAGGCCGCCAGCACGGCGGCCTAGTGTAGTGTGTTCCGGAGCAGGGAAAGAGAAGCATAGGCAGGGACAGTGACATTTTTTTTTCTTGCTTAACCTGGATTCCTTTAGTTTAGGGAAAGAGAAGGATAGGTAGGGAGAGTGTCAGTGTGTTTTACTGTGCGAATCCTTGTTTCTAGGGACAGGGAAGGACAGTGAGGGAAATTCTCCTTGTGCTATAGTGTGCTAAAGCATTGATCATCAACCATCTTTAAAAAATCATTTTTTCTAGGGACAGAAAACTATAGGTAGGGAGAGTGTCAGTGTGTTTTACTGTGATAATCCTTGTTTCTAGGGACAGGGAAGGACAGTGAGGGAAATTCTCCTTGTGCTATAGTGTGCTAAAGCATTGATCATCAACCATCTTTAAAAAAACATTTTTTCTAGGGACAGAAAACTATAGGTAGGGAGAGTGTCAGTGTGTTTTACTGTGCTAATCCTTGTTTCTAGGGACAGGGAAGGACAGTGAGGGAAATTCTCCTTGTGCTATAGTGTGCTAAAGCATTGATCATCAACCGTCTTTAAAAAATCATTTTTTCTAGGGACAGAAAACTATAGGTAGGGAGAGTGCCAGTGTGTTTTACTGTGCGAATCCTTGTTTCTAGGGACAGGGAAGGACAGTGAGGGAAATTCTCCTTGTGCTATAGTGTGCTAAAGCATTGATCATCAACCGTCTTTAAAAAAACATTTTTTCTAGGGACAGAAAACTATAGGTAGGAAGAGTGTCAGTTTCTTTCACTGTGATAATCCTTGTTTCTAGGGACAGGGAAGGACAGTGAGGGAAATTCTCCTTGTGCTATAGTGTGCTAAAGCATTGATCATCAACCGTCTTTAAAAAAACATTTTTTCTAGGGACAGAAAACTATAGGTAGGAAGAGTGTTAGTTTCTTTCACTGTGATAATCCTTGTTTCTAGGGACAGGGAAGGACAGTGAGGGAAATTCTCCTTGTGCTATAGTGTGCTAAAGCATTGATCATCAACCGTCTTTAAAAAAACATTTTTTCTAGGGACAGAAAACTATAGGTAGGAAGAGTGTCAGTTTCTTTCACTGTGATAATCCTTGTTTCTAGGGACAGGGAAGGACAGTGAGGGAAATTCTCCTTGTGCTATAGTGTGCTAAAGCATTGATCATCAACCATCTTTAAAAAAACATTTTTTCTAGGGACAGAAAACTATAGGTAGGAAGAGTGTCAGTTTCTTTCACTGTGATAATCCTTGTTTCTAGGGACAGGGAAGGACAGTGAGGGAAATTCTCCTTGTGCTATAGTGTGCTAAAGCATTGATCATCAGCCATCTTTAAAAAAACATTTTTTCTAGGGACAGAAAACTATAGGTAGGAAGAGTGTCAGTTTCTTTCACTGTGATAATCCTTGTTTCTAGGGACAGGGAAGGACAGTGAGGGAAATTCTCCTTGTGCTATAGTGTGCTAAAGCATTGATCATCAACCATCTTTAAAAAAACATTTTTTCTAGGGACAGAAAACTATAGGTAGGAAGAGTGTCAGTTTCTTTCACTGTGATAATCCTTGTTTCTAGGGACAGGGAAGGACAGTGAGGGAAATTCTCCTTGTGCTATAGTGTGCTAAAGCATTGATCATCAACCATCTTTAAAAAAAAAAAAATTCTAGGGACAGAAAACTATAGGTAGGAAGAGTGTCAGTTTCTTTCACTGTGATAATCCTTGTTTCTAGGGACAGGGAAGGACAGTGAGGGAAATTCTCCTTGTGCTATAGTGTGCTAAAGCATTGATCATCAACCGTCTTTAAAAAAACATTTTTTCTAGGGACAGAAAACTATAGGTAGGAAGAGTGTCAGTTTCTTTCACTGTGATAATCCTTGTTTCTAGGGACAGGGAAGGACAGTGAGGGAAATTCTCCTTGTGCTATAGTGTGCTAAAGCATTGATCATCAACCGTCTTTAAAAAATCATTTTTTCTAGGGACAGAAAACTATAGGTAGGGAGAGTGTCAGTGTGTTTTACTGTGCGAATCCTTGTTTCTAGGGACAGGGAAGGACAGTGAGGGTAATTCTCCTTGTGCTATAGTGTGCTAAAGCATTGATCATCAACCATCTTTAAAAAAACATTTTTTCTAGGGACAGAAAACTATAGGTAGGAAGAGTGTCAGTTTCTTTCACTGTGATAATCCTTGTTTCTAGGGACAGGGAAGGACAGTGAGGGAAATTCTCCTTGTGCTATAGTGTGCTAAAGCATTGATCATCAACCATCTTTAAAAAATCATTTTTTCTAGGGACAGAAAACTATAGGTAGGGAGAGTGTCAGTGTGTTTTACTGTGATAATCCTTGTTTCTAGGGACAGGGAAGGACAGTGAGGGAAATTCTCCTTGTGCTATAGTGTGCTAAAGCATTGATCATCAACCGTCTTTAAAAAAACATTTTTTCTAGGGACAGAAAACTATAGGTAGGAAGAGTGTCAGTTTCTTTCACTGTGATAATCCTTGTTTCTAGGGACAGGGAAGGACAGTGAGGGAAATTCTCCTTGTGCTATAGTGTGCTAAAGCATTGATCATCAACCATCTTTAAAAAAAAAAATTTTCTAGGGACAGAAAACTATAGGTAGGAAGAGTGTCAGTTTCTTTCACTGTGATAATCCTTGTTTCTAGGGACAGGGAAGGACAGTGAGGGAAATTCTCCTTGTGCTATAGTGTGCTAAAGCATTGATCATCAACCGTCTTTAAAAAATCATTTTTTCTAGGGACAGAAAACTATAGGTAGGAAGAGTGTCAGTTTCTTTCACTGTGATAATCCTTGTTTCTAGGGACAGGGAAGGACAGTGAGGGAAATTCTCCTTGTGCTATAGTGTGCTAAAGCATTGATCATCAACTATCTTTAAAAAAACATTTTTTCTAGGGACAGAAAACTATAGGTAGGAAGAGTGTCAGTTTCTTTCACTGTGATAATCCTTGTTTCTAGGGACAGGGAAGGACAGTGAGGGAAATTCTCCTTGTGCTATAGTGTGCTAAAGCATTCCTCATCAACCATCTTTGAAATCCTTGTTTTTTGGACAGTCAGGGAAATTGTCGTTGTGCTATTCTGTGCGAAAGCAATCATCCTCAACCATATTTAGAAATCCTTAAGTAAAGGGACAGAGAAGGACACCTGAAGGTAGCCCTTATTGCTTTTTTCCCATCTCCCTGCAGGCCATCTATTAGAATGTCTGGAAGGCAAACAAGGAGAGGCAGACAGTCAGGAGGCAATAAAAGAGGGCAAGCAGGCTCTGTGTCTGGGGGCAACAGTGCTGGTCGTGGACGCGGTGCATTGTCATCAGCACATGGCCATGGGACACGCTTGTCCTTCTTTTCGGCAGCTGGACATGTTGAGCCACATCATGCCGAAGACTTGGTAGAGTGGATGACCAAGCCCTCCTCCTCCTCCTCATCCTCTCTCACCCAGGCTCAGGGTACTGGCAAAGCAGCTGCCAAAGCGTCCTCTTCCCTGGTATCAATGTCAGACTCATCATCAGTCACTCCTTCCCTAGACCCACCATGTCCTCCTCCTGAGGAGTCCCCCGAACTGTTTGAGCACAGTGTTGGGTACATGCTCCAGGAGGATGCCCAGCGTTTCGAAGGGTCTGATGATGAAACCCAGCTACAGGAAGGCAGTAGCGTGAGAGCAGACAGAGGGGATGCTCAAGAAGGACACCAATCTGGCAGTCATGTTCCAGCAGCTGCAGCATACTGCCAGATTGGCTCCAGTGATGAGGAGGGAGGGGATGATGAGGTCACTGACTCCACGTGGGTGCCTAATAGGAGAGAGGAGGAGGAGGAGGATGAGGAGGAGGCACATCTCCAACGAGGCAGGATGCCCTTTGGTGGCCAGCGTAAGGGCAGTACACCGACGGAATCACACCGCAGAGCTCCGCCTGTGCAGGGCGCTGCCTCTGCCCGTCATTCAAAAAGTTCTTTGGTGTGGGCCTTTTTTGAGGCTAGTGCATCAGATCGCACAGCTGCTGTTTGCAACATATGTCTCAAGCGTATATCGCGTGGCCAAAACATCAGCCGCTTGGGTACCACATGCCTGACCAGACATATGTTGACCTGCCATGCAGCTCGTTGGCAAGCCTACCTCAAAGACCCACACCAAAGAACAAAGCGGACCTCTCCTTGCACCGCATCAGCTGGGATCTCCAACCCCACTATAACTTCAGTCCTCTCTGAAACATGCACTGAGAGGAATGAAGGTGTAGAATTAGGTGTGTCACAGCCAAGTAGTTGCGGCCACTCTGCTAGCAGTACACCCACGTCCGATTCTAGCAGGCAAATTTCCCTGCCCCAGCTGCTGGACCGTCGAAAGAAGTTCACTCCCAGCCATCCACATGCCCAGCGGTTGAATGCTAGCTTGGCTAAATTGCTAGCGCTTCAACTGCTGCCTTTTCAGTTGGTAGACTCGGCCCCCTTCCGTGAGTTTGTGCAATGTGCGGTTCCTCAGTGGCAGGTTCCCAAACGCCACTTTTTCTCACGGAAGGCGATTCCGGCTCTCTACCGGCATGTGGAAGGCAATGTCTTGGCCTCGCTGGACAGGGCGGTCAGCGGTAAGGTGCATATTACCGCTGACTCATGGTCCAGCAGGCATGGACAGGGACGTTACCTTTCTTTCACGGCCCATTGGGTCACTCTTTTGGCAGCTGGGAAGGATGCAGGACAAGGTGCAGTAGTGTTGGAGGTTGTTCCACCGCCACGCCTCCAAAATGCTACTACTGGTTGTGACACACCTCTCTCCTCCACCCCCTCCTCTTCTTCTTCCTCCATGGCCTCTTCCTGTGGTTTGTCCTCTGAACCAGCGGTGCTCCGTAGCCGTTCAAGGGGCTACGCAAGTACGCAGGCAAAAAGATGCCATGCCGTGCTTGCGCTGGTGTGTTTGGGGGACAGAAGCCACACTGGGGCAGAGGTCCTGTCTGCTCTGCAGGGCCAGGCCGAGAGGTGGTTGACGCCACGCCAGCTTAAGCCAGGAATGGTGGTTTGCGACAATGGCACCAACCTCCTCTCCGCCCTCCGACAGGGACAACTGACCCATGTGCCCTGTGTGGCTCACGTCCTTAACCTGGTGGTGCAGCGGTTCTTGGGCAGGTACCCGGGCTTACAGGATGTCCTGAGGCAGGCCAGGAAAGTCTGTGTGCATTTCCGCAGATCTTATAATGCCAGTGCTCGCCTGGCTGAGCTGCAAAAGGAGTTGAACCTGCCCAAGAACCGCCTTATATGTGACATGCCCACCAGGTGGAACTCAACGTTGGCCATGCTGCAGCGGCTGCACACGCAGCAGAGGGCCATCAATGAGTACCTGTGCGACTACGGCACCAGGACAGGGTCAGGGGAGCTTGTTTTTTTTTCTCCACGCCAGTGGGGCATGATCAGGGATGCATGCACTGTCCTGGCACCATTTGAGGAGGCCACGAGGATGGTGAGCAGTGACAGTGCATGCATCAGTGACACTGTACCTCTTGTCCACCTGTTGGAGCACACGCTGCGTGGAATAATGGACAGGGCACTTGAGGCAGAACAGAGGCAGGAAGAGGAGGACTTCCTTGCCTCTCAAGGCCCCCTTTACCCAGACAGTGTTCCTTCTGTCCCACCCATCGCACAGGAAGAGGAGGAGGAGGAGGAGGAGGAGGAGGATTGTGTCAGCATGGAGGTGGAGGCTGGCACTCAGCATCATCAGCAGCAGTCTTTTAGGGATGATTTACAGTCCCAAGAAACCAGTGGACTTGTACGTGGCTGGGAGGAGGTGGCTGCGGATCATGTCGTCCTTAGTGACCCAGAGGACTCCGGACCGAATGCCTCAGCAAACCTACGCTGCATGGCCTCCCTGATCCTGCAAAGTCTGCGGAAGGATCCTCGTATTCTTCGGATCAAGGAGAGGGACCATTACTGGCTGGCCACTCTCCTTGATCCACGGTACAAGGGTAAGGTTGCGGACCTTATGTTACCGTCGCAGAGGGAGCAGAGGATGAGACAACTCCGGGAGGCCTTGCAGAAAGGTCTGTGCAACGCGTTCCCAGAGACTGGGAGGTTACAAACTCCTGGTCCTGGACAACGAGTTGCTGAGGCTTCGGCCAGTCAAAGAAGGAGCGGTGGGGAAGGTGGCCGTCTGACCGATGCGTTCAGACAATTCTTTAGTCCGCAGCCCCAAAGTATGATCGGTTCCAGCAACCATCGCCAGCGTCTGATAAACATGGTGCAGGAATATCTAGGGGCAAGGTCAGACTTGGACACCTTCCCCACCGAAAATCCTCTGGCTTACTGGGTCTTGAGGATGGATCACTGGCCAGAGCTTGCACAGTATGCAATTGAGCTACTGGCCTGTCCTGCATCCAGCGTTCTTTCGGAACGCACATTCAGTGCTGCTGGAGGATTTGTCACGGATCACAGGGTGCGCCTGTCCACCGACTCGGTTGATCGACTGACTTTCATCAAGATGAACCAGTCTTGGATCACCACCAGCTACCACACACCTGATGCTGATATAACAGACTAATTGATTTTAACATGTCACATCCCTTCAAGACTGATGCTGATGCTGAGTGCCTGTGCTGTTATGTTGACTGGCTATCCTCCTCCTCCGAGTCCTCAATGATACGATTGATGATGATAGCTTGGAAGATCATTTTTGTTTATGGGTGCCGCCACCAGTGGCTAAGGCCCAATTTTTCAGCCCCTGTTTTACAGGGGCGTGTAATTACAATTTTTTTAGCAATAATTTGCCATAGGGCTCATTGCTGTGCTCCAAGTACAGTATCTGTGAGGGGTTGGAGTGTTGTGCCACCAGTGCCTAAGGCCCAATTTTTCAGCCCCTGTTTAACAGGGGCGTGTCATTACAATTTTTGAAGCAATACTTTGCAACAGGGCTCATTGCTGTGTTCCAAGTACAGTATCTGTGAGGGGTTGTAGTGTTGTGCCACCAGTGCCTAAGGCCCAATTTTTCAGCCCCTGTTCAACAGGGGCATGTAATTACAATTCTTGATCTAATAATTCACAGCAGGGCCCATTGCTGCACCCACCAAGAGTAACTCTGAGGGCTTACAGTGTTGTGGCAACGCCACCACCACCACCACCACGAAAGGCCCAATTTTTCAGCCCCTGTTCAAAAGGGGCATGTAATTACAATTCTTGATCTAATAATTCACAGCAGGGCCCATTCCTGCACCCACCAAGAGTAACTCTGAGGGCTTACAGTGTTGTGGCAACGCCACCACCACCACCACCACGAAAGGCCCAATTTTTCAGCCCCTGTTCAAAAGGGGCATGTAATTACAATTCTTGATCTAATAATTCACAGCAGGGCCCATTCCTGCACCCACCAAGAGTAACTCTGAGGGCTTACAGTGTTGTGGCAACACCACCACCACCACCACGAAAGGCCCAATTTTTCAGCCCCTGTTCAACAGGGGCATGCAATTACAATTCTTGATCTAATAATTCACAGCAGGGCCCATTGCTGCACCCACCAAGAGTAACTGTCAGGGCTTACAGTGTTGTGGCACCAGCACCACCATCAAAGGCCCAATTTTTACTACCACTGTTCAACAATTATATGTAATTAAAATTCCTGATATAATAGTTGACAGCAGGGCGTTCCAGCACCAACCAAGAGTAACTGTGAGTGCTTACAGTGTTGTGCCAACACCAACAACTAAGGGGCCTATTTCTGCAGAGTATATACGGCAGGTCCCTACTTTCAAACATCCAACTTACAAACGACTCCTACTTGCAAACGCAAGAAGACAACAGGAAGTGAGAGGAAATCTACCCCTTGGAAGGAAAATTCTCTCCTGTAAGAATTAATATGGGAGAAAGGTGTCTCCTCTGTACTGATGCTTTATCAGCAATCCTTGTTTCAAGAAAAACACCACATTTCAAAAACAGTTGTCATTGGGACGGAAAGTGAGGTGAAATGTTCTGAACAGGGGCACAGACAGCAAAACAAATGTTACAGGGGTGATAACCCTTACCTATGTTTTCCAAAAAGTTTAAAAATAGATTTTTGGGCTGGAGCTACACTTAAACAATGTACCTGTTCAAAATTACAAACAGATTCTACATAAGAACAAACCTACAGTCCCTGTCTTGTATGCACCGCCTGTATACGGCTGTTCAGAGTATATAGGGCCTTTTTTATTTTATGTGCGGGGTTCCCCTTAATATCCATACAAGACCCAAAGGGGCTGGTAATGGGCTGGGGTAGGGGGGGGGGTCATGGGGTAGCTATGCCATTTTTCTTAAAGATTTTCATCCATATTACCGGGAGCAGACATTACATTAAAGCCGCAAGCAGTTTTAAATGGCTTTTTTTTCCTTTAGAAGTGTCATTTTGTGCAGGGACAGTTCTAAACACGGGAAACACGTGGCACTTCACAGGCATACTTTAGACACCCCCCAGGTACGATATTTAAAGGAATATTTGACTTTTTTTTTTTTCACTTTATGCATCATTAAAATGACTGCTCCCGAAAAACGACCGTTTTTAAAACTTCTTTTTGCATTGATACATGTCCCCTGGTGCAGAACCCGGGTTCCCAAACCCTTTTTAGGACAATAACATGCATAATAGTCGTTATAATTAGCACTTTAGAATTCGAACGTTCGCATCCATTGTATTTAATAGGGTTCTAATGTTCGTACGAACTTTCGGTCCGTTCGCGGGTTCTGGTGCGAACCGAACCCGGGGGTGTTCGGCTCATCACTAGTAACTAGTGGCAACACACCGCTACATTTGGAGGTCCCACCGAGATCCACCTTCACGGTTAACCTGCTGGCCGTCGCCCTTAGAAACTGTCAGAGAGGGGGGACTTTGCCTGTGGGATTTAACTATGGGGAAAGACTATGTGTTTGCTTCAAAAATTAACTTTTTGCAAGTGTTGTTGCCCATAGCACCTGGATTACAAATGTGTCCAGCGCTCTGCATGGCACGGACACTGCACACTGCATTGCAGAAACTTTGAACTACCACCTAAAATCCTGCTTGACACAGTAAAGGGAGTGAGAATGTCTGCTGTTGCCCCTAGTAACGGAATGCAACCAGGGGGTGTCTATGACGGGTCTTTGCGCGGTCGGTCCTACACAGTGAGATGTTGGAAAGGGAGAGACTTTATTGTTGTCAATGGTAATCGCTGTACAGTTTGCCTGCTATTCAGTTCTTGTGACAAACTCTTTATTCAGACACATTACTGGACAGAGCCTGCTAGTCTCAGCTTGTGCCACCAGGAGTCAGTACAGCGCACGCAGCTAGGAGCCTGCTTTACAGTTCCTCACATGTTGAACAAACGGAGAGCGGAGGGGTGGTGTCACGCCATGGCGGAGGAAGCTGACAAGTTCCAGCTTGCTGCGCATACCACGAGGCAGCTGAAGATGGCGGAGGGTGGTCGGATGATACCCGATGTGCAGTGGTTACCTGATTTGCAGGACCGGGCGCTGATTGATACCGGCCTTCGGCTGGAACTCTGTGGAGGACTCGCCTTGGGGGTGATCGAAGGAGTGGAGCGGCTGTGTCTACTCTGTCCCAGGTGCAACATCCCAACAGCGGGAGTCACTGCCTGGGCCCGGTGCGGCCATTGTGGGGAGCCACTAACCGGGCTGGTGCCTGTGCAGCAGGAATCCAGGTACTACCTACTAACCTGCTTTCAGGACTTTGTGTGCCACAGCCACAGGAGACTCGGAGGGCCGGAGAGGGCTAAGAATCACCAGCCGGGGGGTGGAGAGGTGTTGTTGCTGCCAGGTGTTTCTTCTGCAAAGTTCCTGGACAAACGGGAAGAAGAGGATGCTGCCGTGACCCGTGGCTTGGCCAGGGGCCTAGTGACTGCAGATGATAGTGTGCAGGAACCGGATGATATCCCTGAAGAGCCAGCCTGCTCTAAGTCCCTTGCTGTGCCCATCCAGAAGGACCCCATGCTAGAGGAAGGAATGCCTCCAGGTGAGCTGGATGAGGTAAGCAAGGGCCAGGTCATAGATTGGGGTTCCCCCAGAGTACTGGAAAAATATGGGTCCATTGAAAGACTGTTTTCCTGGTCGTTCCCTGAGGAAATCTCCAGTGAGGAGGAGTGGGAGACAGGAAACTCCCATTATACAGAGACTCATTCTGGGGCCATGGAAGAACCCCAGCCCCCAGTATGGACCCCAATTCCTAACAGCAGGCTTTTTGTTAGTCGACCTTCCACTACCCAGACCAGAGCGCCCACCTACAGGCAATGGGTGATCAAGGCCCAGGATTCCTGTGTCTTGCTCAGGAAAAGGAAGCCTAAGAAGTTGCCAAGACTCTCGCTTCCAGAGGGAGATTCAACGCAGGGTTGCTTTGGAGTGGGATCTTGACTATCCGTATCACAGATCATGGACATCGTCGAGAGCGGGAAGATGACTTGATCTGGGAGTTCTTGTACGTCCCAAACCCTTTAAGGGTGCCAGAGAGTGGTGCTTGGGCCCGGTTTAAGGACATTCAACAGGAGTGGAAATTGGGACGTGCCATCTATAAAGACCGAGTCCTGGTTGTAAAGGCGGGTCGGCCTACCAGGAGTCATTCGGTCTCCATCAGAGGAGAAGGGAATAGCCAGAGGAGGTTGCTGGATCCACGCTTCTACTTGTGAGAAGGACTGCTGTGTTGTGCAGCCCACATAGAAGCGGTCACAAGGACTGCAAGACCAGGGCAGGGCCTATGTGATTTTCTCCAAAGACAAAATTCCTTTTTTACAGGGGCAGTGTTTGCCTGCCACCCAGGGTGCCTGATGGAGAAGTAGTAAATCATGAACACTAGGGTGTACTGTCCCTGCCAACCTCTTTGCTACCTGCTACTTCGGAAGGGGCCCCTTCACTCAGGAGCACGGAGGGATTATCCGGTTTTGCATGTATGTCTGTCTGTTGCTCTTCAGGAGGTTCCTCTAGATCCCTCCTGGTGGAGTGACAGCAGGTGGGTAAATACTTGCAAGAAATGTGATTGATATTTCACCAAAGGGAGGATCATAACCCCCTCTCAGTGGTGAATTGCTTGTACAGTTAGATTGTAGAGGTAGGATGTTTGATAATTTCTGTCTTCTTTTAGGGACACCAGAGATGGGACGGCTGTCCATCCCCATCGCCTAGGAGGATGAAGATCTGTGGGAGTCAGAGTATTTCTCCTGTGGGAGCAATGCTCTGGCTCCGGATTGTATATGTGCCTAGTTGCAGGGACCTGTAGTTAGGATGGTATGTCAATATGTACAGTGTGAATATGTTACAAGAATGTAAATACCTATATTTTTGTACGTAACTTATTTGTATCATAACCCTCTCCAAGTTTTTCTCCTTTCCCCCATCCAACTTGTATCATGGGATGCCCTTGCTCCTGTGCCTAGGAGTCATTTTTCAAAATGTATATATTTTTTTTCCACATCTGGGGACCAGCTGTAAATTGGTGGGGGGTGAGTGTAGCACCCTCTACCATAGGTACAGTAGGTGCTAGATGTGTAGTGTTTGTAGGTTCTGTCAGTGCAGGTAAATTTAAGCAGGCCTATGCTGTGAGCTAGGTCTGTTTGTTTTTGATCTGGGGGCAGGGAGTGGTTAGTGTAGCAGTGGGTGTGACTGACATGTACTTCAGCTTTTTGGGCGCCTCCCCTGCTTTCATTGAGAATGTTCTGGAAGAGGGGCAGGGCTGAGAGTTGGAGTGGCATGGAGTACATATGAGGAGCCCTGACCAATCCCCAACTAGGATTGGCAGGGGGCAGGCCTCCTACATATAATCATGATCAGCCTGCTGGGGAGGAGTTGTCAGCTCGGTGAACTGAAGGATGGAGTGCTAGACTGTGTGCTGGAGGAGTGCCGCCATCTGGGGGGGGGGTGCGACTCGGGCGGGGGAGCTCGGGAGCCTCTCCTTACGAGGTCATGGAGAGGTGTCCTGGAACAGGAGCCGGAGAAGCAGTTGGTCCGCATGGTCCGGGTAAATCCTTCAGGAAGGACTCAGGGCAGGAGTTGGTGAGTGAAGCACAGTGGAGATCTGGAAGAGGCATGCCAGGGGAGCTGGGTGCAGAGCCAGAGGAGAGACTGTGGGTTTTTGTGCCAAATCGTTGCAGCCTGAGGGCGCAGGATTTGCAAGTCGGGCTTGCTAGGATCAGTAGTCCATCATCAAATATTCTTTCTAACTAAATGTTCAGGGCCATCAAGAAGGGGTACTGCAGACCCCTGGCTTATTAAGAATCCTCAAGTGAAATTACTTATAGGACTTATTCAGAGTGAGGCCTAGTCAGCTCAAGATGGTGGGACAGGATGTCTAATGCTGTGACAGGAAAGTGATGTGCAGGAGGAGAAGTGTCCTGGAGGTAGACATCTGCAGGGAGAGTGCAGAGGAGGAGAATGGTTTGAAGTAACGCTGTCAAGGTTGGAGTTCACCATTTTTGTTCTATCCAAGGCAATGTATAACATAAACAACAAAACAAAGCAAAATACTTTTCATTGTCTACAAGTGTGATGTATGGATGTCTGGCAGCAGGGTGAATATGCGTGGATGTTAGTAACAAGTGGCAACACACCACTACACTCTGTTCACACTAGTGCAATTTCAGATTAAACTTGAGCTGCACAGAATGGCATGACAAGGGAAATCACATTGTTTTCAATGGTGGCTGTTCACATCAATGCAACTCAGCATGGAGCGATTTTGAAAAAGGTTCCTGTACTACTTTGGTACAATTCCAGTAATAATTTGGTCCCATAGAATATACAAGCCTTATCAAAGTTGTGTCAAAGATGCAGCCAAGTTCCTAATAGTACCAATGGCCAATTGGTTTCTTTTCAGTTGTTTTTTTTTTTCTTTTTTTTTCCCTGACCGTGTATGTTGCATTTTCTTTGCTGTACAAACCTTAATAAACGTTGTCTCTTTATTTAAAAGAAAGATGCATCCAAGTAGTGCTACATAATCGCCCTGAAAGTCAGATCAAAATCGTATCGGAGCAGTGTAAACCTAGACTTATTCGATTTATGTATTTTATATTTGCCCAGAAAACAACGTTTACTTACTAAATGAAGACACATATAAAGTGTATACCCATGACATCTAGTGGTAAAATTATGAAATACATCCTCAATATTATTATTATCATCATCATTATCATCATCATAATACAGGTTTTATAAAAGCCCCATAGTTTGCTCAGTGCTTTACAAAATGGAGGGAGACAGTACAGATACAATACAAGAGGGATCAGAGGGCCCTGTATCTACTGTACATATATTAATGATATTAAAAAAATAAATCTAAAGGCAACAAATGATGTTCTGACTATCTATAATAAGCATATATATTTTTGGGCATATTATAACTTATAATATTAATAACAAGGAATATGGATTTATTTAAAGATGTCATTTTTTTTCTCATAAATTTCCTTCCAAAGGATATTGCAAACTCCAAAGATGCATCTTGTAGTTGCATCATATTAATTTATATAATTATTCAAAGTTTATTCAAGACAGTTGTCCTGTACATAATTTAAAATTTAAAAATGTCTTATTTTTCTCGGCCAAACCTTTAACTTGTATCATCTTTTTTAATTGAATTCTTATCCCTTTAGCTTCCTTGTATAGCAAATAGACTACAATATGAACTATATTGTTCGGCAAGGTGTTTTAATACCTCTTAAAGCTGAACTCCAAGTATTTTTATTCCATACTTCCTCTGTAACATGCATATCTCAAACCAGAGGGGCTGCTGGGAAAGTGGACAATCATTGTAGTAGTCAATGCTACTACAGCATAGGTGTGCATTAGGGTGTGCACCCCAAAGCTCAAACACGCATGCCTTTCTCTGCAGCCTCAGCTGCACGGAACAGTGAATGAATGGGAAGTGCTCTGTGCTGAGAGGCTTCCTGTTCATTCACAAACTGAAGCTTACTATGCTTCAGTTGTGAATGAACACAGTGAGTGAGTGTGTTCATTTAGAAAAAGAAGGCGCTGGTAAGTTACATATTTACTAGCCCTTTCCCCCACTCTCCATCCTGAAACATCCCTCACTGCAGCTGCGGGGAGAGGAGAGGATTCCCTCCTAAAGTAGTGATTAGGGTCTGCCCTGGCACACCCCCTGCGCACATCTATGCACTACAGTGATAACCACAATCTTCTGGGTCCTACTCAGGTTCTATGTGAGTGTCTTCCCTTCTGCACACTGACTACAGGAGGTTGTTTGCTCCACACTGCCGCCATTCATAGAACCCTTTGTATTTTTATTTGTTTTATATATATACAAGTCATTCACTGATTGGACAAGGTGGTAAGGATAGGCAGTGGTGTCATAATCTCCTCCTCTATTGATCAGAGAAAGCCATGTATTTACTGATAAAAAGGTGTTCTATGAATGGCAATAGTGTCAAATGAGAGACCTCCTATGATCCAGGTGCTGAGGGGAAGTGACTTGGCAAGGAAGTCAAAAGGTTGCGGCTATCACTGTAGTAATATTAAAAGTGAATTCATACAAAACATAAATTGCTTTGCAGCATTGTGCAAATAAAGTTAATGTGCAATGCATGCAAAAACAATAATTAGAATCTATAAAAAAATGATAAAATTCACCCAGTGTCCAATGTGTCTTCATTCACTATCCGAAGCAAGTGAAACTTTGAAAATAAATAGTCCATGAAGTCCTTAAAGGGACACTAAAGCTTCCCTTTTGTTTTAAAAAAAATAACAAACATGTCATACTTACCTCCACTGTGCAGCTCGTTTTGCACACAGTGGCCCCGATCCTGGTCTTCTGGGGTCCCTCGGCGGCTGTCTCAGCTCCTCCCCGCAAGGACTCCACACCTTAATGCGAGCAAGCTTGCATGGTGTGGAGTTATTGCGGGCGCTCTCCCGTTATACAGCGGCGGCCATAGCCGCCGACTGTATCACTCGGCCCCGCCCCCGGCGCGCCGCGTCATTGGATGTGATTGACAGCAGTGCCAGCCAATGGCTGCGCTGCTTTCAATCCATCCAGTGTAGCCAATCGGTGGCCAGGCTGAGAACCGAGGAGGATGACGGGGACGAGCGTGGGACTTTCGAGGGGCCAGGTAAGTAAAACGGGGGTCCGGGGGGGGGCCGTATTGTCGGATGTTTTTTCACATTAATGCATAGGATGCATTAAGGTGAAAAAACATGTACCTTTACAGCCCCTTTAAAGCCAATTCTCAATGGTTCTTTATGTGAAAAAAGTCTGTAATGACGAAACGTGTTGGGTATGGCTTAGCAGTTACTGGAAGTGGGCTGCCAATCTGTGCTGTCTGGGTGAGACACTGACTGGCCAGCTGTTATGCTCTATGCACAGGTTATATGAGTTATCCCAGCATCATTACCTGGATGCAGTGAGCGTTGTGTTAGCTTTTGGTAAATCTTGTGAGTAATTAACTATTTAATAAAGTCACTTATTTTTATGGTATCACATCACACTATTGGGTCTATTTTAGTCTTGGTTACATTCGAGGCTTTTATTGAGCTTTAATTTTGATGAGCTTGATATAAAGGTCCTTGTTTAGGCCGGCCATTGACTGTTTAAATCTCGGCCGGTTCAGCAGGAACCAGCCGAGATTCAAACCGTGTATGGGCAGGCTAATAGTACCAAGTTAATCCATCAACTTGGGTACAACCAGCTTGCCGGATTTACTTGCGATTATCGCTAGTGGCTGCTATAGCCCCTGGCAATAATCACTGACTTCTCCCAGCGGGGAATGCCTTCCCCCACTCCGCTGGGAGAATGACAATGTTTGGGCGGGAGGGATTCCCCTGTTAGCGCTGTCTGTGTTGATGGGGGAATCATGCAAATTTCTTTCCTGAAACCCGTGGTTGCAGGAAAGGAATGTACACCGTCCATGGCCTGCCCTAGGCATTTCTTGTTCTAGAGTGAAAATGCTTTATCCTTCTCTCCCAATTGTGCTCTTGGTCTGCTAATGGAAAATGCAAATGGGTGTTTAAACACATTACACAGGCGTGGGCCACAGCTGTCACCATGAGGAAACCCACACTGAGAAGTGTCATGAAACCATCGCTTGAGTGTAGACAGAAAAGGGGTTGCAAAGAAGTTGCACAGAAATACACTATGTTGCCAAAAGTATTGGGACTCCTGCCTTTACAGGCACATGAACTTTAATGGCATCCCAGTCTTAGTCCGTAAGGTTCATTATTGAGTTGGTCCACCCTTTGCAGCTATAACAGCTTCAACTCTTCTGGGAAGTCTGTCCACAAGGTTTAGGAGTGTCCATGGGAATGTTTGACCATTCTTCCAGAAGCGCATGTGTGAGGTCACCAGAAGAGTTGAAGCTATTATAGCTACAAAGTTCATGTGTGTTTAAAGGCAGGTGTCACAATACTTTTGACAATATAGAGTATTTTGAAAGCAGTGGATTTTTCAGTTTTTTTTAAACTTGCAATGGAAAGCTTGATTTATTTTCCTCCACTATCCACAAAACACCCATATTGTAAAATAAAGGCAAGTTTGTTACATTAATTACATTAATCTGTAATGATACAGATTTATGTATCATTAACCACTTCCCGCCCTCCCGTCGGCCGTCATATTACGTCCTGGACTTTGACCGGGGATATCTGAATGATGCCTGTAGCTACAGGCATCATTCAGATATCATCTTTTAGAGCCGGCGATTCCCTACACCACAGGTGTCAAACACAAATCCCGCCCTCCTGGCCATTTCATGTGGCCCTCGCACCTCTCCTGCAGCTGCCGGAGAGCTCCAGCCCTCCTCTGGTCCTACTTCAGACCCTTACTTTCTGCTTTCAAGAAATTCATCCAGCTTCTTCCCAGCAGCAACATAAGGAAAGGGGGGTGCACTGTGATGTAAGGGATAGTGGGGAACTCAACTTCTGATGGTGGGGTGGCTCTTGACATCTAATGTAAAGGGGAGGGGCTGCGCTGGACATCTAATCTTACAGATACACCCGGCCCTCTTGAGGGCAATCATAATGCCGATGCAGCGTACAATGAAATTGAGTTTGACACCCCTGCCCTACACCATAAGAACGATCATAGCGGCTGTTCTGCCGCTTGATCGTTCTTACGGGAGGCGAGAGGGGACGTCCCCTCCCGCCGCTCTTCGGTGCTTCTACCGACTCACCGCTACGATCGGTGAGTCAGAGACAGGATCCGCCGGCCCCAGATGTTTGTCATAGAGATTTTCAGCGGACCAGCTGGTCGCCGGAGTCTCTATAATCGTCGGAGGCCGGGCGCGATGTTATGACATCACGCCCGCCCTCTGCATTCAAAAAAATTGCGCCGCCTCGTTTTTTTTATTTTTATTTCAGGCTTCCCAGCCTAGAGGTGAGGTGTGGGGTCTTATTGACCCCATATCTCACTGTAAAGAGGACCTGTCATGCCATATTCCTATTACAAGGGATGTTTACATTCCTTGTAATTGGAATAAAAGTGATCCAAATATATATATATATATTTTTAAAGCACCCCTGTCCCTGTGTGCTTGCATGCAGAAGCGAACGCATATGTAAGTCCCGCCCACATATGAAAACGGTGTTCAAACCACACATGTGAGGTATCGCCGCGAACGTTCGAGCGAGAGCAATAATTTTGGGCCTAGACCTTCTCAGTAACTCAAAACATGTAACCAGTAAAAAAAATTAAAGCGTCGCCTATGGGGATTTTTAAGTAGCAAAGTTTGGCGCCATTCCACGAGCGTGTGCAATTTTGAAGCATGACATGATAGGTATCTATTTACTCTTTCACATTATGCAAAAACATTGGGCTAACTTTATTGTTTTTTTGTTTTTTTTAAGCACAAAACTGTTTTTTTTTTAAACGCGTTGGAAAATTGCTGCGCAAATACCGTGCAGGATAAAAAGTTGCAATGACCGCCATTGTATTCTCTAGGGTCTTTGCTAAAAAATCATATATAATGTTTGGGGGTTCTATGTAATTTTCTAGCAAAATAATGATGATTTTTACATGTAGGAGAGAAATGTCAGAATTGGCCTGGGTGGCAAGGGGTTAAAGTGGAACTTAAAGTGTTACTAAACCCACAACAGTAAAATCAGTGTGTATATGCAGTAGCGCTTGCTTTTTATACTCACTGTAAAACCTAAGGGATAATCCTCTGCATTGTGTAAAAAGGATGTTTGACCCTGTATGCATAGATCCTCCTCTCCTTTCACTGAATCCAGAACATGTCCAGATAAGACAGAGTTACTGAAGTCAGGTTGCAAATGCTCAGTTTGGTGTGTATTGCTAGTGTTTTTTTTTTTATCTTGGGAGAGGGCATGTGATCAGCACAGGGCCAATCAGCACTGTCCAGACAGACTGTCAGGGGTCCTGCATCCTGTTAGGAGAGCCAGTGCAGTATGAAAACTCCTCCTGTTTTTTGTGTCGCCCACATGGCTTCTCGCAAACTGCAAATGGGACACTCCTACAAGCTTTAACCAGGTACTGATAGAAGTCACAAGACTGTTATATACTGCTGATAAGAAAAGTTTTTTTAAGGAGTTTATATTTACTACAATTATTGTGTAGCACCCTGCTCCTATTGGGTAGGCGCTATTTGTAAATTTAGTTGTCTGAGCTGTAGTTTAGCTCCAAATAATTGTGTACATTTCTGGTTTCTGTTCCAGTCCAGCTGTGTTGCGCATTTTCCACTTGACTGTGGGTGTCGCTGTCACCACAGGTCAAGCTTGGAAATGCAGCAGGCTGGATGTATTGGGTACCTCTTGCCCAGAAACAGCTCAGTGGGATTGGTCCCCCCACTGTGCATTCTGGGAGAGGGTACTTAAGGGACAGACACCGTGTATCGGGTCTCTCTGACCTGATGGCCCTGCTGGCCTAAGGTGTGCTGTAGCAGTTTTCCCGCCTCGGGGGCCGGCTGGCCTGAGGCCTCGTTACTGGAAGTAGGCCCAGGAGTTTCTGGGGCCTGCTGGTCAGGGGTGGTCCTGTGCCGTCTTGCCTGCGGGGAGAAGCAGAGCACTTGACAAAACCAGGGGAGGACTTTTCTCGGAGAGGACCGAGCCAAAAGGGCTGGTATATCAGGAAGAGCCTGGAGACTCAATTGGAGGACGCATCCCGACCCATCTACCTCACAGTGCTGCCGGATCGGCTGAAAGAAACTGGTAGTCTGCGACTGTACTTTGACTTTACAGAAAGTTCTTTGTTATACAATCCTGTGGCAGAGGATTGTCTAATGACTATAAGTGTGTTCTTCAAGTCTGTGGCAGAGACTATTCGTATTCTTCAAGTCTGTGGCAGAGACTTTTGACCGAGCACCGCACCGGCTGCTAGGTCAGTGAGAGAGGCCTATCCGGTGGTTTCTATATCCAGGGTGGAAACTGTTTGTCTTCTGGATTAGGAAGTACCCTTGATCCGCAAAGCAAGGTACCTGAATCTCCCCTAACCCTCCATCCCTCTGTAGCGGTACCCTCAGTTTAAGAAGGCTGCTTGTTTGTTTTGGGCCCTGTAATGCACCGCTATCAACCCCTGGCAATCGGCTCTAACCTCTCGTGGCACAGTTAGGAAAGGGGGGAGAAGTGGTATAACTGTATTATCTCTATACTATTATATGGTACAACCCCCTTTGTATACCAGCACAGTAATTGACACTCACAACCAAATGACTTAACTATAACTTTTTACTGTAGGGAAAAATATAAAAGGGTAATTTGTATACAATATCTTATGCAGATCCCTGCAATATAGGTGTACACATTAAAAGGGTATGACATTCAATAATGCAATGAACATATATTAACTCCGCTACAGCTATCCTCCCTCGTGAGCATAAAAATGGCGCCCAGAATGTCTTATACTACCCAGTCAGGCCTGACTATAACTTGGGGTATAGTTTGTTGAAGAATCTTCGCTAGCAACTGTTGGTGGTGCACATAGAGAAACAAACTGTAATCCAATAGGGGTAGCAGATAATCGCTAACTTGGCAAAGCTGAAGAGACTGAACAAACTCAGTTCAGCAAACAGTCTCTCCAAAGTATAACTGTGGTCAATGATGGGCCTAGGCAAAGTTAATAGGCAACAAGTGACTTAGATGTGGTTCTGTGCTGGCGCTCTCTCACCCAGACCGGACCGACTCCTGTCCGGTTCCTCCGCTACTGTGAGTGGCTTCACAGTGCCCACGATGCACCGGGTCTTCGGTCCTCCAGAAGATGGTGGCACCTCAAGTGGATCGGATGTCTCGCAGGCTCCCCAGCGGAACGGAAGGTTCTCTGGAACAAAGTGTGAGGCCGAGGCTTGAGGCCTAGCACGCGCAGCAGGTGAGTGCAGGGATCCTCTTGCAAGGAGGGCGGCGTTCCAAGAGAAAGAACGAGGCCCCTCCTCCCCCTTTTAAAGTCCACCCCAGCAGTCCTTGCGCGGGGAAATGCACTCTGGGTGCTTCAAAGCGTGCTGGGAACTGTAGTCTTGCGGGTGAAACGATACCCCGCTACACACTCCCCCCACTTGAAATCTTTGGTCCCCAAAGACATTATTAACAGTAGGAAAATACAAATTCATTAAGGGCAGCTAGAGAAGTTGGCAGAGGAAACTCCCACCAGAACGGGGAAGGTAGTTTGTCCTGCCCACTGGTTACATCAATGGGGTTGACCTGCCTAACTGTGCCAGAGAGTGAGCTGGGGTTGCCTTCCACCAAATGCACAGCAGAAGGATCAGGTGTTGGTAATGTCCTTCGAGCAGTGGTCACTGTATACTCAGAACTTTCCCCCATCTGGGTATAGGTTAACTTCCTAGGAGGACGAATGGTTCTCTTGGCCCTTTGTTCTCTTGGGGTGGCTGTTTCTTCCCTCACTTTATCTTCTTCTAAAGTGGGTACACTGGGCTCCAATACTTCTGGTACATCCAGTTCAGGTGCAGGAAGATGTTGTGAGTAATCTTGACGATCAGCAGAAGGTGACCATGTGGCATCTTCCCACTCTTCAGCCAGAGGACTAGACGGAAAAAACTCAGTGGCTTCCACATTCAATGTACTATCCACAGTACCTTCAGATGGTGGAAGATCTATAGACATGGGTTCTGGGGTCTGAGAAGGCCACAACCATCCAAGCTCTTCTTCCTCACTGTGATCAGAAACATCCATTTCTCCAGACTGAGGCCTCGTACACACGGCCGAGATTCTCGTCGAAAAAAACATGTCATTTTTTTCGACGAGATTCCTGGACAAGAAAATTGTCCCAGCCGAGTGTACACACGCTCGTTTCAAAGAACCCGCGGTTCTTTGAATGGAGCGTACGCGGTGACGTCATAGACTACGACGAGCATGCGCTCGTCACATTCGATGCCGTCGCCGCCATCTTGGTATACCCGACGTATGCCTAGGAAGCTACCGCGCATGCGTCGAATTCATTTCGAACATGCGCGGGCTTCCCGGCGGACAGGTAAGTGTACACACACTCACTTTTCTCGTCGAGAAACAGGCTGACGAGAATCTCGACGAGAAAATAGAGAGCAGGTTCTCTATTTTCTCGTTGAGGTTACTTGTCGGTTTTCTCAACGAGAAACCCGATAGCCGCGTACACACGGCCGATTTACTCGGCAAGACATCTCTGCCAGCAAGTTTCTTGCTGGTTCTTGCCGAGAAAATCGGTCGTGTGTACGAGGCCTCAGACACCTGAGACCGAGTGTTTGGCCTGGGTGTCTCCAAGCTTGAGGATGGTTCAGGGGAATCTTCTACAGGAGGTATCCAAACCGCTTCTGGAAGTGGGAGCAAATGGTTCCTGTGCCATGTCTTCAGCGGCCCTATCTTCCCTTCTGGTTTTAGCTGATACACCGGCAGGTCTGGTAACTTCTTACAGATCACATATGGTTCAGGTCTCCATCTGTCTGCCAATTTATGCATTTATGCTTCCCTGGAACTCCTAGGTTTCGCAACAGCACTCTGTCTCCTGGCTGGAGGTCCTGGATTCGAACCTTGAGGTCAAAGTTCCGCTTGTTCCGGGCTCCTCTTTGCTCTGAGGCCACTTGGGCCTGTTCAAAAGCTAGCTTCAAACTCTTCCTTAGTCTGTCTACATAGCCCTTATGCGAGGTGGCTGAAGTGCGATCCGTGGATATGCCGAATGCCAGATCCACAGGCAGTCTTGCTTCCCTGCCAAACATAAGGCGATATGGAGAGTACCCTGTGACATCGCTAGTGGTACTGTTGTAGGCGTGCACGATGGCCACTATGTGCTTGCTCCAGTGCTGCTTCTGCTCACTACTCGGAGTCCCCAACATATTTAACAGAGTCCTGTTGAACCTCTCCGGCTGAGCATCACCCCGAGGGTGATAAGAGGTAGTGCGGGTTTTCTTGATACCCAAAGAGTCCAACAGTTTTTTGATCAATCGACTCTCAAAGTCTCTCCCTTGGTCAGAGTGCAAGCGCTGTGGCAGTCCATAATGCACAAAGTATTTCTCTACGAGGATTTTAGCTACAGTGGACGCTTTCTGATCTTTGGCTGGAAACGCCTGGGCATAACGGGTGAAATGGTCGGTTATCACCAGAACATTTCCTTGCCCGCTTAAGTCAGGTTCGAGACAGAGAAAGTCAATGCACACCAAGTCCAAGGGTCCTTGACTCTGCAGATGGCCCATTGGGGCGGCTTGACGTGGCAATGTCTTCCTCTGGATACAGCATGCGCAAGAGTGGCAGTACTCCTCCACTTCAGCCTGCATACAAGGCCAATAGAACCTATCCCTTACAAGCTGGAATGTTCGTTCAGCCCCCGAGTGGCCATGATTATCATGTAAGGCAGTCAAAACAGTTCTTCTGTATTTTTCCGGCAGATACAGCTGCCACTTTTCTTCTAGGTTATCAGAGGGGCCCCTTCGGTAGACCACCCCTTGATGTACCTGCAGCTTGTCCCATTCCTTGTGGACCAACCGGGCCACCTTTGAGGGGTCCTTCAGAAGTCTGCCTGGATCCTGGTCTTCCAATGTCTCCAGTGCCAATCTTCCACAAGGATCTTCCAACTGGTCTTTCCTTAAATCCTTTTTGGACAATTTGGGCAGGTTATCCTCTCCGACTTGGGTCACATTGCAGTAACACTTAGGCACCCCCACCGCAGAAACACCGATCTCTTCAGTCCTCGACCCACCACTAATTTGAAGCTGTACTCCTTGACACAAGGCCCGTACCCCATCTGGGGTTACCTGGGTCCAATCTTCTGGATGGTGGGTGGGTGCGTGGCCTCTTCTGGACAATGCGTCTGCATCACGGTTTCCAGCTCCGGGCCTATACTTCAGGCTGAAGTTGAATCCGGCTAGGGCTGCCAACCAACGGTGACCAGTGGCATCCAGCTTGGCCGTGGTGAAGAGATAGGTGAGTAGATTATTGTCAGTCTTTACTGTGAAGTCAGCTCCAAACAGGTAATCTCTGAGTTTATCCACGACTGCCCACTTTAGGGCCAGGAACTTCAACTTGTGAGTGGGGTAGTTCTTCTCTGCGGGTGCCAAACTTCTACTAACGTAGGCGACTGGGCGCAACTGCCCTTCATATTCTTGGTATAGCACCCCTCCTAGACCATCATGGCTGGCATTTACATGCAGTTCATATGGCTTTTTGGGATCAGCATAGGCCAGGACTGGTGTAGTGGTAAGACTCTTCTTTAACATCTGGAAGGCTTCTTCGCACTCTCCTGTCCACTGGTCTTCCACGGACTCTCCAGACTTCCTGGGGCCAGTATCATCCTCCTCTCCTTCCGTCTTCAGTAGCTCATTTAGGGGTTTGGCAATTTTTGCAAATCCTTCCACAAATCTACGGTAGTAGGAACAGAAGCCTAGGAAGGATCTGAGCTCAGTCACTGTAGTTGGTCTGGGCCAGGAGGTGACTGCCTCCAGTTTATCATTGTCTGTAGACACTTCTTCTGCGGATACTATGTGCCCCAGATAGTGGACCGAGGACTGGTAGAACTGGCATTTTTCACTGGAGAGTTTTAATCCTTCCTCACTAAGTCTCTTCAGGACCTTCTCCAATCTCTCTTCATGCTCCTCCAGAGTCTTCCCAAAGACAATGATGTCGTCTAGGTACACCAGGACTTTGATCAGATTCATGTCCCCAACGGTCTTCTCCATCAACCTCTGGAAGGTAGCAGGGGCTCCTGACATGCCTTGGGGCATCCTATTAAATTCATAGAATCCCACTGGGGTGATGAAAGCCGTCTTCTCCTTATCTTCAGGGTGCATTGGGATCTGATAATACCCACTCTTCAGGTCCATGACACTGAACCACTTGGCCCCAGACAGACTCTGCAAAGCATCTTCTATCCTGGGGGTAGTGTACTGGTCGGGTATGGTCCTCCTGTTGAGAGTCCTGTAGTCTATGCAGAGTCTCAGCGACCCGTTCTTCTTCCTTACCACCATGATGGGGGAAGCATATGGACTTCTGGACTCTCGGATGACCCCTGTCCTCTTGAGCTCTGCCAACTGTTCACGCAAATCTTCCAGGTCAGCCAGTGGAACTCTTCGGACCCTCTCCCGAAAGGGTTTGTCTTCTTGAAGACAAATTTTATGGGTGGCACTTCTCGCACACCCCACATCAAACTCATCTTCTGAGAATATTCTACTCCACCGAGTCAGCTGAGCCTTGGCTCTCTCCTTCCATTTCAGAGGCAAGGCGGTATCTTCAAGGCAGAGCTCCTCCAGGGTGGCTTCTCCTCCCTTGGACCCTAATTCAGACAAGGCCACTGGGGTGGCAGGATTCACCTTGCCCAGTAGCACCCGGGCTGGGATCTTCACAGGAGAATTTGTAACATTTCTGACACTCACTGGAATCTGTCCCTTGGCTTTCTTCAGTGCCCTCAACGGGACCACTTCAGGGAGTACTTCCAATCCTTGGTGAGTATTGAAGGGGTCTGGTTCCACCACTACAAAGGGACCCGGCTGCTCCCAGGAGAGTTTTACTGTAGCCTGGAGACAAGTCACCTCACCAGGCTGCAGTATCTTCTCTCTTCTAGACAGTCTCCAGACTCTTCCCACCCCCTCTTCTGGGGCCTTTTGCTCCAGGATCATCTTCTGGTAGACCTGTTGCAGCATGGGGTGAATCTTCTGTCTGGGAGAACTCCGTTCTTGCACTAACGGAGTCAACAGTCTCCGGACCAAGTTAGTGTTGGTTCCTATCAACATGGACATCATGTTGGCTCCTCGTGGACGAGGGCAAACCACCGCCAGGGTGTCAAATACTTCGGCCTTTCCGGTCACAGAGGGGTCAAAGGCCAGCCTGATTGAAACATAACCATTGTAGGGGAAACTGTGAGTGCCAATTCCCCCAATCTTCAGGTCCTCCAGCTTCTGCAAAGGCACATGACTCAAATGCTTCTGATAAAAGTCTCTGTATAATAGAGTCACTTGGGCTCCTGTGTCTAAGAGTGCCTTTGTGTAGACTCCCTCCACTTGAGGGGAGGGTCCAACTAATTTATCTGGGAACTTCTTAAGAGGTATTTTCTCCTTTGGACTTTGTGATTTTTCCAGTGTTTTTTTTTTCTTTTTCCATTTCTCTCTGGACCTCAACCCTTTTTGAACCTGGTATGCATTGATCTTTTTCTGGTTGTCAAATTGCAACTCCCGACAGACAGTATGGGAGTTTTTAGGAGGGGCATTGTTGCCCTTCTCTTTTTGCTCTGCTTGTCTTTGGATCTTCTTGGAGCTTTCTGTAGGTAGCGGGCGCCCGGCTGACTCCTTCACCGGGGCCCTCTGAAGTTTTCCGCCGGCTGGTATTGAGTGCCTCGGTTCTTCCTTGGGCTGGTACACACTCTTTCTGGGTGACCAATTCCTCCACAATTAAAGCAGATAATCTCCTTCCTTATTTTTGGGGATGCTGGAATAGGGACATTCCGGTCCGGTTCCTTACGGATCTCTTCCTTTTCCTTGTTTCTCAAGTTTTTGGCCAATAAAGAGGTCAATAAGTCCAGTACTTGGGCCATTTGAGACTTCAAGGTTTCTACTTCTGGGTCACGTTCTGTAACTACTGTCGTTCTGACTCCTACCGAAACAGGTGGGGTGGTTTTCTCAACCCCCTCTTGATCCTTCATCAAGGCCTCTTCGTCCCTTATGATCCGCACAAGGTCTGTGTAATTCAGAGCCATGACTCCGTCAGAGGTCTTCAGGTGAAGCCAAACTGGATCCGACCGTAAGGCTCCCCTTAGGATCTGCTTCATCCTGGTAGCATCTATAACCTGTGGCTGCTTTCCTTTTCTCAGTACAATCTGGCACAGCATTCTATTCAATCTCCGGACATACTCGGACAACTTCTCCCTCGGCTGTTGGAAGGTATGTTCAAACTGATACACCAGCTCCGACACCTTCTCCAGCTGGCCAAATTCCTCCTGCAACATAGACAAATAATCTATTGCCGTACACACAGTATTGCTGCTCCTAAGATTTTTCACAGCCTCAGCAGCAGGACCCTTCAAGCTCTCACTGATGCGCTGCTTCTTCTGCGCTTCTGGGACTTCCCAACCTTCTACTGCCTGCATTGCCTGCTCGATCCAAGTATCGAAATCTTCCTCCCCGGGTGGCACAGGTTGTGTTCCTGAAAACACCCGGAGTTTCCGGAACCCAGCTTCCACATGCAGCGTGTTGGTTTTTTGGCACTTAACAACAAAGTTTCCCAACGCAGTTAGCAGTTCCGGCCCTATGGCGGTGAGGGGTGACTTTGGGGCTTTCGTTTCACTACTGTCTCCCATTTTGGAGAAGAGTGACGGAGATAACTGCGGGGAAGTCCGTGGAGACTCTTCACAGCCCCAGTAAGCGATACGTTCTGTCATCTATGTCTTTTACACTCTGCCCTTTGAACTCTTCTGGGATTCCTCTTGTCCATTCTATTAATGCATATGCCGCTCAGGTATTTGTCCTTACATCCATCGCCCATGCCTTCCAGTTTGGGGATATTGACATTATTAGCTGCTTTACCTCTTCTTTTTCCTGGATCCCTCCCGGGAGTTCAATAGCTACCGCCCGGAGTGGATCCACAGTCTCCTCTGCGCACCATTGTGTCACTGTCTGCAAGGCCATGCCGGTATTTCAGACCGCCTTGATCGCAGCGTGCAATATACAAGGGTCCCGGACCAAGCCCCCATGTGTAGCGGTACCCTCAGTTTAAGAAGGCTGCTTGTTTGTTTTGGGCCCTGTAATGCACCGCTATCAACCCCTGGCAATCGGCTCTAACCTCTCGTGACACAGTTAGGAAAGGGGGGAGAAGTGGTATAACTGTATTATCTCTATACTATTATACGGTACAACCCCCTTTGTATACCAGCACAGTAATTGACACTCGCAACCAAATTACTTAACTATAACTTTTTACTGTAGGTAAAAATATAAAAGGGTAATTTGTATACAATATCTTATGCAGACCTCTGCAATATAGGTGTACACATTAAAAGGGTATGACATTCAATAATGCAATGAACATATATTAACTCCGCTGCAGCTATCCTCCCTCGTGAGCATAAAAATGGTGCCCAGAATGTCTTATACTACCCAGTCAGGCCTGACTATAACTTGGGGTATAGTTTGTTGAAGAATCTTCGCTAGCAACTGTCGGTGGTGCACATAGAGAAACAAACTGTAATCCAATAGGGGTAGCAGATAATCGCTAACTTGGCAAAGCTGGAGAGACTGAACAAACTCAGTTCAGCAAACAGTCTCTCCAAAGTATAACTGTGGTCAATGATGGGCCTAGGCAAAGTTAATAGGCAACAAGTGACTTAGATGTGGTTCTGAGCTGGCGCTCCCTCACCCAAACCGGACCGACTCCTGTTCGGTTCCTCCGCTACTGTGAGTGGCTTCACAGTGCCCATGGTGCACCGGGTCTTCGGTCCTCCAGAAGATGGTGGCTAGGGATGGACGAACATCTCCCGGGACGGTTCCCGAACCACGGGTTCGCGGCGGGCCCCATTCATTTCAATGGGAGGCGAACATTAAAAACCTCCAGGTCATATTTGCAGCCACAAAATAATTACTAGCTGTGCACACATAGTCCCACAACATGGACAATGACATAACAGAAGTATTAAGCAAATTTGAGATTGACAACGACAAGCATTCTTTTTTTATCTGAATTTTTTTGTCAATTCAGGAGCGCATGAAGGCCATGGAAGAGACGCAAGGCCAGGCTATGAAGGGGGTGCAGGAGATGATCCTGCTATTGGAAAAGTTGCCATAAATGTTTTTTTTTTATAAGTTATATAAATCGTTTATACAGTTATAACGTTTATTTCATTTTTTTGTAATATTGCTCGGTTTTATTAGGAATAGCTCGGCCTAAATCAGCCAGAACTGACAGCAGCCGGTAAATACATGTCAAATACATATAGGGTCCATTCACACGTCTGTAAAATGGGTCCGCATCCGTTCCACAATTTAGCGTAATTGATTTTCAATTCCAGTCTGAAAAATTAGGCATTCACAGCCTGGATAAAGAAGTAAGTGTCGGCCAGTACAGGCCCCAAAAATTAGCCAACAGGCATTCATCTGACAGCAAAGAACTTTGTATTCTGTGGCTGGAGGTACATTAGGCATTCACAGGATAAATACGTTTCGGGCACTACAGGCCCCAAAAATTAGGCATTCAACGGACATAAAAGGCCTTTTATGCCGCTGTATTTACCCAAGAAGACAGGGACCATGAATAATTGTTATAGGTGGTGGTGGATATTTGTGGCCTGTCATGAGGAATTTAAATGAAACATGGTCTACTGGTCACATGTGTTGAATTCCTCAGAGATCCATGCCTCATTCATTTTTATAAATGTGAGGTAGTCAACACTGTCGTGAGCTAGGCGAGTGCGCTTATCGGTCACGATCCCCCCTGCTGCGCTGAACGTCCTTTCGGACAGGACACTGGACGAGGGGCAAGCCAACAGTTCCATTGCAAATTGTGCAAGCTCTGGCCAGAGGTCAAGCCTGCCCACCCAGTAGTCCAGGGGTTCATCACTTCTCAGAGCGTCCACATCGGCCGTTAATCCGATGTAGTCGGACACCTGTCGGTGTAGGCGTTCCCTGATGCTGGATCCGGATGAGACCTGTCGATGGGTCGGCTGAAAGAATGATCTCATATCAGAAGTGACCAAGACATCTTCAAACCGCCCTCTTCTTGCAGGCGCTGTTGGATTGGTATCCACAACTGTTCCTCTGGGAGTGGAAATTCCTCTGCCAGCGCACGCAAAAGCAGAATGCAGCATTTCTCGAAGCAAGGCCTGGAAGTGCTCCATTCTGACAGCCCTCTGTGATGGTGGTAACATTTCTGCCATTTTTTTTTGTACCGGGGGTCCAAGTACGTTGCCACCGAGTAATGGTCCTTGCCCTTTATGCTTTTTATACGGGGGTCCCTCTTAAAACACTGGAGCATGAAGGCCCCCATTTGCACTAAACTGGAAGCAGTGTGGTGGCCTGGCTCCTGCTCGTCATCATCCAGGATAATGTCGTCCTTGATCTCCTCCCCCCATCCACGAACAACAACAGCAGGGATGCCAGAAAGGTTTAAAGCATGCTCTTCTTGCTCCTCCTCATCCGCCCCAGCACCATCCTCCTCTGACTCCTCTTCAGACTCCTGTTGTTGACTTGTCTCAGATAGAGTAGCCCCCCCCTGGGAATTGATCCAGCATTGCGACTTCCTCATCTTCCTGCTCCTGCTCCTCGACGGCTTGATCAATGACACGACGCAATGCACGCTCCATAAAGAAGGCATAAGGTACGATGTCACTGATGGCACCATGGCTGCGACTGACCAGTTTGGTGATATCATCAAATGGCCGCAAAAGTCTGCATGCGTCGCGCATGAGCAGCCACTGACGCGGTAAAAAAAAAACAAGATCCCCAGAACCTGTTCTGGCGCAGAGTTCGTACAGGTAGTCGTTAACTGCACGTTTCTGCTGGAGCAGCCTATCAAGCATATACAAGGTTGAGTTCCATCGCGTCGGGCAGTCACAAATAAGACGTCTGACCGGCAGATTGTGTCGCCGCTGAATGTCAGCAAGGCGAGCCATGGCCGTGTAAGATCTTCTGAAATGGGCCGAGATTTTCCTTGCCTGCCGCAAGACGTCCTGGACCCCAGGGTATTTGACAACGAATCGCTGCACGACCAAGTTCAAAACGTGTGCCATGCATGGCACGTGTGTAATTTTGCCCTGTTTCAACGCGCTCAGCAGATTGGCACCGTTGTCGCACACCACTTTACCAACTGTCAAATTGAGCAGTGTTAGCCACTGATCTGCCTGTGAACGCAAAGCTGAAAGGAGTGCAGGGCCAGTGTGGCTCTTGGCTTCCAGGCACAACAGACGCAGCACAGCATGGCAACGTCTCACCTGGCATGTCGAATAGGTTCTGGGGATCTTGGGCGGCGCAGCGGAAGAGATGGTAGCAGCGGAAGAGGAGGAGTCAGCCGAGGAGGAGAGGGAGGATGGAGGAGGAGAAGAAGAGGCATGCCTGCATGCAATCCGTGGCGGTAAAACCAAATCTACACGGGTGCCACGGGTTACATGCTTGACGGCCGTCAGAAGGTTCACCCAGTGGGCAGTAAAAGTAATATACCTTCCCTGCCCGTGTTTGCTAGACCACGTGTCTGTGGTCAGATGTATCTTGGCACCGACACTGTGTGCCAGAGATACATTCACTTGCCGCTGAACATGGCCATATAGCTCTGGGATGCCCTTCTGGGAGAAATATTTCCTTCCTGGGACCTTCCATTGTGGTGTTCCAATGGCCACAAATTTTCGAAAGGCCTCCGAGTCCACCAGTTTATATGGCAGTAGTTGGCGGGCTAGGAGTTCTGACAAGCCAGCGGTCAACCGTTGGGCAAGAGGGTTATCCGGCGTCATCATTCTTTTACGCTCGAACATTTGGCCCACGGAAGCCTGCCTTTTTCCAGATAAACTTGGGGACGGGATGATAGAAGGTGGAGTGGAGGACAACTGTGAAGAGAGAGGAGAAGTAGTAGAAGAGGCTGGACGGTGAGAGCCTGGAGTTTGGCTTTGTGGGTTCTGACAGCGTTGCTCCCACTGGGCTCGGTGATGGGAGTTCATGTGCCTTCTTAAGGCGGTCGTCCCTAGGTGAGTGTTGGGCTTACCGCGACTTATGCGTTGACTGCAAAGGCTGCAGATGGCAACACTATTGTCAGCAGCGGACACGTTAAAAAAATCCCACACTGCGGAGCCATGTGCCGGCGTCCTGGGAGCGGCAGATGTGACCGTACATGGTTGATGGCTCGCTCTGAGTCCTGATACATTAGCAGTCTTGTTTGTCCCTCCTGTGCAATGTAAGTTCCGCCTGCCTCTCCTCCCTATCTGCTGGTCCATCTCTCCCTCTGAACTCCCCTCCTGGTCCTCTCTTGTGGGCACCCACGTGACGTCCATAGACACATCATCATCTACGTCACCTTCCCCACCATTAACATTAGAGATCTCGGAGTAGGCAGCAACAGCGGGGACCAACATCCTTGGGCTGATCTGGGTACTGTCGTCAGACTGCTGAGTGGCGGTTGTTGCTACCTCCTCTTCCTGATCCAATGTCAAGAATGCCTGCGCATCAGAGAAGTCTTGTGATGGATCGGAAAATAATTCCTGTGACTCAAGCGGAGGGTATATGGTGGCGGTGGTGTTGGTGGTAGTGTCTTTGGGGGTTCACACAGCAGCGAGTGAAGAGGATGCAGATAGAGAGGATGAGGAGGGTGCAGAAGAGTAAGGCTGAGTGAGCCACTCAACCAAGTCTGGTGCGTCCTTTGACGTAATCGAACGCACCTTCTGCAACTTCCCACTTTGGCTCCGGCCTGGTGCTCCTGCCCTACCCCTACCACTCCTGTGGAAGGGCCTGCCTCTTCCTCTGCCTGTCATCTTTTTAAATGACCCTGTGACAAAAGGCTGTAGAGAAGGGCAGTATATGGGGAAGAAGGTATATAACGCGCTTCAAACTGCCGTTTTCGGGGGCCACTGGTCTATCACAGCAGTTATAATACTTTTTTCTAATTGCGTTTGTCACTCTTTGTAGTATCGCTGCAGAACCTCTCAGCAGTCACAATGCTGCACAGTAGAAATGCACTATACTATTCTTCCTATATGTGAAAGTTTTTTATGCGTGTATTAGACCCCTATATACTGCACACCAAATAGTACACCTATACCAGTCATTAAAATGAACTTTTGTCGAGCTTTATTGGTTAGCGATTTTAGTCGCTAGTCTGTGCCTGCGACACACAGCGGCAACTTGTACCTAAACCGAGAAAAGAGCTGCAGCAGAACCGCTCAGAAGCTGCACAGTAGAAATGCTGCACAGTTGAAATGCACTATATATTATATAGTATAGTATATAGTATATATTATATAGTATGTTTGAAAGTTTTTTATGCGTGTATTAGACCCCTATATACTGCACACCAAATAGTACACCTATACCAGTCCTTAAAATGAACTTTTGTGGAGCTTTATTGGTTAGCGATTTTAGTCGCTAGTCTGTGCCTGCGACACACAGCGGCAACTTGTACCTAAACCGAGAAAAGAGCTGCAGCAGAACCGCTCAGAAGCTGCACAGTAGAACCGCACTATACTATTCTTCCTAGAGTATTTTATGCGTGTAGTACACCCCTATTTACTGCACACAAAATAGTACACCTATACCAGTCCGTAAAAGGACTTTTGTGGACTGTACACCTATACCAGTCCTTAGGAGGACTTTTGTTTTAGTAGAGTCTGTCCCTGCTAGTACACACACAGCAACCTTCCTACACTGACTAAAGACAGCTGCAGAACCGCACTATACTATTCTTCCTAGAGTATTTTATGCGTGTAGTACACCCCTATTTACTGCACAAAAATAGTACACCTATACCAGTCCGTAAAAGGACTTTTGTGGACTGTACACCTATACCAGTCCTTAGAAGGACTTTTGTTTTAGTAGAGTCTGTCCCTGCTAGTACACACACAGCAACCTTCCTACACTGACTAAAGGCAGCTGCAGAACCGCACTATACTATTCTTCCTAGAGTATTTTATGCGTGTAGTACACCCCTATTTACTGCACACAAAATAGTACACCTATACCAGTCCTTAAAAGGACTTTTGTGGACTGTACACCTATACCAGTCCTTAGAAGGACTTTTGTTTTAGTAGAGTCTGTCCCTGCTAGTACACACACAGCAACCTTCCTACACTGACTAAAGACAGCTGCAGAACCGCTCAGCACTGCAGTCCCAATGCTGCACAATTGAAATGAACTAAAAGTGTATTACACCCCTATATACTGCACACAAAACAATTGTACACCTATACCAGTCCTTAAAAGGACTTTTGTGGACCTAATAGCTAGGATTACAGTCTGTCCCTGCTCCACGCAGCAACCTGTCCCTACGCTGACAAATAACAGAATGTAAAATGGCAGCCAGATCAGGTCTATTTATAAGGTAGGGGGTATGTCCATCTGCTGAAATGTCTCATTGGCTGTCCTGTACCACATGATGGATGTGTCATAGGTCAAAGTTCCACAATGTAAAAGAATATGGTGGCCGCGAACCGCCGCGAATAGCGCCATATGTCCGCCGGTTTCACGAACCGCGAATGCGCAATATTCGCCGCAAACCGACCGCGGGGCGAACCGCAAGGCCATCTCTAATGGTTGCTCCTCAGGTTGATCAGATGTCTCGCAGGCTCCCCAGCGGAATGGAAGGCTCTCTGAAACAAAGTGCAAGGCCCAGGCTTCAGGCCTAGCACGGGCAGCAGGTGAGTGCAGGGATCATCTTGCAAGGAGGGCGGCGTTCCAAGAGAAAGAACGAGGCCCCTCCTCCCCCTTTTAAAGTCCACCCCAGCAGTCCTTGCGCGGGGAAATGTACCCTGGGCGCCTCAAAGCGTGCTGGGAACTGTAGTCTTGCGGGTGAAACGATACCCCGCTACACCTCTAATTGACATTTCTTTAATAAAACCATTGAAAAGAGACAATGTGTTGGTGCTGACATCTGTGAAAACTCTTCAATGGAACCCCTATGACGGATACAGTGGAACAGACAGGTAACGACAAGACCCAAAAATATAACCAGCAGCTCCTACAGGGTAGTGCTACAATTGCATTTCCATGTTCTGTGTACTGTGGGAGACCAGATATAGTGAATGCAGAGTCCTGGGTTTAGTAACACTTTAACTATCCTCATGTTTTTTCCCATCCCTTACCTGTATTGCCAGGTTATCTGCCAAAACATGTGCTCACCTCCAGGGGAGGGCTGGCGGCCTTAGGCCTGGGGGGCAAGTCCAGTCAAGTGGCCCATTGAACCACCAAATCAGCTCACCATCCATGGCCCACCTGGTTTTTCAATGCAGCCTCACCAGTGCCCATCAGTGCAGCCAACTCCAGTGCCCATCAATGCAGCCTGATCACTGGGGCAGGTTACATGGGGTGTATGGGGGGGAGATGGGGGTCAGCTAGGGGTGTCAGGGTCTCTCACCTCAGTGATCTCAGATCAGCAGGTCCTTGCACGCCACGGTTTCCTGGGGGGGTAACGCTCCTGATCCTGGGGTCAAGTTGCAGCCAGCGCCCAGCCCTGCAGCCCTGCGTCCTGACTCCCTGGCATGCCCTGCCTCTGTCTGCTTCCAAGAATCCGGTCCCAGGGAGTTGTAGTTTCCTCTGCGCTGCTGTGTTTTCCACCCACCAGAAGCTTGAGTGCGGACTACATCTCCCGGAATGCAACAGCTAGTGGTCGGCCGCCATGGCCATGCCCCCGGCCCGACTTCCTAGACCAGAGTAAAAAAGAAAATGGTAGCGGGCAGTGGCTGCCGGCCATTTTGAACATAAGATAGGGTGGCCTGGGAGGCAATTGCCACCCTGCCCCCTGGCCCAGCCCTCCCCTGTCACCTCACAGAGAATCCAGCGTTGTTCCACTGCAGTCTTCTGTTTGGGTGACATAGTACAGGTGACATAGTACAGGTCCTGTGCTGCCAGCCTCAGCTAGCTGCCTCTTCCGGTACAGACAGCCTGGTCTTGATGATGCATTGGGTCTGCCCTCTTGTCGCTCTCTGTGCCTAGTCTTGCAGCCTCCTGGGAAATGTGAGGTGAGTAACCCAGGAGGCTGCAGGACCTGGGATAGGTCATCTTGGCCTAGGCCAAAATGGTAGTAGAGAACAGGGCTGGGGTAAAAAACAAAATAAACAGAGAAAAAAATAAAAAGCATTTGTGATTGCGGGGGAAGGTTAAATGGAACAAACTTCCTTTTTGGGAGAACTAACTAATGCCAGATCTAGAAATCTTATGAGCAGGCAGGGTATTTATAGCAGAGTAGACAGTCAATGGAGTTGATTTACTAAAGGAAAATATACTATGCATTGCAAGTGCACTTGCTCCAGAGCTTAGTAAATGAGGTAAAGCTTCACTTTGCAAAAAATACCCAATCACATGCAAGGAAAATAAAAAACAGCATTTTTGCTTGTACATGATTCATACCTCCCAACATTTTGAGATGGGAATGAGGGACACCTACTAGCAAATGTATGTAGGCATGGGACATGCCCCCTGCTACACCCCCTACTATTCCTTTATATTGGCTTTTAAAATTGACAAATGCAGCCATTTAAAATTTGGATGAAAGGTTTAGCACTGGGAAACACTTTTTGAAAGATAAAAAGTGCATTTTATATAAAACCATATAGATCAGACCAAAATGAGGGACAAATGAAGAGGAAAGAGGGACAGCGGGACATTGCTCCAAATCAGGGACAGTCCCTCGAAATCAGGGACAGTTGGTAGCTATGATGATTGGATGATAGAAACCAAGAGAGCTTCCCCTCATTTCAGAGCTTCCCCTCAGATCTAGAGCAAATGCACTTGAAGTGCACTCGCAGTACACAGTATATTTGCCTTTAATAAATCAACCTCATTAATGTCTCTTCTGCAATAACATAAACCTACCTTACTGCTTGCATTTCTTTACAATCCACACTAAGCTGCGCATGCGCTGGAGTTATGTCATCCTGCGCTAGCAAATCAGGGTGGCCAAAGACCAGCATACAGGGGAAGCCAGGGAAGAAGATGCTGGCACTGACGAGGAACCTTGCAGACGGCAGACCGTTGGAGAAGAGGTATGTATCTGCAGCTTTAGCTCTACTTTAAAAATTATTTGTATTCAGAATGGTCTATTCTTATATAATATGAAAACATATGTTAAAGAGTAATATGCTGGAATGCAGAAAAAAAACAACTATAGTATATAAGATTTATTGCTGGATACAAATTATTGTTCATAAATACGTTGTATATCACTACTTCAGCTCATTAAAATTATTATATCTTATTTGAATCTGCAGTTTTGATCAGCAGTGCATCGAAACTAATCCTATTTATGGCAACCTGAATCAGCCAGTTCTTGGTAAGTAAATCTGAGTTTGATTCATTTAATACAAGTGACTACGAATATGATAGACAAATGACAAGATTTATGAAAAGTGCAGGGACTAATCAGACCTTATATATTCTAGATATATTCTTTTAAATTCACAGTGATAGCTAAATTCCTGCATCTTTCTGGATTAAAGAAGAAATATCAAGGCATTATAGAATCTACTGCATCTCCATCCAGACGTCCACTATGGCTAATAGGGATGAGCTTTATGTTCGGCGAACAGCGAACAATTTGGGGTGTTTGCAGCAAAATCGAAAAGCTGCGGAACACCCTTTAAGGGTCTATGGGAGAAATCTAAAGTGCTCATTTTAAAGGTTAATATGCAAGTTATTGTCATAAAAAGTGTTTGGGGACCCGGGTCCTGCCCCAGGGGACATGTATCAATGCAAAAAAAAGTGATTTTAATAATGCTTAAAGTGAAACAATAAAAGTGTAAAATATTCCTTTCAATTTCGTACCTGGGGGGTGTATATAGTATGCCTGTAAAGTAGCGCATGTTTACCGTGTTTATAACAGTCTCTGCACAAAATGTAATTTCTGAAGGAAAAAAAGTAATTTAAAACTACTCGCAGCTGTAATGAATTGTCAGTCCCGGCAATACAGAGAAAAGTCATTGAAAAAAAAAAAAATATGCGTGGGGGTCCCCCAAAATTCCATTAACAGGCCCTTCAGGTCTGGTATGGATATTAAGGGGAACTCCACGCCAAAATTTTAAGTCTCCTATTGAGATGAACACAAATTGATAGACCCTTTAAGATAGACGCTCCAAAAAACGTTATGTTCCCTGTACACCCATAAAGCCCTATAAAATAACATGGTGCAGAGTGCAGTATCCCAGAACATTTTGATTGGTTGCTTTAAGTCAATGCAGTTTGCTATGTTATACTATGGCATTTGTGAGTTCTTCTAAACTTAAGCAGGCCATACTCAGTTTGAATCTTGGCCAGTTCAGCATGAACAACCCTGTATGGGCAGGCTAAATGTACCAAGTTGATGGATCAACTTTTGTACATCCAACATGCCGGATTTTACCTGCGATTATCGCTAGCGGCTACTATAGCCACTAGCAATAATCATGTCTTCTCCCAGCGGGGACGGCTTCCCCCGCCAGGCAAAGACAATGGCCCAGCAGGAGGGATTCCCTCATCAGCACGGTCTGTGTTGATGGGGGAATCGAGCGAATTGGTTGCAGGAAAGAAATTTGCTCCATGTATGGCCGGCCTTAACCACTTAAAGTGTTAATAAACTCACAACAGTAAAATCAGTCTGTATATGCAGAATAGCATGCTTATAATACTCACTGTGGAACTTTAGGGGTTAATCCTCTGCATTGTGTAAAAAGGCTGTTTTATACTGTATGCACAGATTCTCCCCTCCTGCAATGTCTACCTTGGAAAGAACAGGCAAGGTAGCCAACTTCAACCTGCACATGCTCAGTTGTGTATTTTATGCTGGACAGAACATTTCCTATTTCAGTTGAGGTTTTTTTTGTGAACTGAGCATGTCATTGGCACAGCGCCAATCAGCGCTGGCCAGGTCGTGGGTAAGGGATCACTGATACAGAGGAAGTTTCGACATAGGAGAGTGAAATCTCCTCCTCCATGAACACTGGGGAATCGCTGTTACCCTGTATATTAACATGTGATTGCGATATATAGAAGAAAAAAAAGGTATATAGCGGTAGTATTTGGATATACAGTAAAAAGAAGATTTAGCAGCTGTGTGCACTGTAGGGGGGGATGTAGATTTGTTTAATAAAAAAATAAGAACAGTAAAGTTAGCCCAATTTTTTTGATATATTGTGAAATATGATGTTACGCCGAGTAAATTGATACCCAGCATGTCATGCTTCAAAATTTGTGTCCGCTCGTGGAATGGCGACAAACTTTAACACTTCAAAATCTCCATAGGCAAAAAATTGTCTACAGGTTACCAATTTTGAGTTACAGAGGAGCATAGGTGTGCGCAGGGGGTGTGCCAGGTGTGCCTCGGCACACCCTAATCACTATGTGCAGTGCCAATTCCCCCTACTGCCTGGGCCACCCCCCTTGTTGCCCCCCACCCTGCAGTGCTGCTGGCTTCCCTCCTCCCACCCTGGCTGCTGCAGGGAATATTTCAGGATAGAAGGTGGGGGAAGGGGCTAGTAAATATGTAATTTAATAGCCCCTTCCTTTTCTAAATGAACATAGTGAACACACTCGCTCCCCCGTTGTCCATTCACTGTGTTTACTATGCTTCAGTTTGTGAATAAACAGGAAGCCGCTCAGCACAGAGCACTTTCCATTTATTCACTGCCCTGTGCAGCTGAGGCTGCAGAGAAAGGCATGTGTGTTTGAGCTTTGGGGTGCACACCCTAATGCAATAGACTGCGCACACCTATGCAGAGGAGGTCTTTTGCTAGAGTTAATGCTCTAACTCTAACGATCGTGGCGATACCTCACATGTGTGGTTTGAACCCCGTTTTCATATGTGGGCCTGACTTACGCCTGCATTCGCTTCTGCACGCAAACACGGAGGGACAGGGCGCTTTACATTTTTATTTTTTTTCCCTTATTTATTTTACTTCTTATTTTTTATTTTTAAAAAACAAATTTTTGAATCACTTTTATTCCTATTACATGAAATTTAAACATCCCTTGTAATAGAAAAAAAGCATGACAGGACCTCTTTAATGTGAGATCTGGGGTTGAAAATAACCTCAGATCTCACATTTACACTTCATCAAAGCATTAAAAAAAATAGAAAAAGTATTTAAAAAAAAAAAAATTGTCCCTTTAGGGCCTTTGGGGCGTAAGTGATGTTTGACGTCGCTCCCGTCATCCAATGGTATGGAGTTGAGTGGGGGCCATCATTCCCTCACTCGACTTCCTGCCTATCAGGGGATAGGATTGGATCATCTGCCCCGCTACAGACGGATCTGGTAAGTGGCGGAGACAACCAGGACGCGACGGGAGGGGGGTGTGCACCTCTCCCGCCGCCCATAAAAGTGATATCGCGGCGAATCCGCTGCGGAGGCCACTTTTATCCCAAAGCGGACCGCCCACCGTTGAAAAAAATACCAGGGTTATGGCAGCTATCTGCTGCCATAACAACGGTATATAACGTCAAAGGACCAACATATATCGACGGCCGGTGGTTATTTTTATGAACAGATTTTAGGAGCAAATTATACTTTTTTTTTTTCTTTTTCATAGTGACAATTTTTGTTGCTTAAAATTTTAAAGGGCCAAATGATTAAACTTAATATCTCCTCCATTGCCCATGTCTCCAATGATGATGCAGGGAAATTGTTGCCAGAACCCTTTTTAGAAACTGACACTTTTGGGAGTAAGCAGGGAAAACACAGCAGCGCTATCTGAGTGTCGTAGACTAGTAGTAAAACATTACTTATTAAAAGACAAATTAGCAACTCACAAAAGTGGAGTAAGAGTAGGCATATCACATATAGGGATTGCTGTCAGATGCGGATGCCACGGGCCGCTCGGCCACTATGGTGGGTCCCATGGCTCAGACGTGGGGAAGGGAGACCAACAGGCCCGTGTTCAGAGCATGTGTGCTCCTTCCTCAGGCTTGTGATCACTTTTGGGAGTGTCAACCTCCTGTTCTCCCACTGAGCTCAGTGGTTCTTCCCTGCTAAATCAGCACAGAACACACTAAGGGACTATTCGTATATATATGCATTGTGCTAAAACACGTGTTTTACCTTGTTTCTTCAACATGCCTTATTGCACTGGTATGCATTACGAGTGTTGCACTGAAGTACCATTCAGAAGGGAAAGCAACCCAATGTACACATATGAATACAGCTAAATACAGATAAAGTTATCATGAATATTAATCATATTTATTTGCCTAATGCCTTGTACACACTATAAACTCCGACGGCTTTTTCCGACGGAATTCCGTTAAAGCTGTCTTGCATACACACTGTCACACCAAATTCCGACTTTCAAGAATGCGGTGACGTACAACAATACAACGAGCCGAGAAAAATTCAATGCTTCCGAGCATGCGTCGACTTGATTCTGAGCATGCGTGGTTTTTAGTCCATCGGAATTGCATCCAGACTAATGGAAATTCCGTATTATTAGTAGGGGGAGTATGTAGCGGGGTCCTCAATTTAAGGGGAGTGTTTGGGAGGTAGTATGCCCAAACACCTTGATTTGTCAGGGTTTACAACCATTTTATCCACAGGGAGAGTGTTGGTGTACAGTTCCCTGTGGCCTACAGGTGGCGCTGCCATGGTAGGCTGGGGTTGAACCACCAGTACAGGGCTGTACTTTTTGTGTCCCCTCTCAGCAAACGTACGGTGGGGCGGGGTTAACCTGTTGTGCGTGCTGGGAGAGGAGATAAAAGGGGCAGACGCTGCCTGTTCGGGGTTAGTCGGTGGGGTCCTACCCCTGGTTCTGGTTCCAGTCCGTCCTGGGCGCCCTAGGCCCAAGGCCGGGTGTTCTCTGTTCCGGTTCCATCCTGGGCACCTTTAGTCCCAGGGTGAGGTACTACTCTGCTGTTCCTGACCGTCCTGGATGCAAGGACTCGGGAATTGCACCAAAGGCCTGGGCCCAGCAGCTTTGGCTGGGGCCCGTCGGGGATCGAGGAGTCTCAGGGTGCCGCCTTGCCAGGGGACCCGTATCTGAGTAGAGGAGGCCGGGTGAGGAACCATTCCAAAGGACTGATGTGGTAGTCACGGTGAAGGAAAGGAAGGGATGTCTTCTCCCTAGGCCAAGATCAATTTCATCAGGTCTGTGTCAGAGACCAATTTCACCAGGTCTGTGGCAGAGACCAATTTCATCAGGTCTGTGGCAGAGACCAATTTCACCAGGTCTGTGGCAGAGACCTTGAGTAAAGTGTGAGTGTCATTTGGCTGCTAGTCTTGTTCTAAGTAGACTATCCATGTGAGGCTGAGTCTGTTCAAGAAGCTGGACAGTGAGGTGACTAAGATTGTGCCTGGACCTTTCCCCACATCTTGTGCTATCCCTTTCTTGCTCCAACCTTTGTTTCTATCAAGAGACTGTTATTTGCTGAAAAAATAAATAAACTCTCTGTTGGAGTTATAGCAAGGGTGGACATTCTATTCACTGGGGGAAGCAAGTACTCAAATCTGTTATCCACAGAGGTGAGAAAAATCATTCTCTGGCTCAACTGTGAAATGACCCATCAACAAAACCACTCAACCTCTTTATACAGGAGGGTACGGGCATGGTGTGCTTCTTCTTCCTGCGAAAAGCCGAAGAACAAGGCAGGTAAAAGGGGGTATGTGTGCTACACGTGGGGGCTCGCCCGGGATTGTTTCACAGGAAAAGAGGACCAGAGTTTGAACTTGTTCCCCTGTGAAGTTCCGTGGAGGTCGGCCATCTTAAAAGTGACTGTGCCACGAGGAGAACCCGTGCTGTGTAGTTCGTGGGCGTGCCTACAGAAGAGAAGCCCGCGAACATTGCAGGAGATAGGAGGAGCCTCGCCATGTGAAGAGTTGCACGTGGTGACTTTGGCGCGAGAGAGACAGTGCGCGATGAATCGGCAAGTGAGTGACATGGCGTCTAATGCCACATGGATTCCGAGTTCAACTACCATGAACGTTACCTCCTTTGCTGCTTCCGTTATGGATACGGGGATCCGACTAAGGCCTTGGGGCCGCTTCACGCTTTATGTATGCAGAGAAGTGGAGGCCCTTGGAGTGGTTTGTCCCAGATGCCAGGGACTGGTGGTACAACTTAAGCCCTTCGGGAAATGTGAGCACTGTAAGGAGTTCTTGTTTGAAGTGGAGCAACCTACGGAAAAGCCTCGGGCCTTCTGCCTGAATTGCCTTACAGGCGCCACCAGTTTGGAAGAAGGAACCAGAGCTTCTAGAGTCACCCCTGCGTGCACTGTTGAGATTTCGGAGGAAGTCGCGAGTGAAAGTGTTCCAGTTGTTGAGGAACCGGAGCTCGAGAGACCGGAGGATGCTGTTTCGGTATTTACAGAGTCCTCGCTCCCACCGCCCAAGAGGAAGGCCGGCTATGATACAGCTTCCTGCGGCCGTGGTAGAGTCACACCCCAGCGCTTGCCCGGATCGGATGCTTCCGTGGGAAAAAGTTCTGGCTGTCCCGCTTCAGCTACAGGCCGAGGTAAGCCGGGGAAAGGGACCTTGGCTAAGGTCCAAAGTGTCAGGGATGCTTGGGTCAGGGATCCCAGGGCCCTTGAACTGGTTAGAGGCGGTGATTCATCATCTACCCGGAGTTATCTGCCGGCGGGGGAATGTGATACCTCTGACCTGGAGTCAGTCTCCGATACAGGGGATGATGTGGCCATTGATGAGTTGTTTGAGCGTAAGGGTTGGCATAAGATGCCCCTGTCCTCGTCCCGAAGGAAAAAGGACTCACCCATGTTCACTGGGGATACCACACCCCGGGTGGAGGCCCCGGAGCCTGAGGAGGAGTCTATCCCACTGTCTACCCTTCCACCATTGGAGATGCCTGCACCTGTTGCCGAGTGTCACTACGGGCCCCCATGAATGGTCCGGAGGCAGTGAAAGTGCCTCGACACCCAGACACCATAGTTTTGCCAGGAACGGGAGATCGAACGACCATGCCGCCGCTGTCTCGGTTACAGAGGTTGTTCAACCAAAGAGTTGCAAGTGAGTACGGATGGGAATACCCGTACTTACCAAAATAACTTTTATATGAGGTAGAGGTCCATAGATGTCAGTTGTATGCGGATTTTGTATGGACTCACTTGAAGGTGCCCCATGTCCGGAGGTACTATTCGTGTTCTGCTGCAGTTACTAAACGTTTTAAAGACTGTAAGGAGTCCTGGGTGCTGGGAAGGCACATACATGCTGATAAGGTGGTTGTTTGCAGGAAAGACAAGGACAATGCAGTGTACTACATAGATACATTTGACAAGAACTGAAAGTCATTGGTATTGCCAGACCCGCAGTACTATCTTTAGAGACTGAACTATTGTGTTGCCTTTTTGTTTTATTCTGGAGTGCACTCTCCTGGAGCCAAGAACTCTAGCCCTTGCATATGGGGTTTGTTTTGTTTTTTTCTACTTACTGGAAGAGCGGGAGCATTTTTTTTTTCTCCCTCTCACAGTATCAAAAGACAAAGACTTTTGGGGTAGAATAGCTTAGAGAAAGGGCCAAAGGAGAAGAAGCAGGAAAATGTACTCTTGGGAAAGAAAGAAAGAGTTTTCCTAACAGGTGTCTTGACGGTGGCACTTCCACTAGGTGGCAGTGTTACATAACTTAGCACATTGCAGTTGGAGTGCAACTTACTTTTAGAAGGGAGAGGTTTTTCTCTCGGGGAGAATCTCTTCATTCTAATGCACATAGTTTAGAATGTAAATTATTGCTTGTGTGTGTTTTTTTTTCTCTCCTCTACAGGCGGACGCCGAGCAAACAACTGAGAATGGAGTGGGTTTAGCCATTGTAGACGGGAGGGGAATGTAAATCATAAATGTGTTTATGTGACATTGAGAATGTGATGTGCACATGTGTTTCTTTGCTCTTCCTTCACCTCTGTATTTAATTCCCTTTTCCCCATCTTCAGGTTCCGGCACAATCTAATTATTTTTTTTCTATTGCTCTCCAAATTGTTTTTTTTTTAGATAGTTTCTGGAATGGGCTTATGCTGACTCAGGCTTGAGAGGCATAGGTTTGCTCCAGACACTGGGGACCAGTGTCCATTAGTAGGGGGAGTATGTAGCGGGGTCCTCAATTTAAGGGGAGTGTTTGGGAGGTAGTATGCCCAAACACCTTGATTTGTCAGGGTTTACAACCATTTTATCCACAGGGAGAGTGTTGGTGTACAGTTCCCTGTGGCCTACAGGTGGCGCTGCCATGGTAGGCTGGGGTTGAACCACCAGTACAGGGCTGTGCTTTTTGTGTCCCCTCTCGGCAAATGTACGGTGGGGCGGGGTTAACCTGTTGTGCGTGCTGGGAGAGGAGATAAAAGGGGCAGACGCTGCCTGTTCGGGGTTAGTCGGTGGGGTCCTACCCCTGGTTCTGGTTCCAGTCCGTCCTGGGCACCCTAGGCCCAAGGGCGGGTGTTCTCTGTTCCAGTTCCATCCTGGGTACCTTTAGTCCCAGGGTGAGGTACTACTCTGCTGTTCCTGACCGTCCTGGATGCGAGGACTCTGGAATTGCAGCAAAGGCCTGGGCCCAGCAGCTTTGGCTGGGGCCCGTCGGGGATCAAGGAGTCTCAGGGTGCCGCCTTGTGAGGGGACCCGTATCTGAGTAGAGGAGGCCGGGTAAGGAACCGTTCCAAAGGACTGATGCGGTAGTCACGGTAAAGGAAAGGGTCCCGGTAACTCTCCGGAGGGATGTCTTCTCCCTAGGCCAAGGTCAATTTCATCAGGTCTGTGGCAGAGACCAATTTCACCAGGTCTGTGGCAGAGACCAAATTTCATCAGGTTTGTGGCAGAGACCAAATTTCATCAGGTCTGTGGCAGAGACCAATTTCATCAGGTCTGTGGCAGAGACCAATTTCATCAGGTCTGTGGTAGAGACCTTGAGTAAAGTGTTAGTGTCATTTGGCTGCTAGTCTTGTTCTAAGTAGACTATCCATGTGAGGCTGAGTCTGTTCAAGAAGCTGGACAGTGAGGTGACTAAGATTGTGCCTGGACCTTTCCCCACATCTTGTGCTACCCTTTTCTTGCTCCAACCTTTGTTTCTATCAAGAGACTGTTATTTGCTGAAAGAAGAAATAAACTCTCTGTTGGAGTTATAGCAAGTGTGGACATTCTATTCACTGGGGGAAGCAAGTACTCAAATCTGTTATCCACAGAGGTGAGAAAAATCATTCTCTGGCTCAACTGTGAAATGACCCATCAACAACACCGCTCAACCTCTTTATACAGGAGGGTACGGGCTTGTGGCATGGTGTGCCCCTTCTTCCTGCGAAGAGCCGAAGAACAACGCAGGTAAAAGGGGGTCTGTGTGCTACAAGTAATTATATGAAAAATATTTTATTGAATCAAAAAAGAGAATTGATAAATTGAAATATACAATTAATAAAATTTACATACTCTGGTGGAAGCCACACACAACATCATAAAGCATCACTTAGGGCAAAAAACATCCTAGGTAAAAACATGGTTTGCCAATTAAAATTTACAATAGTACTATCCACATGAGTACCCCAATGCATTTCGACCATTATTATTTCCAGTCTTTTTCAGGGGGATTTACGTTCTGGGGAAATATATCAAAGTCCGATGGGGCATACACACGGTCGGAATATCCGATGAAAAAATTCCGTCTGACTTTTTCCATCGGAAATTCCGAGCGTGTGTACGCGGCATTATATGTTTATTCCTTCAATTGTCAACTCCATATAATTGGTCATTATGGTGTATTTTTTTGATTCAGATATTTTGAGAAAATACCACATTATGGATGCTAGATGGAGCGGTCGATCATAGGAAATAATACTATTATGCAAAATAAAGTTTGTGACGGCTGGGCAAATGCTTGTGATATTCATCCTGCAAATTTTCCATAAAAAGTCCCCATAGTAATGTCTGATGCTCAGTTTCCCTTTGAACTGTCGCTATATAAGCTATTTTGTGTTCACCAGAAAACTGAAATGATTGCCTGAAACATGATGACAATTAAAACATGCATTGTCTTTTAATCTTAGATACAACAGATGAATGTTGCTATGAACCAATGGCAATGGCTCATGCAAGAAACAGGGAGGAAGACCGGGTACAGGTTATATAACTTTCTTGATATTTTTTTTGCCACGCATATGAAAATGATCAGGCAAGAAAGATATAGAATTCTATGCTTTTAAAGTGCGGTTTTAAATGAAACAATACCCAATTAATTATTGCTGCTTGTTTGAGTGCTGATTAGAGGTGAGCCGAACGTACTTGGGTTTGGTGAACTTTACTAAAAATGACTAAAGTGCACAAAAGAACACTTCCCGGACTATTACTTTAGTTTGTTAACAAAGTGGCCCGCATGCCCCTTCATCTATACCAGACCCTTGTCCCAGAGGAGGGTGCAGTATAGATGTTAATAGGGACCCCACAAAAATAAAAAAAAGTAGTGTTTTTCCCCCTTGATGAGGGTCTGGTATGGCTGTCAAGGGGGAAAAAAAGGCATGCCCCCCCCTAAGGGCTTGTCAGAATCTAATTAAGGGGGGCTCCAGATACTGCCCCCCTCCATGTGAATAAGCAAGGAATACATTATATCCCTACTCATTCACAAAATGTAAAAAAAATGCCCCAAGATGTAAATTCATTGTTAATCAAACCGATGAACGAAGTCTACTGAAAGAAAAAAACTCCTGTTGATACGATCCACTCCTGGTGCTTACTTGTCCAGGAGTCCTAAGACACCCTGGCCAATAGGGGCTTCCTGATTGGCCAGTAGGAGAATCAGGAAGAATAGCGAATATTCATTCGCTAGTGTCACACAACTGGGTGGGATCAGGGCACAGTGCTCTGCGCCCCAAGCCCACACTATTTTGAAGCTTATTAGAGCCTCTGGCTTTAATCACGTGCTTAAAAAAACCCCCACCCCCGCCATTGGAATCCATGTGTCCGGCGCCCTTATGGAGCGGCCTCCACTGAATAAAAGCATTAAATTATATCTGTTTGGTAACTGCAACAAAAACAAACAAAAACTGCGTATTAACCATACTAGAAATCCAATGAGCTCCTAACTTTCTTAATTAAAGTGGTTGTAAAGGCACAAGGTTTTTTACCTTCTGGCGTTCTATGCCGGAAGGTGAAAAACCTTCTGTGTGCAGCAGCCCCCCATAATACTTACCTGAGCCCCCCTCAATCCAGCGATGTCCACGAGAGCCTTGTGTCTCTGGGGACCTATACTCCTGATTGGCTTTTGGCAGCCATTGGCTCCCGCTGCTGTCAATCACAGCCAGTGAGCCAATCAGGAGACAGAGTGGGTGGGGGCGAGTTGCGGCTCTGTGTGTGAATGGACACAAAGAGCCCTGGGTCGGGAGCATACAGCAATACCTCGGATTGTGAGTAACGCGGTTAACGAGCGTTTCGCAATAAGAGCTATTATTTATAAAAAATCCTGACTCGGTTTGCGAGTTTCGTCTCGCAAAACGAGCAGGATTCAAGCCTCTGCGGTGTGAAGTACCGCATTTGGCCAGAGGTGCGGGGGCGCCGGTGACACTTGGAGTGCATCCGGTTTCCGAGTGCATCCAAGCGGCTCTGATCGGTCTCGGAGTGTTTCCGAGTCTCTCCGGTGCCCCCCCCCACCTCTGGCCATGTGCTGTACTGCATACAATAGAAGTCGATGTGGAACAAATTATCTTCGTTTCCATTGACTTCTATGCTGAAACACGCTTTGATATGCGAGTGCTTTGGATTACAAGCATTCTCCTGGAACGAATTATGCTCGTAATCCAAAGTTCCACTGTATTGTGAAGTCCAAACATTAGTATAAAATTAGTTACTCTAAACTAATGAAGCAAGAAAGGTAATTTTGTTTTCCTTTTTTTACTAGCTGGAAGCTGAGGGACAGACATGCTATGCTTCACTAGATCTTAGCCCCAAAAGGCCTGGGAAAAAGCGAAGAAAAAACCCAAAACAAATTAGCCATCAGACTGTGGAAGACAAGCCAGCCAGTAGAAATGGGCAACTATTGTCTAGACCCAGCATATACCTGAACAGTGAACAGCTTACGGCAGAATGCCAAGCTGAAGAGGATTTGATCCATGATGACCCTGTCAGAATTTACCACTTATTAAGAAAGACGAGAGACAATGTGGCTATAGAAGATGAAAATCAAGGTGACTGGCCAGACAAAGAAATACTCTAATTTGTTACTTACTGAGTGGAACTCTGAATTATAAACAGGTTAATCACAGGAGTTTGAAGCATATACTACTATATTCAAACCAAACTATGCAGTGTGAACTTAAGTTATGTCACATAAAGGGGTGTTGCCTTCATTAGGGTCCATGTACACTAGGAGCAGAAAAAAATGCCAGCACAGATGGCAAAAAAAGTGGCATAAAAAATGCTTATAGTAGCTCGTATTGCACAAGAGTTTAACCACTTCAATACCATGCACTTATACAGCTTCCTGCCCAAGCCAATTTTGAGCTTTCAGCGCTGTCGCAATTTGAATGACAATTGCGCGGTCATGCTACACTGTACCCAAACAAATTTTTTTATCATTTTGTTCCCACAAATAGAGCTCTCTTTCGGTGGTATTTGATCGCCTCTGCAATTTTTATTTTTTGCGCAACAAATAAAAAAAGAGCGAAAATTTTTAAAAAAACTATGTTTTTCTTTGTTTCTGTTAATTTTTTTTTGTAAATAAGTACCTTTTCTACTTCAATGACGGGCACTGATAAGGCAGCACTGAAGGGCACTGAAGGGCACTGATAAGGCGACACTGATGGGCACCGATGAGGTGGCACCAATGAGGTGGCTCTGATGAGGTGGCACTGATGGGCACTGATGATGGGCACTGATAGGCGGCACTGATATGTGGCACTGGTATGCGGCACTGATGGGCACTCATAGGTGGCACTGATTGGCACTCATAGGCGGCACTGATTGGCACTCATAGGCGGCACTAATGGGCACTTTTAGGCGGCGCTGATGGGCACTTATGGGTGGCACTGATAGGTGGCACGGACGGGCACTGATAGGTGGGCACTTATGGGCACAGATGGACACTAGTAGGTGGCACTGGTGACACTGCTGCCTAGCAATGCCAGCCACCACACATTATTTTCTTGGCATGATCGTGCCAGTCAGTGCCCATGTGTGGGCACTGATTGGCATATTTTTTTATATATATATTTTTTTTACTACATGTGGATGGCCATGGGGGCCATCCACATGCTTAGGGCTTCCCTAGTGGTCCTTGGGGGCTTCCCTGGTGGTCCAGTGTGGGTATCCGAGGGGGGGCTGCGCTGATAAACAATCAGCGCGAACCCCCCCTGTCAGGAGAGCCGCCGATCGGCTCTCCTCTACTCGCGTCTGTCAGACGCGAGTGAGGAAGAGCCGATCAACGGCTCTTCCTGTTTACTTCCTGATCAGCCGTGATTCGACACGGCTGATCACATGGTAAAAAGCCTCCGACGGAGGCTTTTTACTGAGATCAGTGTAGCGGTGGGTCAGACTGACCCACCGCTCCACCGATCGCCGCGATGCGCGCCCCCCCGGGCGCGCGGAGGCTGTTATCCCGCAGGACGTCATATGACGTCCAGTGTGGATAACAGAACCACTTCCCGGACGTCAATTTGCTATTGACTGGGCGGGAAGTGGTTAAGATAGTTTATGGGTGTTTGCTTATATAAGCGTTTTTTCCAAAATATTCCCCTCTGCTCATTTTTCATTATCAATGTACACTTAAAAACATTGAACGTTGCTAAATGCAACGTTTAGGCGTGTTTAGCATTTTTTCTGCCTAAAAACTATTCTCAAAACCGCACTTGTGATGGTCTATTTTTCCTGCCTCTAAACTGAAATATGCCTCTAAACACCCTAATGTGTATGGACACATGGGTTTCCATTGAGCTGCTTCTACGGGCAGGAGAAAGAAAAAAAAAAACTCCGGTAGAACCAGGATTTTTTAAAGCCCAGTGTGCATGGAACCCAACATTGCAAACAGCAGTGAGTGCAGTCTCCCAGTGGCAATAAATCGTATTTCATTGTTTATTGAAAGCTATATTAAAGACTGACAATGTGTACTGGGTTTCACAGCCCAGACCAAGACAATGGAAGAAATGTTCCTTTTGGAAAACTGAAGCTGATTAGAGGAATAGAAAAACAATGTCCTGGCTGAGGTGAAAGACAGAAACTACCTAAGGCATAAATGAAGTTCTGGATCTCAATAACACCTTGTCCCTATGCAAAACTAGAGGGTATTCCCTTTAGGATAATTATGCATTTCAGACACTTGCTGGCTACTAGGAAAACTACCTTGTGGGTGAGAGTAGAGAGAGAAATGTATCTAATGAGTTCAAATAAAGGTTTATGATGAGACCATCCAGTCTAGTTTGCAGTTTAACCTGGGGGCCTGGAGGTCGGGGTCCACATCAGGTGTTCCCTACCTGTGACACCTCCAGGTGTAGGGTCCACTCCCCAAGGTCCAGTTGCTGCCAGCTGAGAAAATCTGCTTGTCAATTGTCCATGCCTCGAATGTACATGGCAGAAACGGGAAGTTCTACCCATGATAGAATGCGATCTACCTCTCTCCATACAATATTACAAACTCTGGCACAAACGTGACGAGAAAAACCACCTACACTGTAGCCTGATATCAAGTACTACATGCCACATAACTTAAAGTATAACTAAAGGCAAAACTTTTTTTGGGGGCTTTGGATAGAATGGAGAGGGATTACACCTGTCATTTTCTATTGCTGTCTGTGCCCCCATTAAAAAGATTCATCCTCTCTATTTTTCCTGTTTACCAGTATCATTGAAAGTAAAAGTAAAGGAAAATCACAAATATTGGGTTGTCCCCAGAAAAGTAATAGAGGGGAAATCTTCCAATAGGGACACTAGTTCTCATCTCAAATCTCTGCAATGGGACACAGATGGCGGAAAAAAAAACTGACAGGGGTTACAATCCTCCCTTACTCTATCCAAAATGAGAAAAAAATATTTGCATATAGCTCTACTTTAAGAAATGCTGTGCTAACCTCTTAATAAAGTCAAACAGATAATTGTACACTATGTGAGTGTAACCAAGTATCATACATATTAAATCTAGAAAAAAAGGGGGTGGGGCAAGTGGGATTTTCCCAGTACCGTCATATGACATTACAAAAGTGTAATTAAAATCCATAAAGTTTTGTTTTTACATATAGTAAACATACATTTTAAAAACATTAAATGTTGCATAGTAAATTCATTTTAAATGGTCGTGCCACCTCAATCGGGGTTCCACTGAGAATACCAGATATCTCCAGTTACCATATGACAAAGAGAGGTCAAACTCTCGACATGTTTTGCTGATTCCCCGCTTCTTCAGGAGAGCAAATAGGAAAACAGAAGGACTATACACTGGAAATAATAATAAAATATCTAAATATAAATATAACACATATAGAAAACAGTGGTAACTTATTTATATGTTCTATATGGTTTGAGTAAATAGAAGGGGTGCAGACGTGAGGGATACCCTGGTTGAAGGTGGTCTAGTACTCCCCTGCCAACATCTAGCCCCCTGCTTTCCCTTTATTTGTGGCTCTAGTGAACCAGCACACACACCCCTCATATTACCCATGCAGATCCCTTTACAGCACACCATTCCCCTTGTAGTAAGCAACCCGCTTTTAACTTCTCCGTAGACTGACCACTTTCTTTGACAGACACCCCACTTTCATCTCCCCTAAACCCCCTGCTTTATTCTCACACTTCCTGCCCCCGCCCCTCCAATCACATTATTTTCTGCACCCAGGAGACAACTTTCCCTTCTATTTTGCACCCCCAAGTTTAACCTTCCCTTAGACCACCCCACTTTCCAGAACCCAACATGCCTATCTCACTCTTGCTGCAGCCTCCAAGCCAATCACACCTTTGACAGACATCTCAGTACCATCCTTCTTTTTGTACCCGTAAACAGCTTACCCTTCGATTGAGCAACCCCAAATTTTACTTCCTCTTAGGCCGCGCCACTTCCAGACCGCAACACACCAATGTCATTCTTGCTGCAACCTCCAGGCCAATCACAAGCAATCCAAACATACCCCTGCCGTGATCTGAACTCACTACTGCACAAGCTCACAGTGGCACAACTGACACATTTACCCCCTAAGCCACAGCCACAGATGCTTGTGACACATCCCAAAAACTAGGGCTTTGTTAGACCTAGAAACTTGCCAATATATTTACAGCTGGTTGAGACGTGGGTTCTGTATCTAATATGGCCATCTCTTTTGGCAGGATTTACAAGCAGCTCTGGCCATGGCTGAGTGGGTAAATCCATAGTTTGAGTAATTAGGAACAGCAATCTGTCTCCTCCTCCAGTCTGTCCCATCCTACCACAGTTAGAAACACACATGAGGGAACACAATAAACACCTTGATCGCCCCAGTGACATTTATACAGTTTCACTACAATGCATTTTTTCATGCTTTTTGCAGAAATGCAGGACATTTTTTTAACACGGGTTCCTATGGAACATGTTCACATCAATGCATTTTTTTGTGCCTCTGCATTTTTGGAAAGGGTCAGGGTCTTTTTTAAATCGTAAAACGGTGCTTTGTTGCTTTTTTCAGTTCAATAGATTTCAACGGAGAAGCTGCAGAAAAGCATGTAGTGCGTTTTTACCGCAATCGCTGCGATTTGCGTCTTGCATTTTTAAATCTGCCCAATCCCCCCCCCCCAAAAAAAAGATATAAAAAGCAAAACGCAAATTGTGGCAAAATTGCGGTAACATTGTGATAAAAAACAGGAAAAGGCACTGCAGAAATGCTCAAAAGCAACATGCATAGATGTGAATGGAGCCTAAGGCGGCTTTCACACGGGGCGGATCCGCTGGACGAACTCTGCTAGCTCAGTGGGGGGACCGCAGGCGGATGACAGGTCCGTCTCTGCTCACTGTAAAGAGATGGACCTGTCAGAACCCCGCTGTTCTCTATGGGGTGATCGGATGAAAACGGACCACCTGTCCGTTTTCATCCGATCCCATCCGATCTGATCCCCTTGGTGTACATATCACATTGCCATCCGTGTGTTTTGAGCGGATCTTGTCAGATCGGATGGCAGGCGGGTGTCAGCGGACACATCTCTGTTGACATCCACCTGCCAATAGAAGTCAATGGGTGGCCTGCTCGGATCGTGTGAAAGGGGCCTAAAGGATTGCACATGGCAGGCTGACAGAGCTGCTGCCTCCATCACTGCCATCCCCATCATTGTCACTGGCAGTAGTCATGTGGACAGTCGTGTTCTAGGCTTTGTATGGGGGCTGCAGGAGAAGATTCCTTCTATTTTATCATATAGTGTCCAGAACATGGCTGCCCACAGGACTCATCCCCCTGCTCCTGAAGACACCCCACTCTTTATTGTTCAATTACATCGTTTTAATAAATGCACTATAAATATTCTGTCTATAGAGCATCATTACAGTTGAGGTGGCACCCTTGTTGTACAAGTGCTGAGATAAAATCAATATAGAATATTGAAATGATTATTGATTTGGATATATGTCCTGTTGCAGGATTTGTCCTTCTACGCTCAGATGAATAATAAACCAATGACCCTGCTGGGGATTGATTTGGAAAAGGCCTATGACAAGGTCTGTATTCGGGAGTGGTGAGCCAGGTCCTGGTATACGGGAACCTGTCTGATTTATTCCTGGTTTCTTCAGGGGTTAGGCAGGGGTGTCCCCTCTCATCTATTCTATTCATTTGTGCCATTAAGCCTACTATGTTGAAGCATTTACAGAGGAACAAGGTATTGAAGGGGATGTTCATCCTAGGTAGTAATGGCTGATGTGTCAAGTCAGTGAGGAAAAAGGATATGTTTGTCTGTCTTGCACCACTGCGCACAAAAAAATTAAAAAATAAGTTTGTCTGTGTTGTTTTTCACCTCACATAGAAAGACAAATGCTCCAAAAATTTGCTTTAGGCAGTTCTCTTTTGTGCAAAGGGCTAAAAAGAGATTGTAGACAGTCCACTTTGGGATTAGACTACATGAGAGTACAGTGTTTGCTGTTCAACTCTTCTCCGCTGTCCCGTCTGTGTGTGCAGTCTCAGCTGTAAAGTGTGGAGAGAGGGTGTACACCGTGTATCCCTTTAAAGAGGATAGACGGCAGAACCTGTTCGCCCAAAGGACGGTGAATTGTCTGGAGACGAGAAGAGAGCAAATTGGGCAATAGACCCATAAAAACAAAGAACACATTGCAGTACAAAACTACTTCTCGCAGAAGATGAAGCCACACAGAGAAGGAGGATCCGCATCTTGCCCTGTCACGGTAGGATATGTTTGTCTGTCTTGCACCACTGCGGGCAAGAAAATATAAAAAAATATTCGTCTGTGTTGTCTCTCACCTCACATAGCTTTAAAGGCACATGCTCAAAAAATTAGCTTTAGGCGGTTCTCTTCTGTGCAAATAGCTAAAAACAGATTGTAGACAGTCCACTTTGGGACTACATTACATGACAGTACGGTGTTTGCTGTACATCTCTTCTCTGCTGTCCCGTCTGTGTGTGCAGTTTCAGCTGTAAAGTGTGGGAAGAGGGTGTACCCCTTTATATAACGAAACTTATTATACATTCATTGAACACTAGATGGCAGCAAAGTTGACAGTGAGAAGCATTGGTCTGCAGTTCCGATACTTACAGAGCTAACATGGATGGCAACCAACAGACACGTAGAGTAGTAGACATGGAATGAATGGCAAGAGGACCAATGATATTGGATGGATAGGCCACAAAGGGGCATAGCAGTTGGAGATGATGAGTCTGGTCAGAAGAATTTTGGCAGGAGACTGCAGATATGTATACTGGGACCAGTTTGGCGTCCCTAGAAGAGGGAGAAGAGTAATATATAAGAAGTACATTTATACAAAGAGAGAGGGGTATATTCAAATTTGCATGGCTCTATGCTTCAGATTGACTGGGCTTTTAAGAATTAGCATACCTGGAGTAGCTGAACTTTATCACTATATACTCAGTGAGAGATTATTGTATCGGGGCTTCTAGTAGGTCATATTTTCAATTAGTCCAGCGTTTATACCCTGAGACACTGCCTAGGGGGCCCTAATAGAGCAGAAACGTTGGAAGACTGGATAAGTGTCCATCAACCAAAAGGCATCTCTATCAAACAGTCTAATATAAACAGATGCAGATAAGCATTTATATCCAAGTCAATAATCCACATACTGTACCTGTATGCCTTATAAGTCCTGATATAATTGCAATAAATGCGTATAAAAATTATTATAGAGACAGAGCCACCAGGAGTTCTAATATTGCAAAGCAGTGGCTTGAATACCATCTAAAGACATAAAGAGTGAATTAATCAATCTCTGTCATAATGGTACTGTGTAATGAAAAAGTGCATTCATCCCAGTATGTACAGCAGCACAGATAGCGCAAACATACCTGTGTATCAATTGCCAGTATTTCCAAGGGGGGTGTGTAGGGTGGCACCAGTAGCCATAAGAAGGAGAGCTTCTCTCTCCTATATTTATATGGCCAATAATAGATGAAACAATCCTCCCCAAACAGGGGTGGAGACAAACACCACATGTGGAGGTGACCACTTCCTGTGTGCGCCAACAGGAAAGGTCCCCAGGGTGTGCGGCGCACAGCATCAGCCCTGCCCACATCCAATGGCAATTGATACACAGGTATGTTGCGCTATCTGTGCTGCTGTACATACTGGGATGAATGAACTTTTTCATTACGCAGTACCATTATGACAGAGATTGATTAATTCACTCTTTATGTCTTTAGATGGTATTCAAGCTACTGCTTTGCAATATTAGAACTCCTGGTCAGGGATGAGCCGAACACCCCCCTGTTCGGTTCGCACCAGAACCTGCGAACAGACAAAATGTTCGTGTAAACTTTAGAACCCTATTAAATACAATGGACTCGAACGTTCGAAATCTAAAGTGTTAATTATAAAGGCTAATATGCAAGTTATTGTCCTAAAAAGTGTTTGGGGACCCGGGTCCTGCCCCAGGGGACATGTATCAATGCAAAAAGAAGTTTTAAAAACGGCCGTTTTTTCGGGAGCAGTGATTTTAATAATGCTTAAAATGAAAAAATAAAAGTGAAATATTCCTTTAAATTTCGTACCTGGGGGGTGTGTATGATATGCATGTAAAGTGGCGCATGTTTCCCGTGCTTAGAACTGTCCCTGCAAAAAATTTCATTTTTGAAAGAAAAAAATGCATTTAAAACTGACTCGCGGCTATTAATGAATTGTCGGCTCCCGGCAATACATACAAAAGTCATTGATAAAAAAAAAAAAAAGCGTGGGGGTTCCCCAGAATTCAATTACCAGGCCCTTCAGGTCTGGAATGGATATTAAGGGGAACCCCGCCGCAAATTTAAAAAAAAATTGACGTGGGGTTCCCCCAAATATCCATTCCAGGCCCTTCAGATCTGGCATGGATTTTAAGGGGAACTCCACCCCAAATTTAAAAAAAAATGGCGTGGAGTCCCCCTAAAAATCCATACCATGGCCGGCCGCAGGGGAAAAGGGGGGGACGAGAGAGCAGCCCCCCCTCCCTCCTGAACCGTACCAGGCCACATGCCCTCAACATGGGGAGGATGTCCCCATGTTGATGGGGACAAGGGCCTCATCCCCACAACCCTTGCCCGGTGGTTGTGGGGGTCTGCGGGCGGGGGGCTTATCGGAATCTGGAAGACCCCTTTAACAAAGGGGACCCCCAGATCCCGGCCCCCCCTATGTGAATTGGTAAGGGGTACATTGTACCCCTACCATTTCACGAAGAAAGCGTAAAAAAATGTTTAAAAAAAACACACAAACACCTTGAAAAAGTCCTTTATTAAAAAAAAAACAAAAAAAAAAAAAAAACATTCCAGCGGTGAAATCCAGTGTCCCGCGGCGATCCCGATGTCCAGCGCTGTCCTTCATTGGTTGTGCCTGAGCGGACCTGATGGGGAACTCCCTCTCAGTATTTTAAATGTATAGACCCGCCCCTTCTAAAGTTCCCCAGATGCGGAACATGAGAAGGGGCGGGTCTATACATGTATTACCAAAGTGAGAGCAGTTCCCCATCAGGTCCGCCCCCTCGGTATGTCGGACCCGCCTACGTCATTGGCTTGAGCGGGGAACTTCCTTCACTATGTAAATTTAAATTACACAGTGAAGGAAGTTCCCCGCTCAAGCCAATGACGTAGGCGGGTCCGACATACCGAGGAGGCGGACCTTATGGGGAACTTCTCTCACTGTGGTAATACATGTATAGACCCGCCCCTTCTCATGTTCCGCATCTGGTCCGCTGAGCGGACCTGATGGGGAACTTTAGAAGGGGCGGGTCTATACATTTAAAATACTGAGAGGGAGTTCCCCATCAGGTCCGCTCAGGCACAACCAATGAAGGACAGCGCTGGACATCGGGATCGCCGCGGGACACTGGATTTCACCGCTGTTTTTTTTTTTTTCAAATAAAGGACTTTTTCAAGGTGTTTGTGTGTTTTTTTTAAACATTTTTTTACGCTTTCTTCGTGAAATGGTAGGGGTACAATGTACCCCTTACCAATTCACATAGGGGGGGGCCGGGATCTGGGGGTCCCCTTTGTTAAAGGGGTCTTCCAGATTCTGATAAGCCCCCTGCCCGCAGACCCCCACAACCACCGGGCAAGGGTTGTGGGGATGAGGCCCTTGTCCCCATCAACATGGGGACATCCTCCCCATGTTGAGGGCATGTGGCTTGGTACGGTTCAGGAGGGAGGGGGGGCCGCTCTCTCGTCCCCCCTTTTCCCCTGCGGCCGGCCAGGTTGCGTGCTCGGATAAGGGGTCTGGTATGGATTTTTAGGGGGACTCCACGCCATTTTTTTTTTAAAATTTAGGGTGGAGTTCCCCTTAAAATCCATGCCAGATCTGAAGAGCCTGGAATGGATATTTGGGGGAACCCCACGTCAATTTTTTTTTTTAATTTGCGGCGGGGTTCCCCTTAATATCCATTCCAGACCTGAAGGGCCTGGTAATTGAATTCTGGGGAACCCCCGCGCTTTTTTTTTTTTTTTATCAATGACTTTTGTATGTATTGCCGGGAGCCGACAATTCATTAATAGCCGCGAGTCAGTTTTAAAAGACTTTTTTTCTTTCAAAAATGACATTTTGTGCAGGGACAGTTCTAAGCACGGGAAACATGCGCCACTTTACATGCATATCATACACACCCCCCAGGTACGAAATTTAAAGGAATATTTCACTTTTATTTTTTCATTTTAAGCATTATTAAAATCACTGCTCCCGAAAAAACGGCCGTTTTTAAAACTTCTTTTTGCATTGATACATGTCCCCTGGGGCAGGACCCCGGTCCCCAAACACTTTTTAGGACAATAACTTGCATATAAGCCTTTATAAGCCTTTATAATTAGCACTTTAGATTTCTCCCATAGATTTTTCGAATTTGCCGCGAACACCCCAATTTGTTCGCTGTTCGGCGAACGGGCGAACAGGCAATGTTCGAGTCGAACATGAGTTCGACTCGAACTCGAAGCTCATCCCTACTCCTGGTGATTCTGTCTCTATAATAATTTTTATACGCATTTACTGCAATTATATCAGGACCTATAAGGCTTACATGTATGTGGATTATTGACTTTGATATAGATGCTTATCTGCATCTGTTTATATTAGACTGTTTGATAGAGACCAATAATAATAATAATAATAATAATAATAATAGAGATGTCTTTTGGTTGATAGACACTTATCCAGTCTTCCTCTGTTTCTGCTCTATTAGGGCCCCCTAGGCAGTGTCTCAGGGTATAAACGCTGGACTAACTGAATATATGACCTACTAGAAGCCACGATATAATAATCTCTCACTGAGTATATAGTGATAAAGTTCAGCTACTTTAGGTATGTTTATTCTTAAAAGCCCAGTCAATCTGCAGCATAAAGCCATGCAAATTTGAATACAGTATACTCCTCTATCTCTATATAAACGTACTTCTTATATATTACCCTTCTCCCTCTTCTAGGGACGCCAAACTGGTCCCAGTATGCATATCTGCGGTCTCCTGCCAAAATTCTTCTGACCAGACTCATCTTCTCCATCTGCTATCTCCCTTTGGGGCCTATCCATCCAATATCATTGGTCCTCTTGCCATTCATTCCTTGTCTACTACTCTATGGGGTTGATTTACTAAAGGAAAATCCACTTTGCACTTGAAAGTGCACTGAAAGTGCACATGGAAGTGCAGATGCTGTAGATCTGAGGGGGACATGCAAGGAAAATAAAAAACTGTATTTTAGCTTGCACATAATTGGATGATAAAATCAGCAGAGCTTCCCCTCATTTCAGAGCTTCCCCTCAGATTTACAGCGATCTACAGCGACTGCACTTCCATGTGCACTTTCAAGTGCAAAGTGGATTTTCCTTTAGTAAATCAACCCCTATGTGTCTGTTGGTTGCCATCCATGGGACTGTTAGCTCTGTAAGTATCGGAACTGTAGACAAATGCTTCTCATTGTCAACTTTGCTGCCATCTAGTGTTCAATGGACGTATAATATGTTTCTTTATATTTTTTAGAATTTAAGCTTTACTAAATTGCATAACGGACTATCTCTGAAGAAGAAGCCCAAGTTACTCCGAAATGCATAGGAATTGTCCAAGCAACCAGTATCATATTCAGACAACATCTTTATTTCATGTCAATTCATATACATGATATGATGCTGTTATTTCTTCTATGTTAGGCTGGATTCACACCTATGCAGTTTTAATGCTTTTTGCATTTTGCAGATTTGCACTACAGCCCATTTAACATGGTTTCCTATGGCACACGTTCTGTAGTGCAAATCTGCAAAATGCAAAAAGCACTAAAACTGCATAGGTGTGAATCCAGCCTTAGTCTAGTATCTCTAATAATAACTGCTTTTATATGTATTTTGTTATATTTTTGTACATTACCTATTTTGATACTATTAAAATTGAATTTCTGAATATTGTTGCCACAATCTGTGCCTTTAAAGTCCCACCCCTAGGGAAAACCTGTATTTTCATATGATAAAGGGATGATGGCCACTTTTTAGCAGATAATCATTACCTACAAATTTTGATATAATGATAGGAAGTAAACCCCTTGCCAAGCTATTTAAAACAAATCGACTGGACAAGAGACAGAGCTCATCTCTATATGGGGGGGGGGGGGGGGGGTAAAGTTGTCCATTGATGACTGGCATGCTCTGACATGTTGCACTCACCTTGGACCAGACCATCTTTTCCAGCATCTTCTGCCCAAACTTGGAGTCGTCTTTGTTCTGGGCACTCTTCCTGGGGTCCACCGACTATTTCTGCTTCCTGCGGGCTGGAGGGAGAACGGAGAGATCAGTGTAGCGGCCTCAACCCCTCTCACCTCTTCTCATTCACGGCTTGTCTGTCTCGTCTAGGGGTTAACACTGGGGGAGGCATGAGATACACTACGGCCCATGTCCTCCAATGGGTGGAGGTGAAAGCCAGAACTATCAGGGTTTTGTGTATGTGTCCCAGAGTCAAATCCTCTCCTTTGCTAATAGTAACCAGAGTTCCACACACTGAATAGGTCCAACTCGTATTTATTCTTCTCAATAAATAGTCATACAGCACAGACAGGTTGAGACCCATATACCACTTCAGTATTTGTGGGGAGTAGGCCAAGGCACAATTCTTCTACTTAGAGCTAACCACTGTAGTGTCACCAGTTGTGAATAGTCACTGCCTCTGACTATATTGAACAGAACATGAATTACCTTTGCTATCGTAGCCCCTATCAGGGGAAGGACATCCGTCCAAGACAGTTACCGGAGGCCTCTCCGTCACCAGCAATACTGCGCTGGACTCTCCAGAGAAGTTTCACTCACCGGCCTCCTCATCTCAGACACGGGCACCCAAGGAGTTAGGGCCCCCTCGGATTCCTCCACCCTCGCGGAACTCAGTCAAAGGTACTGAGCTCCAGGCTTCCGCCATATTACCTCACCCCAGGCTAAAGGTGCCTGAGATGGACTCCATCTCTCGCTCCGGCCAGGTCAAGGGCACCTGGGCCCGAAACTCCAGAATGCCAGCACCCAAGCTGAAGGTGCCTGGGTGCGGCTGCCTCCTCCGACTCTGAACCCAAGGTCAGGGCGTCCGCCCCTTTCATCTCTTCTCCCTTTGCGTCACAGCGGCTTCCCCGCCCCGCTGTACCAGCGCCAGGAAAGGACAAAAAGGGAAGCAGTCTTGCGGTGAGTGTTCAACCCCAGCCAGGGCGACAGCGCCACCCACAGGCCGCAGGGAACCCCACACCACCAGAGTCCTCCAAGAACCACAAAAGGGTCTCAGATTCCCTGACAATCAATGCATCTGGGTTACACTACCACCCAGATGCCTCCCCTAAAATCAAACACCCACTACACTCTCCCCCTGGTGATTTGACACTGGTCCCCAGTGTCTGGTGCAAACTCACGTCTCCCAAGGAGTGGTGACATAAGTTCGACCCAGAGACCAAACTCAACAATTTAGTCATGAATTGTGCCAGGACCTAAAATGGGAAAAGGAAGCAGGAATATAAAACAATGAACTTGGTATCAAAACTTTTGAAGGACTTTATACATTGAAATTCTCCCCCTCACTATCTAAGGACCACCCCATTCTCAGCAGCCTTGATAGATGAAATCTCCTGCAGAGGGAAAAAAAACAAAGAAACACACATCCTAGCATAATGTATGTGTTTTTCTTGAAAGGAATGGGTCTATCCGTAAAGAAACCCATTCTCTCCAATAGTGTAGTGCAAAGTGTGAAGTGAACAATCGTTGCGCAACCCCGCCACCCGGTGGCAATGCCGCGGTAAAGGCACTTGTCAGATCCAGATGAACTTCCGCTTCTCTGTGCTGTGACCCTATGCTGGCTAAACCCCAAAGTCACTGATTTCTTTTTTTCTCTTCTTGATGGGAGGAGAAGGAGGAAGAACAAAATAACAACAGCTCCCATTTCTCCAAAGAGTAAAACATCCCAAAAGAAAAAATTAGAGCACAGTCCCTAGCATCTAGTAGCAACAAGAAAAATGGAAAGGAGTCTTTTTCTCCTACAAATAGAACTTGGGATCCGGCAAAAACAAAGGCTTCAAGTGCTGGTCAAAAGCCTCCACATGGTACTCAATGCTCCCTCCATCCTTCCGACAAATTACCACTTTGTCCGCATGGATATGCCTTCCCACCATCCACTCCGCCTTACAGTCCTTGAACTTTCTGGTGACTGTAGGTGAGCATGCGAGGTATCGGCGTGCATGAGGTACTTTCAGCTTTGTCCAGACAAAATCATTGTACCACCGCTGCCGAAAGACTTCTACCTCGTAGAGCAATTCTCGGGGTAGATATGGGTATTCCCACCCATACTCTCGGGCAGCCTTCTGGCAAAAGAGACGCTGCAGCCTAGCCAGAGATGGCATTGTGGCACGGTCTCCCACTCCAGGCAGAACAATGGACTCTGGATGGCGAGGTGCAGTCACCACCTCTGTAGATTTGGGCCTAGGAGCCCGCAGTGATGCCCGTTGCACTCCCGCAAAAGGAGCAGGTGAAACACTTGATGGCTCAAGAAGTGGGATCACAGACAGGGAACCAGATTCCTCCCTAGGCTCCGAGGCCTCCACCCGGGGTGTACTATCCCCAATGGATATAGGTGAGTCCCTTAAGACATGGGATGCGGGTAGCTTCATCTTGTCCCATCCCTTCTTGTGGAAGATCTCATCTATCTCCCCATCATCACCAACATCTGATAGCGACTCTAGGTCGGAGGTGTCATAACATTCTGCGGGCAGGTAATTCCCCGTAGACACGGAATCACCCCCCTCAATGGGCTCCACCGACTCTGGGCTCCCAACACCTCCAACCACATACACTGTCCCGACCCCTGGCTCACCTGGGCCTTTTGAAGAACAGGGACGTCCAGGGCTCTTCCCTCCGGATCCATCCAGGCCAGGCAAGCGACGGGGCGAAGCTCTTCCACGACCACAGGATGCCATCACCAGGCCAACTTTCCTCTTCGGCGGTGGGAGCAGGGAGCTTGTGGTGACCGAGGCAGCATCCTCAGATTTCTCTCTTTTCATCTCCACTTGGGCTGTCACGTCGCCCTGGTCAGCGCGCACAGGAAACGCATAGGCATCGATCTCTCCCTCCGGAGTGGCAGTCCCTGTGAGATAGTTGAGGTGGAAGGCGCGAGGCCTTTCTGTAGATGGCTTAACCTCGAAGAGGAACTCTTTGTAGACCTCACATCGCCCGAACGTCTTCAACTGGACCACCAGTCCCGAACAGCCGGAACAGATCACACCGAGGGCCTCTATGTCTCTGCAGGTATACAGAGCCAACTGCCCCCGGGCCTTAGTCTTATTCCCGTATCTGTAATCTGGGCAGCAAAAGAAGTCATCTCGGTGACGGAAGTAGCAGAAATCCACGGGGTACTTGAAGTCATCCTGACTGTTTGCTGCTCCAATGCGCACTGACCCCTTCACGCCGGAATCTCCACGTGTGTCCTTCCACATGGCCAGACTCCTCCCACACTCTGCATTTGTTCGCAGGCTTTTCCTTCTCCCCGCCAACGAACTGCGCAGCTATGGTTTGCCTCGTGGCGCGTTGGCCAATATGGCCGACCTACTCGGAACTCCTCCGGGCAGCAAAGTTCAAATTCAGGCACCATACACATCCCGGACACAATGCCCCCACGTGTAGCGGCCTCAACCCCTCTCACCCCTTCTCATTCATGGCTTGTTTGTCTCGTCTAGGGGTTAACACTGGGGGAGGGATGAGATAGACTACGGCCCATGTCCTCCAATGGGTGGAGGTGAAAGCCAGAACTATCGGGTTTTGTGTATGTGTCCCAGAGTCAAATCCTCTCCTCGGATTGACTCTCCTTTGCTCCTAGTAACCAGAGTTCCACACACTGAATAGGTCCAACTCATATTTATTCTTCTCAATAAATAGTCATACAGCACAGACAGGTTGAGACCCATATACCACTTCAGTATTTGTGGGGAGTAGGCCAAGGCACAATTCTTCTACTTAGAGCTAACCACTGTAGTGTCACCAGTGGCGAATAGTCACTGCCTCTGACTATATTGAACAGAACATGAATTACCTTTGCTATCGTAGCCCCTATCAGGGGAAGGACATCAGTCCAAGACAGTTACCGGAGGCCTCTCTGTCACCAGCAATGCTGCGCTGGACTCTCCGGAGAAGTTCCGCTTACCGGCCTCCTCGTCTCAGACACGGGCACCCAAGGATTTAGGGCCCCCTCGGATTCCTCCACCCTCGCGGAACTCAGTCAAAGGTACTGAGCTCCAGGCTTCTGCCATAGTACCTCACCACAGGCTAAAAGGTGCCTGAGATGGACTCCATCTCTCGCTCCGGCCAGGTCAAGGGCACCTGGGCCCGGAACTCCGGAACCCAAGCTGAAGGTGCCTGGGTGCGGCTGCGTCCTCCGACTCTGAACCCAAGGTCAGGGCGTCCGCCCCTTTTATCTCCTCTCCCTTTGCGTCACAGCGGGTTCCCCGCCCCGCTTTACCAGCACCAGGAAAGGACAAAAAGGGAAGCAGTCTTGCGGTGAGTGTTCAACCCCAGCCAGGGCAACAGCGCCACCCACAGGCCGCAGGGAACCCCCCACCACCAGAGTCCTCCAAGAACCACAAAAGGGTCTCAGATTCTCTGACAATCAATGCATCTGGGTTACACTACCACCCAGATGCCTCCCCTAAAATCAAACACCCGCTACATCAGCATGACACAATGTGTATGTATGTGTGTGTGTATATATATATATATATATATATATGTAGCGGTACCCCCTTTTCCCACTTCTCCCTCTTTCTCTCTTTGCAGCTGGCTGACTCGGCTAGGGGTACCAGCGAGAAGAATGGGGGGGGGACGCACCATCAGCTCGTGCCCTCCGATGTGTATTATGCAGAGGTGTGAGCTAAACCTTTTACCTTCGGGTCTGTGTTCACGTCCGGAGCCTCAGCTTCTTTTATGGAGGATGATTGCCCCTGTCACAGGCAGAGGCACTTAGTTCCCAGTAACTTGAGTTCCACACCAAATAAAGTCCAACCCTTATTTATTCTGTTAGAGCAACAAATAGTAGACTGGTTGAACTTGAAGAACAGACAGGTGTGGGAAGGAGAAGGTCCAGGCACAATCAAAGAATTAAAGTTCTCTCCTGTTCCGTATAGTGCAAACAGGCTTGGCGCACGGTCGCTGCCACCGACCGTGAATTTGGTTTCTGCCACAAACCTTGGTGAAAGTAGAGGCCTCTGCCACAGACCTTGATGATAGGTCTCTGCCACCGACCTGGTTCAGTTGGATCCCCGCCACTGACCACAAGAACATAGAATACCTCAGTTAGGATAAATGGCCCCTATCAGGGAAAGACATCCATCCGGACGGTCTCCAGAGGCTCACACCGTCACCGGCATTATGCTGTACCAGCTCTTCGGGAGGGTCACATCTCTGGTCCCTTATGCCCTGGATTCGGGCACCCAATTCCGGGGGCACCCTAGGAATACTTCATCCCTTGCGGGACCCAGTGGAAGGTGCTGGGCCCCAGGCCTTCTTGCAAAGTACCTCACCCAGGCTTAAGGTGCCTGGGATGGAACTCGACTCCACGTGCCCAGGCCAAGGGCACCTGGACATGGACGAACGGACAGCAGCCCCAGGCTGAAGGTGCCTGGTGCTCGGACTCCTCGTGCGCAAGATGTCCTTCCCCTTTATACCCTCTCCCAGCAAGAACAGCGGGTTCCCCGCCCCGCCGTACTGCTGCTGCGAGAGGACAAAAAGGGCACAGCCCTACAATGGTGGTTCAACCCCAGCCCAAGGTGACAGCGCCACCCAGGGGCCGCAGGGAACTGGACACCATTGATATCTTCCACGAACAAAAACAACCATAAAACCCTTGTAATTGTTGCATCTGGCCCATATTACCATCCAAACACTCCCCCTAAATATTGATACCCGCTACACTCACCCCCCGGCAGATAGACACTGGTCCCCAGTGTCTGGAACAAACCATGTCCCAAGGAGGGTTAAACATGAGCCCGATCCAGAGACCGAAAGAAAAACTTTGACAACAAACCAGATTTTTTTTTTAAAAACAGTAGATTGTGCCTGAACCTAACATGGAAAGGGAAAAGGGAAAGGAACAAACACACAACAGCATGCATTTTACAATAACACAATTGACATTTCCCTCCGCCCACATTACTAACTAAGACCCGCCCCATTCTCAGCGGTCTTGACAGACGTTCTCCTGCAGAGGGAAAGAGAGGGAAAAAAAAACATAACCCTGACACAACATGTATTTGTTGGAATGAAAAGGTTCCTCCGTGAAGAAACCTCTTCCTCCCAAAGAAGAGTGTGTGTGTGTGTGTAATGGTGCACAACACTGCCACCTGGTGACAATGTCGCAGTAAAGACCTTTGTTGCTGAATCACCAACGATGTCTGCCTCCTGCAGACATGCCTATTCTGGCTGCACCCATGCAGCAAAGATAGCCTCTGACTCCACTCAGAGAGAGTCCACCTGACTCTCCAAGCACAGACTTCCTGTCTGTTGGGTGGGGCCCTGATCCATAGTCAGGGCAGGACTAAAAAGCCAAAGACACAGCTGTTCAATCAGCATGTCTTTCTCTACAAACTCTGGTGTAAACCAACACTCTTTAAGGTCGCACAGAGTCGCACCGTTACATATCCTCCCCCCCTGTTTTGAACCAGAGGGAGGAACACATAAACCTGTTACCATAAATGGGACACCTCTGTGCCAGCCATTGGCTGCGTAGGCCCATTTCTTTTTCTGGGTATGTGTCCACCAGCACTTCACCTTGGCGCCTCTGTACCAACTATCAGTAGCAGGAGTCCTAATCTGCCCAACCTTTTCTCTAAAGGTGCACTCCACCCACATCTCCTTCCGGGTGTGCTTCCACCAGCACTTCTTCCTGCACCGTGGGCTCCCACTAATCTCTCTATCCCTTCTACCTTCTGGCCTCTGGATCCTCCTTTTTTCTCCCACAGACCTACTCTCCCGGGACTGTCGGGGACCCACTTCCATGACATCTGTCAGGGACTGGCCACTCTCACTACCTGACGCAACATTAACGAAACAACATTTGTTTCTCAGGTTCACTAACCCCTGTGTGGTTACTCTTGGCACCCAAACCATCCAAGATCAACACCACATCCTTATTCAACTCAATATTGTCATTGGGACCTCTTGTCCCCTTGTTTGCTAGGACCATGTCTATGGAGGGACCACCTACAGGCAAGCAGTTACTCCCTATGGGACAGTCCCACAGTTTCACATCGCCCCCGTTGTCCAACACTCCAATAGCAATGGTCCTCACCCCTACCTCATTAAGCATCACATTACCATAAGCACATGTATCATCAGCATTCATAAACATAGCAGTTTTATAAGCTTTATCAAATTGTCCTTTGTCAAAATGCATGGCACCCTGCGTGCCACTCAGCACACCACCCTTTCTCTCCAAAGACATTCTTTTGCCCACTAGGGTAGCTTCACAGTTGTCCTGGGAAACCACTTGCCTCACCACAGCAGGCTCCTTGGTGGTTTCCCTTGGCAACTCCGCAGCACCTGTCACTGTCACTAGGGAACCTGGCACATCCACTGATTTGGTCACCCCTATCACATCTCTCCCAGCACTCTGCTGGACAACCTTAGGTGCACACAGAGTCCACATGTCCTTTTCAGTTCTTAACTTTTCTGCAAACTTGGTTTTAACCTGTGTCTCCCCATTGCTCTGGGTAGCACACTGCAGCAAGTCCGTTTTTACACCTTCTGCGGATCTCCTCACCGAACATAACGCCACTTCACTCGGATCAGTCTCACAAACTGCAACAGTCTTACCATATCCTGCAGGTGGTGTAATAGCCTTCACTTGAGTGCGTTGTCTCACAGGTGTGGTGTCTCCACAGGCTGACTCCCCCATGTGGCCATGGAGCAACACTGCAGCCTTTCCGGATTTTCCAACATCGCCTGCAGGCAAAACAAATTTTCTGTTGTCAGGGGCAACAGCAGACCCACACACCTGGTCATACCCCTGGCAGGATGCTGGATACGATACCCTCTTCTCTGGGCTTGCAAGCAAAGCATCAAGCCCAGCAACAAGATCAGCAGTTGTATTCCACAAGCTTGGACAAGAAAAGATCCCGTGCCCCAGCTGACCACATTCCAGGCATGGTACTTGCCGACTTTCGCCCGTTGCTATGGGAGACCACATTCTCCCCCCGGATCTTTTCCAGCGCTCTCTAAATTGGATTGCTCCTAGAAAATTGTCGTAATCATCTCGGTTACTATACATCCCACGGTATACCTCCTGGTACTCCTCCGTCAGAAAAGGTTGCACCAACTCAACCCAGCGACTTTGGGGCCATCCTTGGGCGGAAGCAATCATCGTAAAATCCTCCAAAAAATCTTCCACATCCTCAGAAGGCAACATAGGCCGTATGAAGTCAGCTGTATGGATTTCTGCTTTGTTGCCATGGGCAATCGCACTCACCTTCTCACTCTTTACACAGAGCAGGCGTCTCATACCTTTGCTGGAGCCTGAGACGAAGGGCACTTGGAAACTTCACTTTGCACCTTGACAGCTGGCCAGCATGCACCAGCGTTGCTAGGGGCAACAGCATGCACTTCCTCTTTAACTTGGTTCAGTGCGGCCAAGTGCATCTTGCACCAGACTGGGGCTTGTTCTGTCGATAACAACCCTTCTAGCCACAAAGGTTCTGTCTATCAGCTCAGAAAACTTTTCTTCCTTCTTGCGTTTTGACCGCCCCATCTCTGCAATCAGGCCAACAACGTTTTTTAACACAGTTCCTATTAACACAGGAAAATTTGAGGTACTGTCTCCCAGACTTACAAACAGCACACTTTCACATGCAGACTTCACTCTTTGCGATTCCGCTTGAACCATCCACTCACTGGACCTTCCTAAGTGGATACATCTTCCCAGGCCACGCTGAGCTCACTTTCACAGGTACACTACCTGTATTCAACACAGTCCATTAATTGAACTCCTGTGTAATGCAGTTCGCCTGGCTGCCCATCACCGCATTGCTGCAAAACACACAGTTTCTTTTTACTCACTGTTTTTGGTATGCGCGGATCTGGAACTCTTCCAAAAACTGCCTGCATTCTCCACCATATGTAAGATTAGGGGTTGTTAGCTCTCGTGGTGGATGCGTTTTTTCAGTGATTCAGGCCAGTCAGGAACTCTGTTTAAGGGCATGGTAGCCCATTTTTATTTAAAAGCACAAAAGTTCACAAATTCATCCTTAGCATTCATAGGGGGGTTCCACCATTCCTGTATCTTGCATACTCAACAGTTTAGCCTCCTAGCTTTACCTTCTTGCTATCTGGCTGTTTCAGGCCTTTAGCCTAGGCCTTAGGTCTGCTCCTCAGACCCAAACAGTTTCCAAGAGTTAAGCTGTCTCTTCGCTTACCCCTGGTCAGCACCTTTGTTGCTGAATCACCAACGATGTCTGCCTCCTGCAGACATGCTTATTCTGGCTGCACCCATGCAGCAAAGATAGCCTCTGACTCCACTCAGAGGGATGGGAGAGTCCACCTGACTCTCCAAGCACAGACTTCCTATCTGTTGGGTGGGGCCCTGATCCATAGTCAGGGCAGGATTAAAAAGCCAAAGACACAGCTGTTTAATCAGCATGTCTTTCTCTACAAACTCTGGTGTAAACCAACACTCTTTAAGGTCACACAGAGTCACACCGTTACAATATATATGTACACACACATACATACACATTTATGTAGTGAGGTGACTCATACAATATCAGATATATAAAAGGAACACAGAAGCCGCTTCTATTTTTGCATGGGACAGCAAAGAGTAGTGCACACATAAACACCCCATCCTGCTGTCATCACAACTACAAAATAAACAAGACCATCCATCCGACATATACAAAACAGAATCTTCTCCCAGGCTGCACTCACCTTCAGCCAGCATCTCCATGGTGACTCCTGTAGGACAGAAAGGAGCGATCAGGTGACGTCCCGCACTTCCGGGTTTTCTTAGGTAGATACTCCCTGTCCCCCAGTAGAGGAGCCATTTTGTCATAGCCAGAGGCAACTGAATCAGAAGAAATTGATAATAAATAGGAAGCAATACTAAAGAATAAGAAAGAATCATTGAAGGAGAAATAATAGGAGTAAAATATACAAAACATATTAAGAATACATGATAAATAGCTAATAAATAGGAATAAATGAAGATGGGAGATCGACCTGCCACGCAGACACAAGTGCTAGAGCTTGTTGTGCCCCCACGTCTCCATACAGCTAGTGATAATGTGAGATTTGTCAGCTCTACCCCCTCCTACTCCTCCATGCCCTCCTCTGCTGAATTGTCCTATGAACCTCAAGTACCCCTTAAGCGTTCAAAGGGCTATTCAATGAGTCAGGCTAAAAGGTGCCATGCAGTGCTTCAGCTGGTGTGTCTAGGGGACAGGAATGACACCGGAGCAGAGATTCTTGCAGCTCTGCAGGGACAGGCCCAGAGGTGGTTCACACCACGCCAGCTGGAGCCAGTAATAGTGGTTTGTGATAATGGCACAAACCACCTGTCTGCCCTTAGACAGGGAAAGTTAACAATGTGCCATGCCTGGCACATGTCCTCAATTTGGTGGTGCAGCATTTCCTAAATAGGTACCCAGGGTTGGAAGATCTACTAAAGCAGGCCAGAAGAGTCTGTAGTCATTTCAGGCCATCATACACAGCCAGTGCTCAGTTGGCTGACATTCAGCAGGAATTCCACCTGCCGTACACCGCCTGATTTGTGACATGCCCACCAGGTGGAACTCGACTTTGGAAATGCTTCAGCGACTGCACATGCAGCAGAGGGCCGTTAATGAGTACCTGTGTGAGTATGGCACAACGTCAGGCTTTTTTCCAGACGCCAATGGCTGCTCGTAATGGATGCATGCACTGTACTGTCACCATTTGGGGAGGCCACAAGGACGGTGAGCTGTGACAATGCATGCATCAGGGACAAAATCCTTGTTGTGTTCCTGCTGGAGCAGACTCTGCGTGGCATTATAGACAGGGCACTTGAGGCAGAGCAGTGGGATGAAGAGGAGGACTTCCTTTCATCTCAAGGCACACGTTATGCAGACACCATTGTTCCTATGCCACAGAACACACAAGAGAAGAGAGAGGAGGAGGAGAATGATGATTCTGGCAGTTTCGGAGGCATTGAAGCAAAGGAATACATATGTCAAACGGTAAAAGTAAGAAATGGTTTTCGATCCCCAGAACCCTTGGGAGTAGTACGTGGCTGGAAGGAGGCAGTAACATATACTGTAATCGGCAGTGACCCAGTGGAGTCTGCTTCTCATGCCGCCGCAAATTTGTGGTGCATGGGCTCCCTCATGTTTCAAGGCCTGCGAAAGGACCCAAGAATACGTGGCGTAAAGGAAAAGGTTTGCTATTGGTTGGCAACCCTCCTTGGCCACCCTTATAAGGGGAAAGTCTCAGAACTCATCCTGTCCCCACAGAGAGTGCAGAAGATGAAATCTCTTGAGGACACCTTAAAGAGGAGTTTATTGAATGCTTTTCCGGACTCTGCTAGGTTACAGTGTCATGGAAAACATAGTTTTTAGACTTCTGTTGGTCAAGAGAGGAGTGGTGGAGAAGGCGGCCACCTAAGTGATACATTTCTCAATTTTTTTAGTCCTCGTCGCCCAGGGCTGTCAGCTTCCACATCCCATCAGCAACATCTGCATCACCTGGTGGACGATTATCTAGGGGCAAAAACAAAGATGGAGAGCTTTTTAGTCGATGATCCTCTAGCTTACTGGGTCATGAGAATAGCCAGGACTTGCCCAGTATGCTATGAAGCCCCTGATGCCGATGTCGCTGTTTAAGTGTTTTTGGGATGTGGAATCTCTGCAGGACTTCTAGGCTGCCTAGTGTTGTGGGTGTTGATTTAATCTGGAAGAATGTTTTTGGTTTAGGTTTCATGGGCACAATTAATACCCAAAGACACACCTAAAGACCAATTTTCCCACACCTGTTTGACAGGTGCATATCATTGTAATTTTTGCCAGCAAGACCAATTCTTGCTTTCATCAAGAGTACTTCTATAGGGTTACGGTTAGGGATGCACTGAATGGGTTTTTTGGTGCCGAAACCGATACCGAAAATAAATCTTCCTTGATCCCGAAAACCGATACCGGAACAGCACCGATACCGAAAGTGACTGTTTTAAAAAAATATTTTTATACAGGAAATGGTCAGAGACTGGGGACATGGTACAGGAGATGGTCAGAGACTGGGGACATGGTACAGGAGATGGTCAGAGACTGTGGACATGGTACAGGAGATGGTCAGAGACTGGGGACATGGTACAGGAGATGGTCAGAGACTGGGGACATGGTACAGGAGATGGTCAGAGACTGGGAACATGGTACAGGAGATGATCAGGGACTGCAGACACATTACAGGAGATGGTCAGAGACTGGGGACATGGTACTGGAGATGGTCAGAGACTGGGGACATGGTACAGGAGATGGTCAGAGACTGGGGACATGGTACAGGAGATGGTCAATGCAATGCAGCCTCACCAGTGTCCATTAATGCAGCCTATCAGTGTCCATAAAATGCATGAAGGTGAAAAACCTTCACAACCACTTTAACCGTTTGGGGGGGGGGGTAATCATTTTAAATGCTATTTGTAATATACAGCATGGAGGGGGTAATGTATAGGTAACGGATGTAATAGTGACCAGGGGCAATTAGTTAACTGTGCGATTATCTGTGCGATGCTATTGAAGTGGTTAACTTTTTTTTTTTGGGGGGGGGGGTTTAATTAATCTACAATGCAATTTAGTAATATGCAGAATGGAGGTGGATAATGTATTGCTATTAGTCACTGATGCATTAGTCACCAGGGGCAAATTACCCCTTTGTGCTGCATTAGTGGCACCAGTGGCAGTGTTTATTAACAATGCCACTGGTGCCACTGCCACTAATGCAGCACACAGGGGTTAATTTGCCCCTGGTGACTAATGCATCAGTGAGCAATAGCAATACATTACCCCCCTCCATGCTGCATGTTACAAATAGGATTGTAAATTAACCACTTAAGCCCCGGACCATTTTGTTGCTAAAGGACTAGGCCCCTTTTTGCGATTCGGCACTGCGTCGCTTTAACTGACAATTGCACGGTCGTGCGACGTGGCTCCCAAACAAAATTGACGTCCTTTTTTTCCCACAAATAGAGATTTCTTTTGGTGGTATTTTATCACCTCTGCGGTTTTTATTTTTTGCGCTAAAAACAAAAAAAGCGTGACAATTTTGAAAAAAATGCAATATTTTTAACTTTTTGCTATAATAAATATCCCCAAAAAATATATAAAACGTATTCTTCTACATATTTTTGGTTAAAAAAAATCGCAATAAGCATTTTTTGATTGGTTTGCGCAAAAGTTATAGCATCTACAAAATAGGGGATAGTTTTATGGCATTTTTAATAATATTTATTTTTTTACCAGAAATAGCGGTGATCAGCGATTTTTATCGTGACTGCGACATTATGGCGGACACATCGGACACTTTTGACACTATTTTGGGACCATTGTCATTTTTACAGCGATCAGTGCTATAAAAATGCACTGATTACTGTGAAAATTACACTGACAGTTTAGGGGTTAACCTGTAGGGGGCGCTAAAAAAGTTAAGTGTGACCTAATGTGTGATTCTTACTGTAAGGGGGCGTGGCTTGGCGTGTGACATCACTGATCGTCGTTCCCTATGACAGGGAACAGACGATCAGTGACAGGCTCGCTAGGAAGCACGGGGAGAGGTTTGTTTACACTTACCTCTCCCCGTTCTTCAGCTCTGTGACCCGATCGCGTGACACCGGTGGCGATCGGGTCCGCGGGCGCGGTCACGAAGTACCTGACCGGGTCGCGAGCGCGCCACCGGCGGCGCGCTTACGACCCACGGCTGTGCATATTAAAGGGGACGTACCTGTACGCCAATATGCCCAGCCGTGCCATTCTGCCGACGTACTTCAGCGTGCGGCGGTCGGCAAGAGGTTAGTTAAACCTCCCCCAAACAAAAAAAAAGTTAACCACTTCAATATCATCGCACAGATAAGGCACATCAGTGCAGTAATGTTATCAGCTTCTGTTCACTCACTTGCCAATGGTAGTGGACGCTCCCAGCAGGTCACAGAGGCAGCATTCCTCCTCTTCCATCCCACGTGTCTGGCCTCTGAAATGACATCACGCCGAGTGGAGCCTTGGAAGCTCCTGTCGGGCAGAGATCACTCCGTCTGACAGGGAAGTGACTACTAGTATTGTTCTGGCCGGGAGCAGGAGTGCACTCGGCACACTCGTACCGCTCCGCTGTGAAGTTACGGCCAGCAGCTGTATACAGCAAGACGCCGGGGGGCGATTGTTACCCTGCCCCCCGGCCCAGTCCGCCCCTGGTGGCGAGGAGGGAGGGAGAGGAGTAGGAGAGAGGAGAGGACTGGGCGCGCCAGAAGACATCCCGTAATGGACGGCACCAGGGGGCAGGGCCCCACACAGGCCCCGCCCCATTTTCGGCTGAATTATCGGCGTGTTTTTTCTTTCGGCAAAATGCCGAAAACGCATTTTTCGGCCGATATGTTTCGGTGGTTGAAATTTCGGTGCATCCCTAGTTACGGTGTGATGGCGCCACCGACACCCAAAGACCAATTTTTCCCCACCCGTTACTTCTATCCAAAGCCTGTGGTAGAGACACCATAATTTATCCCAAAAATTTCCAATCTTGTTCCCAGTGCACTACATTGTGGCCTCTTCATACAGACTGGCTCCCTATGAGCTCAGCGAAGCTGCCCCCCCCCCTAGAATCAGCACAAATATCTCAAGTGGGTTTATTTAGTGCTATATTTAGTGCTATATTTGTGCTGTTTTGTGTCATTAAAATGTACATTTGTGCTGCTTTTATTTTTAAGATATTAGCAATTGTTTTTTCCAGACTATGACATCACCTAGCCCCCCTACAACAGCCAAATTACACTAAACCGGGCTGGTTGGTTAGTGCCACGTCTGTGCTGCTTTGTGCTGGTTAAATTTCCATTCTATCTTTTATAGTTTTTGCATTATTAATGATTTATTAAAGGTCGTTTTTTTATCAAACCCCACCCACTTTGCCCCTCTACAATCAGCACAAATAAAAACTCAATTGTGTTTCTTTAGTGCTGTTTGTGCTGTTTTGTGCCGTAAAAATTGACATTTGTGCTGCTTTTATTTTTATGATATTATCAAATGTTTTTTCCAGACTATGACATTACCCAGCCCTCCTACAACACTGTCTCACTATCAGGGGCCCCCGAGTCGGAGCTCACTAACCAGGTACGTGACAGGAGGGCGGGGTGATGTCATGGTCTGGATTTTTTTTTTTTCTAATATCATAAAAATAAAAGCAGCACAAATGTAAATTTTTATGACACAAAAAAGCACAAACATATGGTATGTTTATTTTTAAGATTTAATAACATGGGGTGCAAAGAGGGTGGGGTGTGATCAAATAAAAACAAGCTGTTATAACTAAAAAACAATAACAGCACAAATAAAAATGTTAGCAGAACAAATGTGGCACTAACCAATGAGACCAATTTCGTGTCTTTTGGCTGTTGTAGGGGGCTGAATGACTTTTGGTGACCTTTAACAAATTATTAATCGAGATGGGCTGTATGTTCAAGTCGAACATAAGTACGTAACGTAACTCGAGCATCAGCTGTTCGTTTGTTCGTAGGCAAGTTCGTCCGCCGCGAAACGCCCCATAATGCACTGCAAGATCGCAGTGCATTGGTGGCTGCTGATTAGCCAAAACATGCAACTGACCTGCATGCTTTGGCCAATCACAACGCAATATGCTTTGAGAGCCAGGATTGGCCAAAGGCTAATTATGGCTCAGGGGCTAAGTCCACGCCCCAAGCTATATAAGGCTGCTGCTTACACAGTGACTGTATATAGTGAATGAATAGAGATTAGGCAGGTAGTCAGTGTAGTGTGCAGTCAGTCAATGTAGTATATACTGTATAATACAGTTCAGAGTATATAGAGTAGTCTGTGTAGTTTATATAATACAGTTCAGAGTATATAGCGTAGTCTGTGTAGTTTATATAATACAGTCCAGAGTATATAATGCAATCAGTGTAGTATATATAATACAGTGGAGCGTATATAGTGCAGTAAGTGTAGTACATATAATACAGTTCAAAGTATATAGTGCAATTAGTGTAGTATATATAATACAGTTCAGAGTATATAGTGCAGTCCGTGTAATATATATATAATACAGTGGAGAGTATATAGTGCAGTCCGTGTAGTATATATAATACAGTTCAGAGTATATAGTACAGTCAGTGTAGTATATACTGTATAATACAGTTCAGAGTATATTAGTGCAATCAGTGTAGTATACATAATACAGTTCAGAGTATATAGTGCATGCCGTGTAGTATATGTAGCACCCTCTAGGCTTGGAGTATACAGTCTGGGATGGGTGCAGAACCAGATGAATGGACTGTGGTGTCATGGGCAGTGGAGAAGGGCAGCTGCAGCCAGAAGGGCTGGCAGGGCCTGAACATTAGAGAGGACGCGATGTGCAAAAGGAGAGAGAAGTGAACATTAGAGAGAAAGCGATGTGCAGGAGGAGAGAGGAATGAACGTTAGAGAGGAAGTGATGTGCAGAAGGAGAAAAGAGTGAACGTTAGAAAGGAGGCAATACGCAGGAGGAGAGAGGAGTGGAAATTAGAGAGGAAGTGATGTGCAGGAGGAGAGAGGAGTGAACATTAGAGAGGAAGCGATGTGCTGTAGGAGAGAGGAATGAACATTAGAGAGGAAGCGATGTGCAGGAGGGGAGAGGAGTGAAAATTAGAAAGGAAGCGATGTGCAGGAGGGGAAATAGAGTGTATATACTGTAGTTGTCTCAGCAAGTTCTGCGAAATTCCATTGGGCATCCCATAGTTCCTATACCCCATCCAAGTTCAAATCCCTCAATAAAACATAAAAACAAGCACATGGACTGTTTTTCTGTCTTGGAGTGTCTGAGAGGTGAACGCCGGGCCAGGCAGGGTGACAGGTGGGCCACAACACTTAGAAGCAGGGCCGCCATCAGAAATTTTGGGGCCCCTTACACAGTTTTAGGCCTGGGCCCCCGCCCCATCCCCGGACCTGACCATCAACATTCCCCAGGGCCCGCCCACTGGCAGTCCCAGAGAGTCCCATCCCATGTCCTCCTCTTTCAGTCTCATCTCCCTGATCCCATGTCCTTCCCCTCCTCCAGTCCCATCTCCTCCATCCCACATCCTCCTCCAGTCCCATCTCCTCCATCCCACATCCTCCTCCTCCTCCAGTCCATCTCCTTAATCCAACATTCCCCTTCTCCTCCAGTCCCATCTCCTCCATCCCATGTCCTTCTCCTTCTTCAGTCCCATCTCCTCCATCCCACATCCCCTTCTCCCTCAGTCCCATCTCCTCCATCCCACATCCTCCTCCTCCAGTCCCATCTCCTTATCCTCCTCCAGTCCCATATCTCATGTCCTCCTCCTCCAGTCCCTTCTCCTCCATCCTGGGACTCCGGTTCTGGTGGCAACTGTCTCCAAGGGCATTTCTCTTTCACTACCTGTCTATGGGACCTCACAATGGGACACAGATAGTAAAAAAAAAAGAATGTGGTTTTAACTCTTCCATAATTTAGCCAAATTGGGGAAAAAAATGCTTGCTTTATATATACTTTAGTATGATATATAAATAGAACATCTAACAGGGTTATATCATTGCATGAGTTTTCTCCTCACTTCCTGTCTTAGTGTCACCAGAACAGGAAGTGGGGGGATCTCACTGTGGGGAAATAGCTTGCAATTGTTGCCTTATAATGTCCATATTATATAATTAATATATATATATGTAGCGCCCTGCTCCTGTTGGGTAGGCGCTATGTGTTAAATTTAGTTGTCTGAGCTGTAGTTTAGCTCAGAAGGATTACGTTAAATTGTTGGCTCTGTTTCAGTCCAGCTGGGTTGCATGGTTTTCCCCCTCACAGTAGGTGTCACTGTCACCACAGGTCAAGGTTGGAAGTGCAGTGGGCTGGGTGTATTGGGTATTCCTTTCCCAGAAGTGGCTCAGGGGGCGTGGTCAACCCGCTGTGCATTCTGGGAAGGGGTACTTAAGGGACAGAGACCGCGCTATCGGGGTTCGTTTGCCGGATCCTAAACTGAGGGCCCTCCTGGCCTCAGGGATGTGCGAGCTGTTTCTCGGCCTCGGGGTCTGCAACTGAGAGTAGGCCCAGGAGTTTCTGGGGCCTACTAGTCCAGGGATGGTCCTACGCGGTCTTGCCTGTGGGAAGAAGCGGAACAATTGGGGACTCAATTGAAGGACGCATCCTGGCAAATTTACCTCACGGTGCTTCCGGCTGGCTGAAAGATTCTGGTACCGTGAGCTGTGTACTTTATGAAGGAACTCATGTCAGTGTGTTTGCACGATCTTGTGGAGGAAGATTGTGAAACGACTCAACAGCACTCATCAAGTCTGTGGCAGAGACTTTGAACGAGCTTCGCACCGGTTGCTAGGACAGTGAGAGTAGGCCTATCCGGTGGTTGCTGAATCCAGTGTGGAACCGATTTGTCCTCTAAGATTGTGCCTGATCCACAAAGCAAGGTACCTGAACCTCCCCTATCCCTCTACCCCTCTGTTGGAACTGTTTAATAAAACTCTTGAAGAAAAAGCAAGTGTTGGTGTGGACATTCATGAAAGCTCTTCAAGAAGGACCCCTAAGACGAGTCTGGTGAACAGAGAGGTAACGGCAGGCCCAAAACAAAACCAGCAGCTCCTGCAGAGGTAGTGCTACATATATATATAATAGGATTTTTATAACAGCTTACCTGTAAAATCCTTTTCTTAGGAGTACATCACGGGACACAGAGCGACATAGTCATTACTAATGGGTTATATAGATACCGTCAGGTGCTGGCACTGGCAACTTCCAAAACCGGAAGTACCCTCCCCTATATAAGCCCCTCCCATCCGGGAGCACCTCAGTTTTGTAGCAAAGCAATAAGTGTCCCCAAAGAGGGGCGGGAGCTCTGTGTCCCGTGATGTACTCCTAAGAAAAGGATTTTACAGGTAAGCTGTTATAAAAATCCTATTTTCTTTCTCGTACATCACGGGACACAGAGCGACATAGTCATTACTAATGGGATGTCCTAAAGCAATGCCCAATGAGGGGGGGGGGATACACCATATATAAGCTGAGCGCTATCAGACATGAGGATCTTTTGCGGCCTGCAACACACTGCGCCCAAAGGCGACATCCTCCTGACTTCTAACGTCCACCTGGTAGAACCTAGTAAACGTGTGAACTGAAGACCACGTTGCGGCCTTACAGATTTGAGCCAGGGAGGCCTGGTGATGCACTGCCCATGAAGTTCCAACTGCTCTCGTGGAGTGCGCTCTAACTTTGAACGGAGGCGGTCTCCTTCTCAAGCCATAAGCTTGCATAATGACCTGTCGAATCCACTTGGCTAAAGTAGATTTTGACGCTGCCTGACCCTTTCTGGGGCCTTCCGGCAGAATAAACAAAGTATCCGTTCTGCGAATCTGAGCAGTGGCTTTTAGATAAGCTTTAACTGCTCTTACTACATCCAAAGAATGCAATAACTTTTCCTCTACCGAAGTAGGTTTGGGGAAAAAAGAAGGAAGAACCACATCTTGGTTCAAATGAAACCTCGATACCACCTTAGGAAGAAAGGCTGGATGAGGACGTAACACTACTCTGTCCTTATGGATAACCAGATATGGCTCCTTACAGGACATAGCTGCTAATTCCGATACTCTTTTAGCCGAACAAATGGCTACTAGAAAAATCAATTTCCTGGTGAGAAGCACCAAGGAAATATGCTGTAATGGTTCAAATGGTTGTTTCTGTAGAACCGACAGAACCAAGTTTAGCTCCCATGGACATATGGGAATATTAACCGGAGGACTAATACGCATCACTCCTTGTATAAAGGCTTTGACTAGTGAATGCGAAGCCAAGGGCCTTTGAAAAAATATTGACAAGGCCGAAATCTGACCCTTGATAGTACTCAAGGCAAGCTTTCTATCTACAGCCCACTGTAGGAAGTCCAGAATCCTACCTATTACGTACTTATGTGGATGCCATTTCTTGGCCTCACACCACGCGATGTACGCCTTCCAGATTCTATAGTAGATCTGCCTGGATACCGGCTTCCTGGCATTGATCATGGTAGATACCACAGCATTAGAGAGCCCTCTCTTTTTTAGAATGTGGGCTTCAATAGCCAGGCCGTCAAACCTAGGGCTGGTAAGGAAGGGTGGTATATCGGTCCTTGCGAAAGCCGGACGACGTGGGAGAGTCCAAGGACTCCCCACTGAAATTTTACAATCTCCGCGTACCACGCTCTTCGGGGCCACGCTGGAGCCACCGGAATCACCGGTTTCTTTTCTACCCTGATTCTGCGGAGTAATCGAGGTAACCATTGTGGCGGTGTGAATGCATATATCAGCTTGAACTGATCCCAAGGGAACACTAGGGCATCCGAGCCGCAAGCTAGGGGATCCCTTGTCCGAGAGACAAACCTGTCCCCCTTTGCGTTGAATCTGGATGCTAGAAGATCTACATCCGATGTTCCCCACCGCTGACATATTGTCCAGAAAACCTCGGGGTGAAGGGACCCTTCCTCTGGGCCTAATTGCTGGCGACTTAGAAAGTCCGCCTTCCAATTCTCCACTCCTGGAATGAATACCGCAGATATGGCTGGGACATATTTTTCTGCCCATTTCAGGATGTAACCTACTTCCCTCTGGGCTGCACGACTCCTGGTGCCCCCCTGACGATTGATATATGCCACTGCTGTGGCACTGTCTGACTGCATTCTGACAGGGGACCCTTGGAGTTTGGATGTCCATGCTACTAGGGTATACCGGGCTGCTCGTATCTCTAAGAGATTGATGGGCAGGGCCTTTTCTGCATCCGACCATCTGCCCTGGAGAGACTATTGCTCCAGTACTGCTCCCCAGCCTATAAGGCTGGCATCTGTAGTGACCACCTTCCAAGAAATCGGACTGAAGGATTTCCTTTTTTCCAGATTCTGGGGAACCAACCACCAACGGAGGCTCTTGCGAACGGAAGGGGACAAGGACATTGTAAGTCTAGGGCCTGAACTTTTTTGTTCCAGGCTGACAGTATGGCCCCTTGCAAATTCCTTGAATGGAATTGACCGTAGGGTACTGCTTCGAATGATGCCACCATTTTTCCCAGCAGCCTCATATACAGGCGTATGGACGGCTGTCTTTTTTGTACCCACTAAGTGGATCAAATCTTTCAAAGACAACACCTTTCCTCGAGGCAAGAATATTTTTCTCTGGCCTGAATCCAACCTTAGCCCCAAGTATTCCAGACTTTTGACTGGTTTTTAGGGCTGACTTGTCTCGGTTGATAATCCAACCGTGAGATTCCAGATACTTGATCGTCTTGTGAACGACCACGTCTAGTTTTTTCACTGAGTGGTCTATCAGCAACAAGTCATCCAGATATGCCATTATCATTACACCTTGTGTTCTTAGATTGGCCAATAAAGGGCCAGAATTTTTGTAAACACTCGTGGTGCTGTGGCCAAACCGAAGGGTAAGGCTCTGAACTGAAAATGGCGCCCTTCTACTGCAAAGCGTAGAAATTTTTGGTGGACTGGAAAGATGGGAATGTGCAAATAAGCATCTTTGATGTCGATCGTGGCTAACCAATCCTCCCCTTGTAGGGCAGTGGCCACCGATCGGATCGACTCCATCGGAAAGTCCTGATATACAGGAATTTGTATAGCCCTTTTAGAATTAATATGGGCCTCCCGTCCGCGTTTGCTTCGGGACTGTAAAGAGGTTTGAGTAAAACCCGAACCCTCATTCTTCCAGGGGAACCTCCATAATTACTCCTTGGAGCAATAGTTGTTCTAGTGCCAACAGGAGGGACTCTCTCTTCCGGGGATCCCTTGGCACGTTTGACCTCAAAAATGGGAAGGAGGAGAGTCTTTTAACTCCAAACTGTATCCCAAACCTACTGCGGAGAGCACCTATCTGTCTTGATCGTGTCCCGCCAGGTCTCTTGCGAACAACTGGAGTCCTCCCCCCACCCGACTGAGTGGGGGCTTCATGAATTTAACTTTGGGGGAGGTTTTGTACCTCCCCTGACCCAGGGTTTCTCATTACCCTGCTACTGTCCCTGTTTTTTACCCCCGGGATTTGACCGAGGAGGCCGTCGAACTGTTACACAGCCGATGCCCCAGGGACTGGAGAAGCAGGCCTCTTAAAGAGGGACCTCTAACTCTGCTTTTAACCGGCAAGAGCGTATTTTTACCGCTGGAAATTTTCTGGATATATTTGTCCAGGTTTTCCCTGAATAAGCGTTCACCATGAAATGGGACGCTAACCAGCCATTCTTTACAGGGAGCTTCAGCAGACCAGTTTTTGAGCCATAGGAGCCTACGCATATGTACTATAGACAGCGTAAGGCGGGAGGCCTGATGGACTGAATCCTCTATGGCGTCAACCGCAAAGCCTAAGGCTCTAGGTAGATCAGCTAGGGCAAAGCCTGCTGATCTGTCAAGTCCCTCAAGACCTGTTTCAACTGATCCTTCACTGCTTAGCAGACCCCAATAGCTGCTACTGCTGGTTGTATCACCAAGCAGATTTTCATAAGGACTCCAATCTTTTATCTATTGGGTTCTTGAACATTTGGACATTATCCACTGGACATGTCAGTGATTTATACATACAAGAGATGGCTGCGTCCATTGTAGGGACCTTCCATTTTTTTTCTTTTTTTTTTTTTTTGATGAACTTATCCTCCATGGGATAGACCACCGGAAATCTCTTGGGGGAATAAATATTTTCTCAGGACGTTCCCAATCCTGGTAAATGAGCCCTTTCAGTAAAGGGTGAAGTGGAAAAGAACAAACAGTCTGGGGGCTTCTAGCGACCCCAACGAGGATACAGTAGTGGTTGATGGTTCCGCAAGGTGCATTTTTAAATGCTGATCGGACCATGTTAGTCAGAGACTGAACCCATAATCTTTCAGCTTGAGATGCTGAGAAAAGGTTCCCCCACTGTTGATTCCTCTATAACAGAATCAACCTTATCCTGATCCCCTTCAGGCAGGTCGATCCCTGTATGGGACTGTTGCTCTGCTAACAGGCATTCTGAAGGAGGAGACGGAGATCGGGCGTGCTTTCCCTGACAGGGAGGCAGCGATAAATGTTGACAATCTCTCTCTAATCCTCCCAGAGCTGAGGAAAAAACCTCCTCTGTTACATACACAGGAGCAGGTGACTGAGGACAGCCACAGTACCAAGTACCCCCTGCGGGGTCTCTACGGTCACTTACCTCTGAACTTCAGGGGAGACTGGTGCAGCAGGAGTATGCCCAAGATCCTCCGAGCCCGATGAGACCCCCTTCGCTTCCTGGAAGATTCAGTTCCGGAGCTTCTGGACGGCATATTCCTAAGCCTAAAGCTGAGGTATTCCAGCCGTAATACACCACTTTTACTGAGAATAGTCTAGCACAATTGCTGCTATATCACAGTTGGTGTCTACTAATGTGCCTTTCTAGGGGATGCCTGTATCAACCGCTTGCTGTATGCCTTTAAATGTTGCCAGCTCTGTCTCTGTACTTCATAGCCAGCTCACTACAATATTGTGGTTTTTTTAAACTGCTGGGACGCCCGCACATGCGCAGAAGCGCTGCGGCGCGCACAGAGCGTCATCCCCCAGGCTCCGCCCCCTTTCCCGGCTCACCTCTATATATAGAGGCGCGTGCACGCGCGCGGGCACGTGCGCCTTCGGCGCTAATTTCAAATAGGGTAACAAGGGACAGGAGCCAGGGCCCCTCTTTGCCGCAGGCCGGGGGATGGACGAGCACTGCAACATGGCAGAGGAAGCAGTTTCCTATAAGAGAACTCACCATCTGCCTGGACTTTGCTCTGCTGAGAAGAAGCTAGTCCACATGACAAGAAAACATTCCACAGCGGCCTCTAGTGGACAAACACAGGTACCGCAGTCTAATATATTAAATATATATATATAAAAATATTTTTTTTTTTTTCTTTTTTTCTTGACCACCATTAAAAATTATTACATTTTTTTTTAGTAGTTACAGGCATGCACAGAATTTTGCGGGAATACCATTAGGTAACAGACAGAAAGACAAATTAGGCTTGGGGGTCCCCCAATAGAACCAAGTTCCTGGGGGCCCCCACTTACCTGTTCCCCGCCGCAGGACTTTGTTTGGTCCACAAAAGCCCAAACTTCACCTATCACGGCAGGCATTGTAATCAAACCTTCAGGGACCGGGTTCCCAAGGATTCCACTCCCCTGGACCTGTATAGCACCCTGCACAGAAAACATCTTGGTCGTGGGTATGACCAGAGCTCTGGATCCCAGGGTCCAGCTCTCCTAATAGAAGCATTACAGGCAAAACCTTGCTCTTCTCTGCAAGGCCCGGGTACCGACCGTTTAGCTATGAAGCTTTTTTGGTCGGATCCGGAATAGCTTACTGAGGCCCAAAAGAACCTGTACGCAAGCTCAGTGAAAAACACATGTTTCTTCTTGGCCAACACCTTAGACACTGGCAAAAAACTGAGGTGCTCCCGGATGGGAGGGGCTTATATAGGGGAGGGTACTTCCGGTTTTGGAAGTTGCCAGTGCCAGCACCTGACGGTATCTATATAACCCATTAGTAATGACTATGTCGCTCTGTGTCCCGTGATGTACGAGAAAGAAATATATATGTGTAGCCTGTGGAAATTGACTATTAATTCCTCGATTAATCGATTAATTATTTTGATCGATCAAAATTATTTTGATCGGTACTCACCTCTCTGCCGGCTTCCAGGTCTTCAGGGAGTTCCGTCGGAGATCCGGTGACGTAACGGACACCGGCGGGGCTTGCCGTGTCCATCTGAAGGGCTCCTTTGCTGTGCCTTCATATCTGCATGCCGGCGGGACCTTACTATCTTCCACACACAAGGGCTGTTACACTTCCCTCTATCACTTCCCTCTATCAACCTGGGATTCTACAGCCATCCACTGGGAGTTGTGATAGTTCCCTTCACGGGACATCTACATGCCGACGGACTGATGTTAACCCCTCCTCATCTGGATTAAGCAGTGGTATAATTGTACACATTTTTATACCAGTATCATACTTAGCTACATGTTTTTATGACTGCTTTTGCTACCGTTTGTTATCACTCGCACCATTTTTACAGTTTATGTAGCTACATCGATTTTATCTCCAGTGCAATATTTATTTTGTTACCTACTTGAAGACTATAAAAGTTTTAATGCTATTCCCACCGAGCGCTGCCTTTGTGTGTTTTTTGTATCCTGCTATCCATTTTTCCAGTGGTTGGTAGCTGCACTGGGAATCAGCCTGCAAGGTGATCAGCTAAAAGTAGTTGGATCTGTATGTGCGTTATAATTAATCAAAATTAGTCGATTAAAAAAACAAAATGGATTAATCGAACACGAAAATTTTAAATCAGCAACAGCCTTTATATATATATATATATATATATATATATATAAACAATTGCTGGCTATATCCCCACAGGGAGATTCCCTCACTTACTGTTCTGGTGACACTAAGACAGGAAGTGAGGGGAAATCTCATGCAATGATATAACCCTGTTAGATGTTCTAGTTATGTATCATACTAAAGTACTGTATATATATATATAAAGCATGACTTTTTTCCCCATTTTGGCCAAATTATAAAACAGTTAAAACCCCATTCGTTTTTTTTCCCCCCATCTGTGTCCCAGGGGTTGCAGGAAAAAAATTGTTTGATTCCCCCATCAACACAGACAGTGTTGATGGGGGAATCCCTGCTGCGGAGCCATTGTATTCTCCCAGTGGGGGGTGGGAAAACTGCCCCTGCCATGAGAACACAGTAATTATTGCTAGTGGCTACAAGAGCTGCTAGCGATAATTGTATGTAAAATCTGCCAGGCTGGTCGTACTCAAGTTGATCGATCGATTAACTTGGGTACATTCAGCCTGCCCATACATAGTTTGAACCTCGGACAGTCTCTGCTAAACAGACCGAGATTTAAACAATCTATGGCCGGCCTTATCTGCACTCTAGCTGCAATCTTCACACGGGACAATACAGTTTTTCTCAGCAGGGGATCTGTCTGTGGATCCCTTGCTGAGCTGAGCGGGCAACTGACAGGTCTGTATCCACTCATGCTGTCCATTTACACCCAACTGCCCTCTGATCTGGCCAGACGGAGGGGAATGGAGGCCTTCCATCTCTTCTTTTTGCCAGATGAGATCAGATTGGAGGTAGGCGGGTGTAAACGGACAAATTGCCATTTAAATCTGCCGATCCATAGAGAACTATGGGTGGTTCGATCAGTTTGCCTCAAAAACGGACAGGAGGACCCGATCAGACCACTCATGTTAAAGGGGCAGGGGAGGGCTGGGCCAGGGGGCAGGGTGGCAATTGCCTCCCAGGCCGCCCTAACATATGTTCAAAATGCCCGGCAGCCGCTGCCCGCTACCATTTTCTTTTTTATTCTAGTCTAGGAAGTTGGGCTGGGGGCATGGCCATGGTGGCCGACCACTAGCTGTTGCATTCCGGGAGTTGTAGTCTGCAATCAAGCTTCTGGTGGGTAAAAAACACAGCAGCGCAGAGGAAACTACAACTCCCTGGGACCGGATTCTTGGAAGCAGGCAGAGGCAGGGCATGCCAGGGAGTCAGGATGCAGGGCTGGGCGCTGGCTGCAACTTAACCCCAGGATCAGGAGCGTTACCCCCCCCCCCAGGAAACCGTGGTGTGCAAGGACCTGCTGAGCTGAGATCGCTGAGGTAAGAGACCCTGACACCCCTAGCTGACCCCCCATCTCCCCCCCCCCCCCATACACCCCATGTAACCTGCCCCAGTGATCAGGCTTCATTGATGGGCACTGGTGAGGCTGCATTGAAAAACCAGGTGGACCATGGATGGTGAGCTGATTCGGCGGTTCAATGGGCCACTTGACTGGACTTGCCCCCCAGACCTAAGGCCGCCAGCCCTCCCCTGGAAAGGGGCCTGAAAAACAATCCACATGGATTGCTTTTAAGAGCATTGGCTAGTTTAGTGAACCTGGACTAATAACAATCACTGTAATGCTACCCATATTGCTGTCCTTTTAAAGTGGTTGTAAACCCACTTTGACAACTTGCACCTACAGGTAAGCCTAGATTAAGGCTTACCTGTAGGTGCAAGAAATATCTCCTTAACCTACACGGTTAAGGAGATATTTGCAGAAAACACTGCACCGATGTCTTACGGCGCATGCGCGCCATAGACCATGGCGCACTGAGCATCCCGGCATAATGAATGGGACATGCTGGGATTATGCCGGTCCCGCGCATGCGCGGGAGTGACGTCATCGCCGCTCCGGCCAATCACAGCGCCGGAGCGGCGATACCAGGAAGAAGCTCCGAGGGGACATGGCGGTGGCGGCGGAGGGGAACAAGGAGGAATTTGGGGGCTTGGATTTTAGGTAAGTGCCACATAATGAGCTAGTATGCTATGCATACTAGCTCATTATGCCTTTCTCTTGCAGGGTCTTATTTTATCCCATTTTTTCAGGGGGGGGGGGTTACTTCCTCTTTAACATGGTGACATACAGGCCCGGATTTACTCCCTTTGCCGCCCCAAGGCCGGGTCCTTAACTGCCGCCCCCCCCCCCCCCCACACACACATATATATATGGAGAGCACACGCTGTGCACTGTACATGTCTTCTATCAGCTTCAGGGAAACACTTTTTCTTTTCTTTCACTCACCTCAATCTCTGCAGCAGCTTCTCTTCAGAGGAATTCTGTCCCCCCCCCCCCCCACCAACACAGGAAGCACGAGGCTCTTCAGTGATGGACAGTGCACCCTGTGCACCTATTGGCTAAGGAGGCAGCAGGAGGTGGAGAGGCCCGCCTCCTGCTGCCTCCTTGGCCAATGAGCAACTGAAGGACTGTTAAGTCCCTCCCTCATAATATCTCCCGAGTCCCAGCCCTGCCAGCTTACTATGCTTAGCCTACGGCTGCGTCTCTCCTGCAGACTGCACTATATCTTCTCCTGCTCCTCTCTCCTGCACACTTTCTGGTTGCCGCCGGGCCCTGGGCCCCTTCAGACACTCGGGCCCGGTACATGTGTATTGGCTCTACCCCCTTGATGGCTGGCCCTGCTTAGAAGCCCCTACAGGGGTGCCGCTACATATATATAATACAGTTCAGAGTATATAGTGTAGTATATATAATACAGTGGAGATTATATAGTGCAGTCCGTGAAGTATATATAATACATTGCAGAGTATATAGTGCAGTCATTGTAGTATATATAATACAGTGGAGAATATATAGTGCAGTCATTGTAGTATATATAATACAGTGCAGGGTATATAGTGCAGAGTATATAATACAGTGTATTGAAGTGGTTCAGGGGAACCCTATGACAGAATTAAGAAAAAAAAGCGTTGAGTCCCCCTCAAAATCCATACCAGGCCCTTTGGGTCTGACATAGATTTTAAGGGGAACTCTACGCCAAAATTTTAAAAAAAAATGGCGTGGGACCCCCCCAAAATCCATACCAGACCCTTATCCGGCCAGGAAAGGGAGGGGACGAGCAAGCCCCCCCCCCCCTCCTGAACCATACCAGGCCACTTGCCCTCAATATGGGGAGGGTGCTTTGGGGTTCCCCCCCAAAGCACCTTGTCCCCATGTCGATGGGGACAAGGGCCTCTTCCCGACAACCCTGGCCGGTGGTTGTTGGGGTCTGCGGACGGGGGGCTTATCAGAATCTGGAAGTCCCCTTTAACAAGGGGTCCCCCAGATCCCGGCCCCCCATGTGAATGGGTATCGCGTGCATTGTACCTATACCCATTCACCATAAAAAGTGACAGACAATTTTTGACAATTCCTTAATTAAAAAATAAAAAGGTGTGCCGCGATGTACATCCATCTTTAATCACGCCGCCCGGCGAACCCGAAAAATAGAAAACATTTAAAAAGCTCTCATGGCTGTGACAGCTGTTATATAGGCAAGGGGGGGCCACCCAGTGACGTAACTGAGTGACCCCGTGATCATGTGACGTCAGAGGGGGTGGGGTAACCGGTCATGTCAGCGGGTGGCCCAGCCCTTGCCTATATAAGAGCTGTCAAAGCGAAAAGAAAGCAGTCGCTGGGAGGCCTCCCGTGGAGGCAGAGTTTTTTCGGTTTCTTCTATTTTTCTGGTCCGTCGGGTGGTGCGATTGATCGCAGCACACTTTTTTATCTATTTTTTAATAAAGGAATTGTCAAAAACTGTCTCTTGTGGTTTTTACTTTTTGACACTTTTTTTGGTGAATGGGTAGGGGTACAAGGTACCAGATACCTATTCACATAGAAGGGGGGCGGGATCTGGGGGCCCCCTTGTTAAAGGGGGCTTCCAGATTCCGATAAGCCCCCTGCCCTCAGACCCCGAAAACAACAGCCCAGGGTTGATGGGAAGAGGCCCTTGTCCCCATCAATATGGGGACAAGGTGCTTTGGGGTGGGTTTCGCAGAGCGCCCTGTCCCAAAGCACCCACCCCCCCCCATGTTGAGGGCATGTGGCTTGATATGGTTCAGGAGGGGGGCGCTTGCTCATCCCCCCTATCCTGGCCTCGAGGCTGCATGCTCAGAAAAGGGTCTGTTATGGATTTTGGGGGGACCCCACGCCAATTTTTTACAAAATTTGGGCATGGATTTCCCCTTAAAGCGGAGGTTCCGCGGTCCCTCGTTTTTTTTTTTCTAGGTGCATGTAATGGGGTTACAGATAACATGTTAGTACTCACTTGTCCTGCGATTAGAGACGTCCCCCGTCTATTTCCGTTCTAAATAATAACTTTTATAAATAGATCTTGTTCTTTGCCATTTTGCTTGTGGGCACTGTGAAGCCCACAAGCAGAGACTTCCGGGATGCGGTGAATGCATCCCAGCATTCACCGCTGTATCATCAGTGTTGACGGTGACCTGCCGAGAATTGCCCCTCAGCGGATTCTGCCAGCTCTGTTCTGCGCATGCGCAACACTTTAGCGGATTTCGCCCGCTCTGACCTGCGCATGCGCAACACTTGCGTGTCCGTTCACGGCAGATCTCCGAAAATAGCCGAATGGATTATAACCCATATTCGGCGCATGCGCTTTGAGCACAATACTGTGCCACACGCTCCCGATGCTCGCTCCACTCAGCAAGGGGGGCGGGTGTATTACTATTGTAATGAGCGGATGCATGTTTAAATAAAGGAATTGATGGACAGAGAGGGCGGGTAGTTCAATGTGGATGGCCGATTTGAATACTTGTCAGAGAATTGTTTAAAAAAAAAAGACATAAGATTTTTTTTAACAATTCTCTGACAAGTATTCAAATCGGCCATCCACATTGAACTACCCGCCCTCTCTGTCCATTAATTCCTTTATTTAAACATGCATCCGCTCATTATAATAGTAATACACCCGCCCCCTTGCTGAGTGGAGCGAGCATCGGGAGCGTGCGGCAACGACTGTCACAATACCCTGTTGATTGCGCAGTCGCAGTCTACAGCTCTTAATGTTCGGCAATTTTCGGAGCTAGAGCACTGCGCCTGCGCAGTCCAGGGCTGGCAGAATCCGCAACGGCTCCCAGGAGACATTGCGAGCACCTCTCAGAAATCAACGGGGCTCCGAGGAAAGAAAGATACGCCCACTCCCGCGGGAGGAATACCCCGAAGTCCACATTAAAATGACTGATTCACGGTAAGTACAACCACAAGAAAAAAAATCAATAGGAATATGTATATGTATCTGCTAGCAAGATCACTATAAGATAATGTCAGTATTTAGGGTGAACCTCCGCTTTAAAATCCATATTAAACCCAAAGGACCTGGTATATACTGGGGGGAGGACCCCACGCCGTTTGTTTCATAGATTTTTTTTTTATATTGCCGGGAGCCGGCAATACATTACAGCCGCGAGCAAGTTTAAATTAAATTTTTTCCTTTAGAAATTTCATTATTGCTGCGGCACTGAATCTACACATCACATAGATGTGCCACTTTACAGGCAGACTAAGGGGACCCCCCAGACACGATATTTAAGGGAATATTATTTTTGTTTCACTTTAAGCATCATGAAAATCACTGCTTCTGAAAAAACGATTGTTTTAAAAACTTTTTTTGCATTGATACATGTCCCCAAGGGCAGTCGCCCGGAAGGGGTTAATGCTGAAAATTTCCTTAACAATAAAAATGTGTTATACAGTATATGCAGCCACTACATCTAAGATTAGTAAGCTGCAATATATATTTTTTTTCTTAGGTTTAGCTATCCTGTAAACAAGAAAGGGGATGCGTGGTTTTATATTTCTTGCCATCGCCTCACAGCATCCTCTTCACATGTTCTCCCAAAGGATTTTTGATAAATTTAGCCACAAATATCCAAAGGTGGCAAGAATAATTAAACAATATAAGAAAAACAAGTCATAGTTTATTTTAAAGTTGCCCCATGTACTCTGTTTTAACCCCTAATCACTTTTATATACCAGTAACTCTAAAAATACACAATTTTTTTTATTATTATTATTGCTATTCCACTACAACAGTTTGGTCATATATTTGTGGAGCTTTTTTGTATTCACATGACTATGTGATCAGTACACATTTGTTATTCCTACTGTGTTACAAAACGATGTTTCCAGAAGCATACTTTAATTTTTTTTTTGTATTTTCTCATTGCTGCATATAAGATATATTAAAATAAACATGTACCTTTCAGACCAGTTATTTTGCAGTTTAGAGACATTCTCTTTAGCCAGGTGCAAAAATATTTGGCACAGAAAACAAGCCCCTTTTTTTGCATATGACAAGTAGGCTTGTTTGCAAGCTGAAGCATTCCTTTAGTTTGTACTGTAATTAATTTAATGATATATTTTGCTTGTCAGCAAATGCATTAGTAAATAATGTCTGTCAGAATCAATAAAACCACCTACGCAGAGTTTTAACCATTGAAGTATGTAAATAAAGTATGTTATTAGGATTATGGTTTGTTAAATACACACACCTATTTTGATTTTACTGTCTTACATTTGTAACAGAATTCTGCCCACAATGGGACCCAAAGGCAAACTGAAAGTTGATAACATAAAAAGCGTTGTCTGAATATGGTATTTTACAAGGAAACACAAGGTTTTTCTAAGAAAATGAAGGCATAACCAATTGAGACCTTGGACTAGAGCCAAATGAATAAAAAACAAAGGGACAGGGGATACCACATTCTATCACTAGAGATCTTATTGAAGAAAAAAATGGAAATTCTTGGAACATTATAGACACAAACAACAATTTATTCCAAAAAATACATTTTATCGTACAAATCAAGCTAAAAATCACAAATACATAATTAAAATATCAGAGAATGTCCATGTATGTTTTTCTTCAGTCAGAACATAAAGTAGGTATTGTTATGAACAATGATCATTATCAGGTCTGACACTTTCTTTACAATATTGCCATACAATTTACTAACAATAAAACATGAATAAAGATCATCAGATAATTCTTTGTCAAAGGAGTAGGTTAATGCCAAGAGTATTTATTGTGTAACTGAAAAATCCTGTTTGAGGGATGGGAGAAATGTGGAGGTTAAAGCGGAGTTCCACCCAGAAATGGAACTTCCACTGATTGTATTCCTCCCCCCCTCAGGTGCCACATTTGGCACCTTTCAGGGGGGAGCAGATACCTGTCAAACCCAGGTATTTGCTTCCACTTCCAGCGAAAGAGCTCTGCACGTTGTGTGGCAAACTACGCCATGTCCAGCCCCTCCTCCTTCCCACCCGCTGTCTTCTGGGAGACACGCTGGTCCCCGAAGACAGCAGGGACCATTCAGAATGTGCAGCGCGACTCACGCATGTGCAGTAGGGACCCAGGAGTGAAGCCGAAAGTCTTCACTGCCTGGTTTCTATACTAGGAATGGCTGCGGCAGCACCCGTGAGTTGATCCGAAGATCGGCTTCGGGTGCCAACATCGCGGACTCCCTGGACAGGTAAGTGTCCATATATTAAAAGTCAGCAGCTACACTATTTTTAGCTGCTGACTTTTATTTATTTTTTCCCAGGCAGAACTCCGCTTTAATCCTTCTCAGTTTGGTAGTAGACATAAATCACTGGCTTGATGGGATTTTATAAACTCTTGGTTTTGTGTGTTTGCCCCATAGTGCCAACTAATTATAAAATATCTTCTAACTTTTGTGTAGTTTTTTCACCCCATTGTTTTTCATTGTACGCTTGATCAGAACAGTTATACAAGGTTGAAACCACAGAAAAAAGATATTTAGGGATCAGTCTGAGAATATTGTAAGCATGTATTCCATGTATGAGGTAAAGAGGTTACAAATAGAGTGAGATTTCTAAACTTCTCTTTTATTGCCTAAAGTGGTTGTAAACCCTGACATAAACCCAGTGAAGTGAATAGCCTCAGATGATACAGAGATGAAACAAATCCTCCTACATACATTTTACTTGTATATCTTCATTTTACCGGTAAGTCAAAGATCGAGTTATCTTTATCATAAATCTCAGGACACAGGGCTTTCCAATCATTGCTGTTGGTACATTGTCAAGCAGTACTATATAGGGAGCAAACAGGCCTACTACAAGGCTGCCTGAGTGACCTTATATCCAAAACTTGCATCAGCTGATGTTTAACCACCTCCCTACTGGGCACTAAAACCCCCTTCCTGCCCAAGCCATTTTTCAGCCTTCAGCGCAGTCACACTTTGAATGACAATTGCGTGGTCGTGCGACGTGGCTCCCAAACAAAATTTGCGTCCTTTTTTTCCCACAAATAGAGCTTTCTTTTGGTGGTATTTAATCACCTCTGTGGTTTTTATTTTTTGCGCTATAAACAAAAGAAGAGCGTCCAGTTTGGAAAAAAAACACAATATTTTTTACTTTTTGCTATAATAAATACCCATTTTTTTTTCAATTAAAATTTTCCTCAGTTTAGGCCGATACGTATTCTTCTACATATTTTTGGTATAAAAAAAATCGCAATAAGCGCGTATTGATTGGTTTGTGCAAAAGTTATAGCGTCTACAATATAGGGGATAGTTTTATAGCATTTTTTATTTTTTTTTATTTTTTTATTAGTAATGGCGGCGATCTGCGATTTTTATTGTGACTGCGATATTGTAGCGGACACATCGGACACTTTTGACACATTTTTGGTACCATTTACATTTATACAGCGATCCCTGCTATAAAAATGCATTGATTACTGTATAAATGTGACTGGCAGGGAAGGGGTTAACCACTAGGGGGCGGGAAGGGGTTAAATATGTTCCCTCAATGTGTTCTAACTGTGGGGGGAGGGGACTGACTGGGGGAGGTGACCGATGGTTGTCCCTATGTACAAGGGACACACCATCAGCCTCCTCTCCCTCACAGGACGTGAATCTGTGTGTTTACACACACAGATCCACTTTCCTGCTTGGTTCCCGGGCAATCGCGGGTGCCCGGCGGCAATCGCGGCCGCCGGGCACGCGCACCGGGTCCTTGATAACGCGGCGGGCGCGCGATCCCCCTCCTTCTGAAGGACGTTCAGGAACGTCCATTTAGAAGGAGAGAGCACCCACCCGGCCGTATATGTACAGTGGCCGGGTGGGAAGTAGTTAAACATTCACCTTATAGAATTTTGTATAGGTAGCTGCAATACAGACCTAAGAAGCGGAGACTTGATGATGAAACACCCATGAAGCACCTTTGCACCTCGTAGAATGCACTCTAAAGCCCTGTACACACGATCGGTTTAACCAATGAAAACCGTCCGATGGATTGTTTTCATCAGACAAACCGATCGTGTATGGGACCCATCGGTCTTTTTTCCATCGGTTTTAAAAAATAGAACATGTTTTAAATTTTTCCGATGGATAAAAAAAACGATCGAAAACTCTGATCGTCTATGGGCAAGTCCATCGGATAAAAAACCCACGCATGCTCAGAATCAAGTCAACGCATGCTCAGAAGCATTGAACTTAATTTTTCTCGGCTCATCGGAGTGTTTTACGTCACCGCGTTTGGAACGGTCGGTTTTTTGACTGATGGTGTGTAGGCAAGACTGATGGAAGTCAGCTTCATCGGATTTCCGATGGACAAAACCATCGGATTAGAATCCATAGGATATCCGATTGTGTGTACGAGGCTTTACTAGAATAGGAGGAACTTCCACTTGCAGGTTAAAAGCCTGAATGATAACCTGCCTGACCCATCTACCAATATGAGAGCAAGAGGTTGCTTGACCCTTTTGTGACCCCTTTGGTAAGATAAACAGTGAGTCTGACCTATGTAAAGACACTGTTGCTGAGGTATTTGCCCCTATAACCATTGCTTGAAGCACGCCTAAACAATGTAAAACCACTTCTTTTGGCTGTTGGGTTGTAACAGAAAGAAGGTAAGATGATGTCTTGATTAATCTGAAATGCTGCAAGAACCTTGGACAAAAAATCTTGCTCAGGCCCTAAGACAACCTCATCTTTGTGTAGAAGTACAATACTCTTTGGGCTGAAGTAATGCCCACCAGAAAGGCTACCTTCCTGGTAAGATCAGAGAGAGTTGCTACTCAAAGGTGCCAAAGGAGAGTGTTTGAAAGCTGAGAAGAATAGGTACAGGTCCTATAATGCAAAAGATTTACATACAGGAGGAGCTATGTGCTACACATATGTCTCTACTGGTGAATGTAAAGCCAACTGTGTCCAGACCAAGTGTCATATAAGAGACACGGCTTGACAACACAATCAAGGCTTTATTAAATTTAGAAAGAATCAATTTTTACACATACTTTACAATAAAACCATTGTACCAACTCAGCTCTAGCTTTTTAAAGACAACCAAATTTGGGTATGTGTCTTAATATTTGGATTATCATTATTTTGTACTGCAGTTAAAAATATAGATAATTCCAAATTGCTTTGCCATATATATTTAAATGCAGTGGCGGCTGGTGCTCAAAATTTTTCGTTGGGCGCAAACAAACTGAAAAAAAAAACATCAATTGCCACCACTGTGCCCATTAAACACAGCCACTGTGCCCAAACGCCACCAGTTTGTCCCCTCAAATGCAGCCAGTTTGTCCCCAAATGCAGCCAGTTTGTCCCCATATACAGCCAGTTTGTCCCCATATACAGCCAGTTTGTCCCCATATACAGCCAGTGTGTCCCCATATACAGCCAGTGTGTCCCCATATACAGCCAGTGTGTCCCCCATATACAACCAGTGTGTCCCCCATATACAGCCAGTGTGTCCCCATATACAGCCAGTGTGTCCCCATATACAGCCAGTGTGTCCCCTATATATAGCCAGTGTGTCCCCCCAAATGCAGCCAGTGTGTCCCCATATACAGCCAGTTTGTCCCCCAAATGCAGCCTGTTCCCCCATATACAGCCTGTTCCCCCATATACAGCCAGTGTGCCCCCATATATAGCCAGTGTGTCCCCCAAATGCAGCCAGTGTGTCCCCATATACAGCCAGTGTGTCCCCATATACAGCCAGTGTGTCCCCAAATGCAGCCAGTGTGTCCCCCATATACAGCCAGTTTGTTCCCAAATGCAGCCAGTCCCCCCCCCCATCCCTACACTTACCTTCCTCGGTCTGCGCCATCCTCGATGTCTTTTCCCGCCCTCGATGTCGCTTCAGCCAATCAGGTTACCGGTAACCAGATTCGGTGAACCTGATTGGCTGAAACCCCCACAGTCTTCTCCAAGAAACGCACCCCCGTGCATACCTAGGAGGAGTTTTTGGAAGCCGAATACAGCGTGAGAGCTGTATTCAGAAGGCCTATCAGAGCCGCTGGCTCTGATAGACACTTCCAGAACACACCCACCGCCGGCCACCGCTCTAATTCATATGGCCGGCGCTCACCAGGAGGCCGGCCATATGAATAGTGGGCAGCGCGGCAGCGGTGACAATACACAGATTCATGCAATGCATGAATCTGTGTATTGTCTTAAAGGTCAGTGGCGGTGCGGGAGCGAGAGGGGGCGGCGCTCCGGCACCCTCTATGGATGCACCGCCACTGTTTAAATGGTTTTTGTTATGTGTATGCAAAAAACAACTCCATTACCAAAGCAGGAAAATAAACAAAATAAATACGTTACCTGGTTAAAGTTCTGTCTGTTTGAGACGCTTCCATTATGAGTCCCACAGGACTCCTTCCAACATTGCTACATGTTTGCGTTTTAAGATCTCCTCAGTGAGCGTCTTCCTTCAAGAGATCCGTTCAGAGATAGAGTTCCCCAGAGCTCGAGTGAGAGATCTCCATCTGTAGAGCGACCTGTTCCCTCAGAGATCTCCTTACACACTGAACTCTTCCTCTTTTTATTCCACCCCAAAAATGGGTGTGTATGTTACATTACTACGTAACTGAGATGTCAAATGACGATGTGATTGGGTAGGTTGTCATAGCAACCAAACATCTCATTATCTTGAACAATTAAGTATTTTTACCACCAGAGGGCAGTAGCATATTATAAAGAATTTCTAATATTATTTCCATTACAGTCAAAGATAATTTACGACATCCTGAGATTTAAGATTCACAAAACCCCATTAATTGTCAAAAAACTGTCAAACACATGTCATGTATCCCAGCCATCTCGGCGAATGGCTCAGAGTAATGTCTTGGGAAATACTACCCACAACTCAGCAAATGGGTTGTTAACATTCCTCAAAGCTAAAGTCATTTGGAATAACTTTTAACTTACTTTTGACAAATACAGCTCCTAATATCAATACAGCTAGGATCTCACATTTTGTAATAATATATATATATGTAGATATGGGTTTATACATATATATATATATATATATATATATATATTTATAACCAATACATAGATATACTATAAAAGAAACATTAAAGATATACAATACAACAGGAATTTTGAATAAGCCCTACAGTTTCGTAACTTATTCTGAAATACTAATTTACGTTTTCAGGCTCCCTTGAAACAAGAGCTCCTTATCTTGTTTATTTTACTAAGTGTCCAAACCTTTGAGTTACAACCTGGGGAGACTGGTACAGTCAGACCCCTTAGGGAGACATAAGAACAAGGCCTATTCATGCCTATGAATCTAATTTAAACTTTTAAAGATAGTGAATTTGGGTTTCACCTCTTAATGAGAAAGTAGAAACCAAAGTGGCTGTAGTATTGTTCACAGCACGTCATGAGCTATGGGCTTAACTTTAGAGACAAAATGGCTGTCCTCTCGTTCATAATATACATGAATATGAACCACACGAAAAATACGTAATATGCATAATATAAAGGCCTCTATGTAATTCTTTTAACCCCAAATGTTCTGACAAATCCTATATGGAGGCACTGCTGAGATGCGTCAATGTTTCTGACATATATGGAGGCACCGCTCGAGATCTGTCAATGTTTGAAACAAGTGATATATTTGTGCAAAGTTATATATATTTTATGGTCATTTTTTTTTTTTGGGGAAAAAAAATAATATTTTTAAAAATGTATAATTTTTTTTGTTTTGCTATTGCCATTGTTAGTTGCAATATTGAAAAATTACAGATACTAAAGTTATTTTAGTGCAGCCGGTCCTGCTGATGCAGAGAATGAAATTGGTATGCATCACAGAAAAACCGTAGAGTTTGCAAAATATCAGGGGATGTCTTCTATCAGAGATATTAAGACAGAACTTGGTCCCTGTAAGTCAGTTGTTACTGCAAGAAGGACCATGTGTACTTTGGATTGTAAACCCCATCAAAGTACCAGAGAACTATTTAAAGTTTTCAAGAAAGCCCATTACTTGGCTAAGAAAAACCCAGATTTTGAAAGCCATGGATTTTTCCAACTGTTTGATGAGGCTTTGCCAAATAAAATTAAAATTATTGTGGCCTGGGATTACTATCCTAAAAATGGATTTAATTGGCAATAGAGCACCATCCTTTTTGCTGTTCTACAGAACAGAAGCTTTAAGAATAAATTTAAATAGTCCGCTCAAATAATATCTGAGGCTCAGCTTAAAGAAGGAGCAGGGACAAATTGAAGCTACAAAATATAATTAGCCTGGAATTGTTAAAAAATCCAATTCCCCAATCAAAAGTTACACTCAGTTTTAAAAACTAGAAAAGCAATCTAGCTGAGGTGTTCATATATTTAAATGTCTGCAATTGACCAAAAAAAAAAAAAAAAAACATGAGCAGAGTAACATGTTTAAAGAATTTTTTTTTTCTTTACTCTAAAAATGAGTTCCTGCCCCTCCTTTACAAATGGGAGGAGACTGGGTTTATATTCGCAGCCAAACTGCTGTTTAAAAAAAAAAATGACTGCACCTCCGCTTTAAAGTCAGCAGCTACTAACAGTGTAGCTGCCGACTTTTAAAAAGGACACTTACCTGTCCTACTCGCCCGCGATGTCGGTCCCGCCACGGCGATCAATCGCTGCTGTCAGATCCCGACTCCTCCATCCTGACTAAGGGAAACAGGCAGTGAAGCCTACGGCTTCACTGCCCGTTTCCTACTGCGCATGCGCCACTCGCACAGCGCTTTGTGAATGAAGGGCTTGCCTTCTGGGATACACACAGTTCCCAGAAGGCAGCGCGCCCCATTCACAAGAAGAGGAAGCGGAAGGAGACCCACCGCGGACGAGAAGAGGCACATCAGAGGCAGATTAGGGGACTTCCGCATAGCAACAGGCATTTAGGGTGAGTATAAAAATGTTTTTTTTTATATTATTTTTTTTTTTTTTTTGGATTTTTAATGAAAACATTTTTTCAGGGTGGACCTCTGCTTTAAAGAGCTGATAGGTTTCAGGAATGTTGTCTGTGTAAAAAGGTGGGGGCGACTTGCTCTTTATACAAACACACACAGCTGACAAAGTGAAACCAAAACTGTTACCTGTCATTTAAATTGTTTTTCTGGTTTTATATATTGTTTTCCTTACAGGTATTTTATAAAAACAGGATACCATAAGGCCCCATTCACACAGGGGCGGCACGACTTCTAGGGGCGACCTCGGCGGCGCAATCTCAAGACGACTTGAGACGCCCGCCGAGGCGATTTGCATAAAGACTTCTGTATAGAAGTCAATGCAGGTCGCCTTGGGTCGCCCCCAAAAGTAGTACAGGAACCTTTTTCTAAGTCGGAGTGACCCGAGTCGCTCCTATTAGAACGGTTCCATTGAACAGCGTGGGACGTGACTCGTGGGACGGGCCTAAGAAGTTATTAGATAATTATCTAAGCAATTATTTTGTTTCAGAAACATTTATAATAAATTTAAGAATTTATTTTCTGAAAAATACATCAGCTAAAATTAATTTTAAAAGCTGACTTTGTAAATATTTTAGGCGCTGCCCTGAAATCATAAAAAATAAAAAGCCCAGTTGAACTTCAACTTAAAGGGAATAAAGTCATTTACATTCCCGCATTTATAGTTAATATGCCCCATGATCAAATAATTGTTGGTATCGATCTAAAAAAAAATGTTTTTTAAATCCTATTGTGATTTTATTTAAATGTTATATGGTCTCAAGTGACAAGGCCATACATATGAACCTTCTCAGTTCTCTCCCAATCAGTGAGTATAGTTGAGATCCATCTCAGGATTCAGAATAATTAAATTCTAGATGGCACCTTTGTACAGGTAACTCCGCTTCCCCCAGAAAGGGTTAGACAGGAGGTTCATACAATATGTGTGTCCCCTGGAAAATAGTTGAGAGGAATGCTTGGAAGGTGATATTCTCAATGCTCACATCCATACAGTGTATGCTGACTCCATTGAGCTTAGTAATTATACGTAATTCCTACTGGGATTGTATGGTATTCTTTTCCCTAACAGGTTAGTGACCTGGGGAATGTTAATAAGGCTCATATTTATGCCAGGAAAATAATCACATTAGTAGAAAGTTATTAAAGTAATTGATCAGTCCTGAAATAAAAATTTAGGTATTTAAACCCCTCAGGATAAATAAATAATCAGTCAATCATTTATTCCTGATAATCAATGACCCAAAATATCATGTGTACATTGGCAACGATATATTACATCGCTTTGCTATACACATAGATCTGGTAAATACCACTGTGGTCCAGATTAAAATAAAACTCAAATAGTTTCATAAATGAACATGAAGCCCTTAAGTAATCTTAGTTACTGCCATATGCAGTAAACATATTAGTACCACATATGTCATTAGTCATACAGGTACTAATACATTTTTTTTTATTATCCGGCCATGTATAATTAGGCCAGAATTTTAAGAACCCTGCTGCAGTAAAATGTTTCGCAGACAGGATGTATATAGGAAATATTTCAGTAAATCACACTCATGAAAAATAAAAGTTTTCATGGAGTTCAAAAATATGTTTGTGAAAAGATTCCTGTGATGTGGTATAATAGACATACACATTGCCAGGATTCAATCTGATCCAAGTGAAAACGCACCTGGTGTTTTAAATCAAACATTGCTGTCTTTCCCTAGCTTGCTGTGTTTTGCTAGTGGAGACCATTAAGAGTTTCAAGGAGATGGGTGTTGTGGGATCAGTGCACCGGATCTTATGATAATCCTATACTTGATATTCTTAAACCAAATGGTCATTGTGTTTATACGCTGATCTAAGACAGCTAAATAAACGAGTATATATGTACGGCTAAGCTGTGCCATATATTGACCGATGCTTGATATAAAAAAATACAAAGTGCTAAGTACTTCACTACACTTAATGATGCTCAATGATGGTGGAACATTCTGGTAAGTCCTGAAGACCCATACAAGCTGGCATTTAAAGGTGGTAAGAAATAGTACAACTGGAACAGAATGTTAATTTGGTCAGATAAAGTTACAATTTTTAATTTGATGTTGTTTTTGTTTGTTATTTTACATAAGGCCATTGCCTGGTGTACCTTCAAGAAAAAGTTTAACATATGTGGATGATATTTTTGTTGAATAGCATAATGTTTGAAAAGCATATCCCAAAGTTCAGATATGTTCTTAACCAGTTGAGGGAGGCGAGTGTTTAAAATTTCATTTCAGGAAGACCAATGGTGTCACTCCAAGGTTCATCTCCTGAGGCCTAAGGTTTGCAGCCTAAGTCTCACCACAAGAAGAAAATGGAGACAGTGATGAGGTCAAAAATATCTGCCAATATCAGTGAACTGAGGACATGTTTGGGTATGGTATAAAATATTCAATTGTATGCTTGTCATCCTAGGTTCCAACAAAGAATGCTGGAAGGTAATGTATAAGAAGAGACTTATAAGGATCAAGAGAATGTAAATGTAATAATATGACAGTGTGATATTTCTCTCCTAACTTACAGATCTTCAAATCTTATACTTCAGCATTAATGTTGATCCTGCCAATCATGGCAGAATACTGTCATCAATAGATCACTGATGATTTTAGTTAATTAAAATATAGTTAACTAATCGCTATATCATATACAGGTCCTTCTCAAAAAATTAGCATATTGTGATAAAGTTCATTATTTTCTGTAATGTACTGATAAACATTAGACTTTCATATATTTTAGATTCATTACACACAACTGAAGTAGTTCAAGCCTTTTCTTGTTTTAATATTGATGATTTTGGCATACAGCCCATGAAAACCCAAAAATCCTATCTCAAAAAATTAGCATATTTCATCCGACCAATAAAAGAAAAGTGTTTTTAATACAAAAAAAGTCAACCTTCAAATAATTATGTTCAGTTATGCACTCAATACTTGGTCGGGAATCCTTTTGCAGAAATGACTGCTTCAATGCGGCGTGGCATGAAGGCAACCAGCCTGTGGCACTGCTGGGGTGTTATGGAGGCCCAGGATGCTTCGATAGCGGCCTTAAGCTCATCCAGAGTGTTGGGTCTTGCGTCTCTCAACTTTCTCTTCCCAATATCCCACAGATTCTCTATGGGGTTCAGGTCAGGAGAGTTGGCAGGCCAATTGAGCACAGTAATACCATGGTCAATAAACCATTTACCAGTGGTTTTGGCACTGTGAGCAGGTGCCAGGTCGTGCTGAAAAATGAAATCTTCATCTCCATAAAGCTTTTCAGCAGATGGAAGCATGAAGTGCTCCAAAATCTCCTGATAGCTAGCTGCATTGACCCTGCCCTTGATAAAACACAGTGGACCAACACCAGCAGCAGACATGGCACCCCAGACCATCACTGACTGTGGGTACTTGACACTGGACTTCAGGCATTTTGGCATTTCCCTCTCCCCAGTCTTCCTCCAGACTCTGGCACCTTGATTTCCGAATGACATGCAAAATTTGCTTTCATCCGAAAAAAGTACTTTGGACCACTGAGCAACAGTCCAGTGCTGCTTCTCTGTAGCCCAGGTCAGGCGCTTCTGCCGCTGTTTCTGGTTCAAAAGTGGCTTGACCTGGGGAATGCGGCACCTGTAGCCCATTTCCTGCACACGCCTGTTCACGGTGGCTCTGGATGTTTCTACTCCAGACTCAGTCCACTGCTTCCGCAGGTCCTCCAAGGTCTGGAATTGGTCCTTCTCCACAATCTTCTTCAGGGTCCGGTCACCTCTTCTCGTTGTGCAGCGTTTTCTGCCACACTTTTTCCTTCCCACAGACTTCCCACTGAGGTGCCTTGATACAGCACTCTGGGAACAGCCTATTCGTTCAGAAATTTCTTTCTGTGTCTTACCCTCTTGCTTGAGGGTGTCAATGATGACCTTCTGGACAGCAGTCAGGTCGGCAGTCTTACCCATGATTGCGGTTTTGAGTAATGAACCAGGCTGGGAGTTTTTAAAAGCCTCAGGAATCTTTTGCAGGTGTTTAGAGTTAATTAGTTGATTCAGATGGTTAGGTTAATAGCTCGTTTAGAGAACCTTTTCATGATATGCTAATTTTTTGAGATAGGATTTTTGGGTTTTCATGAGCTGTATGCCAAAATCATCAATATTAAAACAAGAAAAGGCTTGAACTACTTCAGTTGTGTGTAATGAATCTAAAATATATGAAAGTCTAATGTTTATCAGTACATTACAGAAAATAATGAACTTTATCACAATATGCTAATTTTTTGAGAAGGACCTGTATATAGCATAGTTAGAAAATGTAAAAATATAAGTTAATAAGAATATGTATTCATACTGTCTATTTACTCAAATAGAAAGTGATTGACACTCCAGACCAGATCGTTGATTGGTAAAGGCGAAGTGAACTGCCAACAGACACCGCAATCGTATGGATGATGTTAATCCTTGGCGTCCAGTTCCGGATGGAACCTATCACCACATCGAATCCTTCATCAGGAGTCATGAAGCAAGACGCTTCAAGATTCGTATTACCGGAAAGAAAGATTTGTTGCAGAAGTCCCTTGTTTGCTTGAATCCCAGAATATCCATTGAAAGGAGGGATCTTGAATCCCATTTTCAGCTGGTAACACTACAAGAGCGGATTCACTGAAGAGTTTCTTCAATTGCTGGTTTACCAACTTTGTTTTTTTCACATTTGAAATGGGGGGGGGGGGGGTGACACCACCACTGCAACAGTTCATTTCGTTTTTATAAAGACTTGAACTCATCAACAAAGATCCAAGTCATACAAGAACATTCTTTATCATATGGATGAAGAGAGGAACGTTCTTCAGGTATAAAGAAAAATAATAATATGGCCATATCTTTTAAACAACTGTGATATTTGTTCGGACCCGTTTCTTAGCATGTCTGTGACTATTCGTCAGAATACAAGAAACGTGGGGGGGATTTGTCAGAACATTTTGGGTTAAAAGAATTACATATAGGCCTTATATTATGCATATTACGTATTTTTCGTGTGGTTCATATTCATGTATATTATGAACGGGAGGACAGCCATTTTGTCTCTAAAGTTAAGCTCATAGCTCATGCTTATTTGCTCAACGTTACTGATGTATTTTTATGTTTGTAATCAGTACATCGATTCTTGGTACGTGAATGCTCTTGGAGTTTTATGTACGTAGTATCTAATCTGTATATGTCAAACCTTTAATAAAAAATTCTTGAAACTATTTTGTACTGCAGTTAAAAATATAGATAATTCCAAATTGCTAAATTGATAATTCCAAATTATAAAACTCCAAGAGCATTCACGTACCAAGAATCGATGTACTGATTACAAACATGAAATACATCAGTAACGTTGAGCAAAATAGTTTAAACAAACATCAACATATCATCGTTTCAATAAGTAGGGAACAATGGCTCCCAGAACCAACAGGCGGTACCATTAACCATGCGTACTCCTCTCTAGAGGCCTTAAGAAGTATCTGGTCTACTTTTGGTTTAACCACTTAACCCCCTGGACCATTTGGTAGCTAAAGGACCAGAGGTGAATTCAGAATTTTGCACTGCGCTGCTTTAACTGTAAATTGTGCGGACATGCAATGTTGTACCCAAACGAAATTTGCGTCCTTTTCTTCCCACAAATAGAGCTTTCTTTTAATGGTATTTGATTGCCTCTGCGATTTTTATTTTTTGCGATATAAACGGAAAAAGACCGAAAATTTTGAAAAAAAATGATATTTTCTACTTTTTGTTATAAGAAAAATCGAATAAACTCAATTTTAGTCATACATTTAGGCCAAAATGTATTCAGCCACATGTTTTTAGTAAAAAAAAATTCAATAAGCGTATATTTATTGGTTTGCGCAAAAGTTATAGAGTTTACAAACTAGGGTACATTTTCTGAAATTTACACAGCTTTAAATTTATGACTGCCTATCTCATGTCTTGAGGTGCTAAAATGACAGGGCAGTACAAAACCCCCCCAAATGACCCCATTTTGGAAAGTAGACACCCCAAGGAATTTGCTGAGAGGCATGTTGAGCCCATTGATTTTTTTTTTTTTTGTCTTAAGTGATTGAATAATGACTAAAAAAAAAAAAAAAAAATTACAAAAAGTTACTGGTTATATGTGGAATTGCACCCCAAAATACATTTTGCTGCTTCTCCTGAGTACGGTGATACCACATGTGTGGGACTTTTTGGGAGCCTAGCCACGTATGGGACCCCGGAAACCAAGCACCGCCTTCAGGATTTCTAAGGGCGCAAATTTTTGATTTCACTCCTCACTACCTATCACAGTTTCGAAGGCCATAAAATGCCAAAATAGCACAAAACCCCCACAAATTACCCCATTTTAGAAAGTAGACACCCCAAGGAAATTGCTGAGAGGCCTGTTGAGCCCATTGAATATATATATATTTTTTGTCCCAAGTGATTGAATAATGACAAAAAAAAAAATTACAAAAAGTTGTCACTAAATGATATATTGCTCACACATGCCATGGTTATATGTGGAATTACACCCCAAAATAAATTTTTCTGCTTCTCCTGAGTACGGGGATACCACATGTGTGGGACTTTTTAGGAGCCTAGCCGCGTACGGGACCCCGAAAACCAAGCACCGCCTTCAGGATTTCTAGGCACAAATTTTTGATTTCACGCCTCACTACCTATCACAGTTTCGAAGGCCATAAAATGCCAAAATAGCACAAACCCCCCCAAATGACCCCATTTTGGAATATAGACACCCCAAGCTATTTGCTGAGAGGCATGGCGAGTATTTTACAGCTCTCATTTGTTTTTGAAAATGAAGAAAGAAAATATATATATATATATATATATATATATATATATATATATATATACATTTTTCAATTTTCAAAACTTTGTGACAAAAAGCGAGATCTGCAAAATACTCACAATACCTCTCAGCAAATAGCTTGGGGTGTCTACTTTCCAAAATGGGGTCATTTGGGGGGGTTTTGTGCCATCTGGGCATTCCATGGCCTCAGAAACTGTGATAGGCAGTGAGAAGTGAAATCAAAAATTTACACCCTTAGAAAGCCTGAAGGCGGTGCTTGGTTTTTGGGGTCCAGTACGCGGCTAGGCTCCCAAAAAGTCTCACACATGTGGTATCCCCGTACTCAGGAGAAGCAACAGAATGTATTTTGGGGTGTAATTCCACATATGCCCATGGCATGTTTGAGCAATATATCATTTAGTGACAACTTTGTGCAAAAAAAATAAAAAAATTGTCGTTTTTCCGCAACTTGTGTCAACATATAAAATATTCCATGGACTCGACATGCCTCTCAGTATATAGCTTGGGGTGTCTACTTTCCAAAATGGGGTCATTTGGGGGGGTTTTGAACTGTTCTGGCATTTTATACACAACATTAGGAAGCTTACATCCACTCTTCTAACCACTTGAAGACAAAGCCCTTTTTGACACTTTTTGTTTACATGAAAACATTTTTTTTTTTGCAAGAAAATTATGTTGAACCCCCAAACATTATATATATTTTTAAAGCAAAGGCCCTACAGATTAAAATGGTGGGTGTTGCATTTTTTTTTCTACACAGTATTTGCGCAGCGATTTTTCAAACGCATTTTTTGGGTTAAAAAATACACTTTTTTTAATTTTAATGCACTAAAACACACTATATTGCCCAAATGTTTGATGAAATAAAAAAGATGATCTTAGGCCGAGTACATAGATACCAAACACGACATGCTTTAAAATTTCGCACAAACGCGCATTGGCGACAAACTACATACATTTTTAAAAGCCTTCGAAAGCCTTTACAGGTTACCCCAGTAGATTTACAGAGGAGGTCTACTGCTAAAATGACTGCCCTCGATCTGACCTTCGCGGTGATACCTCACATGCATGGTGCAATTGCTGTTTACATATGACGCCAGACCGACGCTTGCGTTCGCCATTGGGCAAGAGCAGGGCAGGACAGGGGTGCTTTTTTTTTTTTTATTATTAATTTTGCTTTTTTATTTTATTTTTAAATTGTTCCTTCCAAGTTTTTTTTTTTTTTTTATCATTTTTATTGTTATCTCAGGGAATGTAAATATCCCCTATGATAGCAATAGGTAGTGACAGGTACTCTTTTTTTGAAAAAACTGGGGTCTTCTAGACCCTAGATTTTTCCTCTGCCCTCAAAGCATCTGACCACACCATTATCGGTGTGATAAAATGCTTTCCCAATTTCCCAATGGCGCTTTTTATATCCGGGGGGGGGGGCATTCCCTCCCACTGCTTGTAAAAGCAGTCCAGAGGCTAATTAGCCGCTAGGATTGCTTTTACATGAAAGCCGGCCGCAGGCTGAAAAGAATGATACCAAGATGATACCTAAACCCGCAGGCATCATTCTGGTATAAACATTCAAAGTCCAGCAACATACCAGTACGTTGCTGGTCCTTGTTGGACATGTATTGTAATCTTTTTTTTTCATGCAGCCAGTTGGCTGAATGAACAAAGAGATTGATCGGTGGGTATGCCCACCATTAGAATACCGCCCTTCATTCACCCACTTCCAATGATGGGCATACACGCACCATTTATATATGCCGAAGCATGGGGGCATCCTCCCGCAAAAAAGTCATGCCGCACACAAATGATCGGACTTTTCCACGGGCAAGCCTCCGTCGGAATTTCGACCGTATGTACGCGGCATTAGGAGAAAAATCGCTCCTCCGCTCCTGCTGCCCCAATGCTTCGGCATATATGCTTTTTTTATTTAACTGTGGTGGTGAAATCACCTCCTACAGCACTGGAGTCGCAGGGATCAGGCCTGTCTCTGCGAACGCTGCAGTTATGTGTGTTGTGTTTTGTAAGTGACAGTGATCGATCGATACTGCACTTGGGTGGCCTGGGCTGGACGGAGGGGCAAAACGCAGGTGCCAGCAGGTATCTGGGCTGATCCCGCTAACACTGCGTTTTTGGGAACCCTAAACTGCTGGGGACGCTAGTATAGATCTGATCAGATCAGATATTGATCTGTTCAGATACTATACCACTAAGGGGGGTGTATGCTTCACGCGTGGGTGTTAGCGTTACTGGCACTAACCTGACGCTGCCTGGGGTGTGACGCAGACCCTCTCTGATGCTAAAACCTAATTGATATCACCCGCCGGGCGATCAGGGGGTTAAACCTTTAGTGGGTTATATACGGCGGTGAAAAATAGAAAAAATATTGCGCTAAGTGTAAAAACTAAAAAACAAGAAACAAAAAGCAGCTACACAACAATGTGACGAAAATTGTAAACGTGATAGGAATAAAAAAGTAGCGCTGGTAATTAAGGAAAAAACAAATAAATGTCTCTCAAAATATATAGTGAAAAATAAATGAATATCACACCAACCTAAAGTTATGTGTATGAGTTCACTATAAACTCCATAAAAAACAACATATGTAATCGTGAAGGAAAAAGAAAAACATGTGCAGTGTCCGTCAAAATAACCCGTGAAGGCACAATGCAAGGAAGGACATGTAGGCTGTAGGTCATCAAGGAAAAAACATCTTCCGACTATAGGAGATAGATTAAACACTCTTACCAGAGTCCGTGGATCTGCCTACCGAGGTAGCAGATCATGTAAGCATGGGAGATCCAGCCACAGGACCAGTCGGCTTGTCTGATGACTCCTAAGCTGCTGGAATCTTGGCCGTTACGACTCGACAATCCTTAGATCCGAACCTTGGATGGATATCCCCAATGGATACAACGAACCTGAACTCCTAGGGTATCACCCTGTTTCCAATTGGTATAGGAGAGATTCGACCACCAAAGACCCCCGAAGGGGGTAACTGAATGATGCAAAGTAACTCCAGGTAAGCCCTCTCCAAATCCCATGCAGAAAAGAAAGAGACAAGGCTCCAATGGTGCAGGTCAAAAGGGTAGTATACGGTTTTATTGGAATAAAACCACAAAAATAAACATAAAACGTGATCACAGATAAGAATAAAACAAAGCAATATGGGGAGTGGCGTACCAAGCCCTACGCGTTTCGTCTACATAAGACTTCTACTGGGGCATCAACCTGCTCCCCCATATTGCTCAAATATTTATACATAAAACACTCCAAACTAAAAGAGGAAACCACCAATCAGGTGGATTACCACCTTGTGGATCTATGATTGGAGGAGAGCAGATTGGCTACCCAATCAAACTCGCAGCCTCCAAACAAGAGCCAATAGAAAAGCAACATAGGCAGAAACCCCTCCCAGGTCAGCTACCACAGCTTGTTTGACCCCGGAAGTGATATTCCCTAAGCCAATGAAACATAATTTAAAAAGCCCGCCAAAAAATAGGGGCGGTGGTAATGTGCAGTGATACATACCCACACACTAAACCACCAGATCGAATAGTATAACCGCCTATCCACCATCCACCTATCTCCTTGGAGTATAATCAACCACTGGACGGATAGGAAAGACTAGGGGGCGTATCTAATATGTGTATACTATACCTGCACATATAGGTTATTATGTGCTAATCCCTAGTTGCATATATGGCATGCTTGTCCCATCGCACATAACACATGTACGATTAACATTAAGGCATAGATCTCTGTTCCAAACTCTCCCCTCGGTGGGACGCCGGAACACATAAAAAGTCACGTGATGCAGCGACGTGAATATCGCAGCCGTCACGTGAACCGCAACGAATGGAACGCATCGCAGGCTGGATGAACAGCCGCATAGCGTACGTATCCACGTTGCGCAAGAGGCAAGACCGCACTCCAAATCCAAGACAGTGATCCAGCAGGAGACGAGCGTCTCCACTCGTCATGTGACTAATCCGGGCACGCATCCAAAATTCTCAGCTGGATGCCTGGTCGGGCAACCCACACCACTCAGTATACAAGGATTCAGAATGGGCCTTAACACATGAAAGGCATCCAATAATTAGGGATGAGCTTCGTGTTCGAGTCGAACATACGTTCGACTCGAACATTGGCTGTTCGATCGTTCGACGAAGATCGAACGATTTGGGCCGTTCGCGCCAAATTCGAGTGACGCGAACGGCCCACAATGCACTACGCCATCGCAGTGTCATCCAGGCGCTGTGATTGGCCAAGCATGCACTGTGACCCCGCATGCTTGGCCAATCACAGCGCCGGCAGCGAGGAGAGCAATGATTGGCCACAGGCAGGATGCCTGTGGCCAATTATTGCTGAGGGTGTTTAGTACACGCCCCACACTATAAAAGGCCGCCAGCACGGCGGCCTAGTGTAGTGTGTTCCGGAGCAGGGATAGAGTAGCATAGGCAGGGACAGTGACTGTTATTTCTTTCTTGCTTAACCTGGATTCCTTTAGTTTAGGGAAAGAGAAGGATAGGTAGGGAGAGTGTCAGTGTGTTTTGTGCTTCTGCTATAGTGTGCTTAAAAAAAAACATTTATTCTAGGGACAGAAAACTCTAGGTAGGGACAGTGTCAGTTTCTTTCACTCTGCAAGTCCTTGTTTCCAGGGACCTGGAAGGACAGTGAGTGAATTGTCCTTTTGCTATATTGTGATTAAAAAAAACATTTATTCTAGGGACAGAAAACTCTAGGTAGGGACAGTGTCAGTTTCTTTCACTCTGCAAGTCCTTGTTTCCAGGGACCTGGAAGGACAGTGAGTGAATTGTCCTTTTGCTATATTGTGATTAAAAAAAACATTTATTCTAGGGACAGAAAACTCTAGGTAGGGACAGTGTCAGTTTCTTTCACTCTGCAAGTCCTTGTTTCCAGGGACCTGGAAGGACAGTGAGTGAATTGTCCTTTTGCTATATTGTGATAAAAAAAAACATTTTTTTCTAGGGACAGAAAACTGTAGGTAGGGAGAGTGTTTTTTTTCTTTCACTCTGCAAGTCCTTGTTTCCAGGGACCTGGAAGGACAGTGAGTGAATTGTCCTTTTGCTATATTGTGATTAAAAAAAACATTTATTCTAGGGACAGAAAACTCTAGGTAGGGACAGTGTCAGTTTCTTTCACTCTGCAAGTCCTTGTTTCCAGGGACCTGGAAGGACAGTGAGTGAATTGTCCTTTTGCTATATTGTGATTAAAAAAAACATTTTTTTCTAGGGACAGAAAACTGTAGGTAGGGAGAGTATTTTTTTTCTTTCACTCTGCAAGTCCTTGTTTCCAGGGACCTGTAAGGACAGTGAGTTAATTGTCCTTGTGCTATATTGTGCTGAAAAAAACATTTATTCCAGGGACAGAAAACTCTAGGTAGGGACAGTGTCAGTTTCTTTCACTCTGCAAGTCCTTGTTTCCAGGGACCTGGAAGGACAGTGAGTGAATTGTCCTTTTGCTATATTGTGATTAAAAAAAACATTTTTTTCTAGGGACAGAAAACTGTAGGTAGGGAGAGTATTTTTTTTCTTTCACTCTGCAAGTCCTTGTTTCCAGGGACCTGGAAGGACAGTGAGTGAATTGTCCTTTTGCTATATTGTGATTAAAAAAAACATTTTTTTCTAGGGACAGAAAACTGTAGGTAGGGAGAGTATTTTTTTTCTTTCACTCTGCAAGTCCTTGTTTCCAGGGACCTGTAAGGACAGTGAGTTAATTGTCCTTGTGCTATATTGTGCTGAAAAAAACATTTATTCCAGGGACAGAAAACTCTAGGTAGGGACAGTGTCAGTTTCTTTCACTCTGCAAGTCCTTGTTTCCAGGGACCTGGAAGGACAGTGAGTGAATTGTCCTTTTGCTATATTGTGATAAAAAAAAACATTTTTTTCTAGGGACAGAAAACTGTAGGTAGGGAGAGTGTTTTTTTTCTTTCACTCTGCAAGTCCTTGTTTCCAGGGACCTGGAAGGACAGTGAGTGAATTGTCCTTTTGCTATATTGTGATTAAAAAAAACATTTATTCTAGGGACAGAAAACTCTAGGTAGGGACAGTGTCAGTTTCTTTCACTCTGCAAGTCCTTGTTTCCAGGGACCTGGAAGGACAGTGAGTGAATTGTCCTTTTGCTATATTGTGATTAAAAAAAACATTTTTTTCTAGGGACAGAAAACTGTAGGTAGGGAGAGTATTTTTTTTCTTTCACTCTGCAAGTCCTTGTTTCCAGGGACCTGTAAGGACAGTGAGTTAATTGTCCTTGTGCTATATTGTGCTGAAAAAAACATTTATTCCAGGGACAGAAAACTCTAGGTAGGGACAGTGTCAGTTTCTTTCACTCTGCAAGTCCTTGTTTCCAGGGACCTGGAAGGACAGTGAGTGAATTGTCCTTTTGCTATATTGTGATTAAAAAAAACATTTTTTTCTAGGGACAGAAAACTGTAGGTAGGGAGAGTGTTTTTTTTCTTTCACTCTGCAAGTCCTTGTTTCCAGGGACCTGGAAGGACAGTGAGTGAATTGTCCTTTTGCTATATTGTGATTAAAAAAAACATTTATTCTAGGGACAGAAAACTCTAGGTAGGGACAGTGTCAGTTTCTTTCACTCTGCAAGTCCTTGTTTCCAGGGACCTGGAAGGACAGTGAGTGAATTGTCCTTTTGCTATATTGTGATTAAAAAAAACATTTTTTTCTAGGGACAGAAAACTGTAGGTAGGGAGAGTATTTTTTTTCTTTCACTCTGCAAGTCCTTGTTTCCAGGGACCTGTAAGGACAGTGAGTTAATTGTCCTTGTGCTATATTGTGCTGAAAAAAACATTTATTCCAGGGACAGAAAACTCTAGGTAGGGACAGTGTCAGTTTCTTTCACTCTGCAAGTCCTTGTTTCCAGGGACCTGGAAGGACAGTGAGTGAATTGTCCTTTTGCTATATTGTGATTAAAAAAAACATTTTTTTCTAGGGACAGAAAACTGTAGGTAGGGAGAGTGTTTTTTTTCTTTCACTCTGCAAGTCCTTGTTTCCAGGGACCTGTAAGGACAGTGAGTTAATTTTCCTTGTGCTATATTGTGATTAAAAAAAACATTTATTCTAGGGACAGAAAACTCTAGGTAGGGACAGTGTCAGTTTCTTTCACTCTGCAAGTCCTTGTTTCCAGGGACCTGGAAGGACAGTGAGTGAATTGTCCTTTTGCTATATTGTGATTAAAAAAAACATTTATTCTAGGGACAGAAAACTCTAGGTAGGGACAGTGTCAGTTTCTTTCACTCTGCAAGTCCTTGTTTCCAGGGACCTGGAAGGACAGTGAGTGAATTGTCCTTTTGCTATATTGTGATTAAAAAAAACATTTATTCTAGGGACAGAAAACTCTAGGTAGGGACAGTGTCAGTTTCTTTCACTCTGCAAGTCCTTGTTTCCAGGGACCTGGAAGGACAGTGAGTGAATTGTCCTTTTGCTATATTGTGATTAAAAAAAACATTTTTTTCTAGGGACAGAAAACTGTAGGTAGGGAGAGTATTTTTTTTCTTTCACTCTGCAAGTCCTTGTTTCCAGGGACCTGTAAGGACAGTGAGTTAATTGTCCTTGTGCTATATTGTGCTGAAAAAAACATTTATTCCAGGGACAGAAAACTCTAGGTAGGGACAGTGTCAGTTTCTTTCACTCTGCAAGTCCTTGTTTCCAGGGACCTGGAAGGACAGTGAGTGAATTGTCCTTTTGCTATATTGTGATTAAAAAAAACATTTTTTTCTAGGGACAGAAAACTGTAGGTAGGGAGAGTGTTTTTTTTCTTTCACTCTGCAAGTCCTTGTTTCCAGGGACCTGTAAGGACAGTGAGTTAATTTTCCTTGTGCTATATTGTGATTAAAAAAAACATTTATTCTAGGGACAGAAAACTCTAGGTAGGGACAGTGTCAGTTTCTTTCACTCTGCAAGTCCTTGTTTCCAGGGACCTGGAAGGACAGTGAGTGAATTGTCCTTTTGCTATATTGTGATTAAAAAAAACATTTATTCTAGGGACAGAAAACTCTAGGTAGGGACAGTGTCAGTTTCTTTCACTCTGCAAGTCCTTGTTTCCAGGGACCTGGAAGGACAGTGAGTGAATTGTCCTTTTGCTATATTGTGATTAAAAAAAACATTTTTTTTCTAGGGACAGAAAACTGTAGGTAGGGAGAGTATTTTTTTTCTTTCACTCTGCAAGTCCTTGTTTCCAGGGACCTGTAAGGACAGTGAGTTAATTGTCCTTGTGCTATATTGTGCTGAAAAAAACATTTATTCCAGGGACAGAAAACTCTAGGTAGGGACAGTGTCAGTTTCTTTCACTCTGCAAGTCCTTGTTTCCAGGGACCTGGAAGGACAGTGAGTGAATTGTCCTTTTGCTATATTGTGATTAAAAAAAACATTTATTCTAGGGACAGAAAACTCTAGGTAGGGACAGTGTCAGTTTCTTTCACTCTGCAAGTCCTTGTTTCCAGGGACCTGGAAGGACAGTGAGTGAATTGTCCTTTTGCTATATTGTGATTAAAAAAAACATTTTTTTCTAGGGACAGAAAACTGTAGGTAGGGAGAGTATTTTTTTTCTTTCACTCTGCAAGTCCTTGTTTCCAGGGACCTGTAAGGACAGTGAGTTAATTGTCCTTGTGCTATATTGTGCTGAAAAAAACATTTATTCCAGGGACAGAAAACTCTAGGTAGGGACAGTGTCAGTTTCTTTCACTCTGCAAGTCCTTGTTTCCAGGGACCTGGAAGGACAGTGAGTGAATTGTCCTTTTGCTATATTGTGATTAAAAAAAACATTTTTTTCTAGGGACAGAAAACTGTAGGTAGGGAGAGTGTTTTTTTTCTTTCACTCTGCAAGTCCTTGTTTCCAGGGACCTGTAAGGACAGTGAGTTAATTTTCCTTGTGCTATATTGTGATTAAAAAAAACATTTATTCTAGGGACAGAAAACTCTAGGTAGGGACAGTGTCAGTTTCTTTCACTCTGCAAGTCCTTGTTTCCAGGGACCTGGAAGGACAGTGAGTGAATTGTCCTTTTGCTATATTGTGATTAAAAAAAACATTTATTCTAGGGACAGAAAACTCTAGGTAGGGACAGTGTCAGTTTCTTTCACTCTGCAAGTCCTTGTTTCCAGGGACCTGGAAGGACAGTGAGTGAATTGTCCTTTTGCTATATTGTGATTAAAAAAAACATTTTTTTTCTAGGGACAGAAAACTGTAGGTAGGGAGAGTATTTTTTTTCTTTCACTCTGCAAGTCCTTGTTTCCAGGGACCTGTAAGGACAGTGAGTTAATTGTCCTTGTGCTATATTGTGCTGAAAAAAACATTTATTCCAGGGACAGAAAACTCTAGGTAGGGACAGTGTCAGTTTCTTTCACTCTGCAAGTCCTTGTTTCCAGGGACCTGGAAGGACAGTGAGTGAATTGTCCTTTTGCTATATTGTGATTAAAAAAAACATTTTTTTCTAGGGACAGAAAACTGTAGGTAGGGAGAGTATTTTTTTTCTTTCACTCTGCAAGTCCTTGTTTCCAGGGACCTGTAAGGACAGTGAGTTAATTTTCCTTGTGCTATATTGTGATTAAAAAAAACATTTATTCTAGGGACAGAAAACTCTAGGTAGGGACAGTATCAGTTTCTTTCACTCTGCAAGTCCTTGTTTCCAGGGACCTGGAAGGACAGTGAGTGAATTGTCCTTTTGCTATATTGTGATTAAAAAAAACATTTTTTTCTAGGGACAGAAAACTGTAGGTAGGGAGAGTGTTTTTTTTCTTTCACTCTGCAAGTCCTTGTTTCCAGGGACCTGTAAGGACAGTGAGTTAATTTTCCTTGTGCTATATTGTGATTAAAAAAAACATTTTTTCTAGGGACAGAAAACTGTAGGTAGGGAGAGTGTTTTTTTTCTTTCACTCTGCAAGTCCTTGTTTCCAGGGACAGAGAAGGACACCTGAAGGTAGCCCTTATTGCTTTTTTCCCATCTCCCTGCAGGCCATCTATTAGAATGTCTGGAAGGCAAACAAGGAGAGGCAGACAGTCAGGAGGCAATAAAAGAGGGCAAGCAGGCTCTGTGTCTGGGGGCAACAGTGCTGGTCGTGGACGCGGTGCATTGTCATCAGCACATGGCCATGGGACACGCTTGTCCTTCTTTTCGGCAGCTGGACATGTTGAGCCACATCATGCCGAAGACTTGGTAGAGTGGATGACCAAGCCCTCCTCCTCCTCCTCATCCTCTCTCACCCAGGCTCAGGGTACTGGAAAAGCAGCTGCCAAAGCGTCGTCTTCCCTGGTATCAATGTCAGACAAATCATCAGTCACTCCTTCCCTAGACCCACCATGTCCTCCTCCTGAGGAGTCCCCCGAACTGTTTCAGCACAGTGTTGGGTACATGCTCCAGGAGGATGCCCAGCGTTTCGAAGGGTCTGATGATGAAACCCAGCTAGAGGAAGGCAGTAGCGTGAGAGCAGACAGAGGGGATGCTCAAGAAGGACACCAATCTGGCAGTCATGTTCCAGCAGCTGCAGCATACTGCCAGATTGGCTCCAGTGATGAGGAGGGAGGGGATGATGAGGTCAATGACTCCACGTGGGTGCCTAATAGGAGAGAGGAGGAGGAGGAGGATGAGGAGGAGGCACATCTCCAACGAGGCAGGATGCCCTTTGGTGGCCAGCGTAAGGGCAGTACACCGACGGAATCACACCGCAGAGCTCCGCCTGTGCAGGGCGCTGCCTCTGCCCGTCATTCAAAAAGTTCTTTGGTGTGGGCCTTTTTTGAGGCTAGTGCATCAGATCGCACAGCTGCTGTTTGCAACATATGTCTCAAGCGTATATCGCGTGGGCAAAACATCAGCCGCTTGGGTACCACATGCCTGACCAGACATATGTTGACCTGCCATGCAGCTCGTTGGCAAGCCTACCTCAAAGACCCACACCAAAGAACAAAGCGGACCTCTCCTTGCACCGCATCAGCTGGGATCTCCAACCCCACTATAACTTCAGTCCTCTCTGAAACATGCACTGAGAGGAATGAAGGTGTAGAATTAGGTGTGTCACAGCCAAGTACTTGCGCCCACTCTGCTAGCAGTACACCGACGTCCGATTCTAGCAGGCAAATTTCCCTGCCCCAGCTGCTGGACCGTCGAAAGAAGTTCACTCCCAGCCATCCACATGCCCAGCGGTTGAATGCTAGCTTGGCTAAATTGCTAGCGCTTCAACTGCTGCCTTTTCAGTTGGTAGACTCGGCCCCCTTCCGTGAGTTTGTGCAATGTGCGGTTCCTCAGTGGCAGGTTCCCAAACGCCACTTTTTCTCACGGAAGGCTATTCCGGCTCTCTACCGGCATGTGGAAGGCAATGTCTTGGCCTCGCTGGACAGGGCGGTCAGCGGTAAGGTGCATATTACCGCTGACTCATGGTCCAGCAGGCATGGACAGGGACGTTACCTTTCTTTCACGGCCCATTGGGTCACTCTTTTGGCAGCTGGGAAGGATTCAGGACAAGGTGCAGTAGTGTTGGAGGTTGTCCCACCGCCACGCCTCCAAAATGCTACTACTGGTTGTGACACACCTCTCTCCTCCACCCCCTCCTCTTCTTCTTCCTCCATGGCCTCTTCCTGTGGTTTGTCCTATGAACCAGCGGTGCTCCGTAGCCGTTCACGGGGCTACGCAAGTACGCAGGCAAAAAGATGCCATGCCGTGCTTGCGCTGGTGTGTTTGGGGGACAGAAGCCACACTGGGGCAGAGGTCCTGTCTGCTCTGCAGGGCCAGGCCGAGAGGTGGTTGACGCCACGCCAGCTTAAGCCAGGAATGGTGGTTTGCGACAATGGCACCAACCTCCTCTCCGCCCTCCGACAGGGACAACTGACCCATGTGCCCTGTGTGGCTCACGTCCTTAACCTGGTGGTGCAGCGGTTCTTGGGCAGGTACCCGGGCTTACAGGATGTCCTGAGGCAGGCCAGGAAAGTCTGTGTGCATTTCCGCAGATCTTATAATGCCAGTGCTCGCCTGGCTGAGCTGCAAAAGGAGTTGAACCTGCCCAAGAACCGCCTTATATGTGACATGCCCACCAGGTGGAACTCAACGTTGGCCATGCTGCAGCGGCTGCACACGCAGCAGAGGGCCATCAATGAGTACCTGTGCGACTACGGCACCAGGACAGGGTCAGGGGAGCTTGGTTTTTTTTCTCCACGCCAGTGGGGCATGATCAGGGATGCATGCACTGTCCTGGCACCATTTGAGGAGGCCACGAGGATGGTGAGCAGTGACAGTGCATGCATCAGTGACACTGTACCTCTTGTCCACCTGTTGGAGCACACGCTGCGTGGAATAATGGACAGGGCACTTGAGGCAGAACAGAGGCAGGAAGAGGAGGACTTCCTTGCCTCTCAAGGCCCCCTTTACCCAGACAGTGTTCCTTCTGTCCCACCCATCGCACAGGAAGAGGAGGAGGAGGAGGAGGAGGAGGAGGATTGTGTCAGCATGGAGGTGGAGGCTGGCACTCAGCATCATCAGCAGCAGTCTTTTAGGGATGATTTACAGTCCCAAGAAACCAGTGGACTTGTACGTGGCTGGGAGGAGGTGGCTGCGGATCCTGTCGTCCTTAGTGACCCAGAGGACTCCGGAGCGAATGCCTCAGCAAACCTACGCTGCATGGCCTCCCTGATCCTGCAAAGTCTGCGGAAGGATCCTCGTATTCTTCGGATCAAGGAGAGGGACCATTACTGGCTGGCCACTCTCCTTGATCCACGGTACAAGGGTAAGGTTGCGGACCTTATGTTACCGTCGCAGAGGGAGCAGAGGATGAGACAACTCCGGGAGGCCTTGCAGAAAGGTCTGTGCAACGCGTTCCCAGAGACTGGGAGGTTGCAAACTCCTGGTCCTGGACAACGAGTTGCTGAGGCTTCGGCCAGTCAAAGAAGGAGCGGTGGGGAAGGTGGCCGTCTGACCGATGCGTTCAGACAATTCTTTAGTCCGCAGCCCCAAAGTATGATTGGTTCCAGCAACCATCGCCAGCGTCTGATAAACATGGTGCAGGAATATCTAGGGGCAAGGTCAGACTTGGACACCTTCCCCACCGAAAATCCTCTGGCTTACTGGGTCTTGAGGATGGATCACTGGCCAGAGCTTGCACAGTATGCAATTGAGCTACTGGCCTGTCCTGCATCCAGCGTTCTTTCGGAACGCACATTCAGTGCTGCTGGAGGATTTGTCACGGATCACAGGGTGCGCCTGTCCACCGACTCGGTTGATCGACTGACTTTCATCAAGATGAACCAGTCTTGGATCACCACCAGCTACCACACACCTGATGCTGATATAACAGACTAATTGATTTTAAAATGTCACATCCCTTCAAGACTGATGCTGATGCTGAGTGCCTGTGCTGTTATGTTGACTGCCTATCCTCCTCCTCCGAGTCCTCAATGATACGATTGATGATGATAGCTTGGAAGATCATTTTTGTTTATGGGTGCCGCCACCAGTGCCTAACGCCCAATTTTTCAGCCCCTGTTTAACAGGGGCGTGTAATTACAATTTTTGAAGCAATACTTTGCAACAGGGCTCATTGCTGTGCTCCAAGTACAGTATCTGTGAGGAGTTGCAGTGTTGTGCCACCAGTGCCTAAGGCCCAATTTTTCAGCCCCTGTTTAACAGGGGCGTGTCATTACAATTTTTGAAGCAATACTTTGCAACAGGGCTCATTGCTGTGCTCCAAGTACAGTATCTGTGAGGGGTTGCAGTGTTGTGCCACCAGTGCCTAAGGCCCAATTTTTCAGCCCCTGTTCAACAGGGGCATGTAATTACAATTCTTGATCTAATAATTCACAGCAGGGCCCATTGCTGCACCCACCAAGAGTAACTGTCAGGGCTTACAGTGTTGTGGCACCAGCACCACCATCAAAGGCCCAATTTTTACTACCACTGTTCAACAATTATATGTAATTAAAATTCCTGATATAATAGTTGACAGCAGGGCGTTCCAGCACCAACCAAGAGTAACTGTGAGTGCTTACAGTGTTGTGCCAACACCAACAACTAAGGGGCCTATTTCTGCAGAGTATATACGGCAGGTCCCTACTTTCAAACATCCAACTTACAAACGACTCCTACTTGCAAACGCAAGAAGACAACAGGAAGTGAGAGGAAATCTACCACTAGGAAGGAAAATTCTCTCCTGTAAGAATAAATATGGGAGAAAGGTGTCTCCTCTGTACTGATGCTTTATCAGCAATCCTTGTTTCAAGAAAAACACCACATTTCAAAAACAGTTGTCATTGGGACGGAAAGTGAGGTGAAATGTTCTGAACAGGGGCACAGACAGCAAAACAAATGTTACAGGGGTGATAACCCTTACCTATGTTTTCCAAAAAGTTTAAAAATAGATTTTTGGGCTGGAGCTACACTTCAACAATGTACCTGTTCAAAATTACAAACAGATTCTACATAAGAACAAACCTACAGTCCCTGTCTTGTATGCACCGCCTGTATACGGCTGTTCAGAGTATATAGGGCCTTTTTTATTTTATGTGCGGGGTTCCCCTTAATATCCATACAAGACCCAAAGGGGCTGGTAATGGGCTGGGGTAGGGGGGGGGGGTCATGGGGTAGCTATGCCATTTTTCTTAAAGAATTTCATCCATATTACCGGGACCAGACATTACATTAAAGCCGCAAGCAGTTTTAAATGGCTTTTTTTTCCTTTAGAAGTGTCATTTTGTGCAGGGACAGTTCTAAACACGGGAAACACGTGGCACTTCACAGGCATACTTTAGACACCCCCCAGGTACGATATTTAAAGGAATATTTGACTTTTTTTTTTTCACTTTATGCATCATTAAAATGACTGCTCCCGAAAAACGACCGTTTTTAAAACTTCTTTTTGCATTGATACATGTCCCCTGGTGCAGAACCCGGGTTCCCAAACCCTTTTTAGGACAATAACATGCATAATAGTTGTTATAATTAGCACTTTAGAATTCGAACGTTCGCATCCATTGTATTTAATAGGGTTCTAATGTTCGTTCGAACTTCCGGTCCGTTCGCGGGTTCTGGTGCGAACCGAACCCGGGGGTGTTCGGCTCATCACTACCAATAATGAATTGAGGTGCCATCTTGTGGACAAACATGGAACTGAATCAAATACAATGTATGCTCACTAATACAATACTATTGTTAACTTCAAGCTAATAAATAATACATTAAAATGGCATCTTATGGACCAATGAAAAGAGAAATATGTAGGGCTATGACCAACAGCCCACATATTCCCTAATCTGCGAATATTGCTAACTTAAAACATAGTTATACAAATGCACCACAGATGGTGATAGTACTGGAGAGATAAAAAATCTCTAATTGATCACTCTGATACACATGAACCCCAAGGTATATGGAACAGTATTTCACCTAAAATCAAAAAAACACCCAACATCTAGGAATAAAAATGAATAATAATATAGGGATAACTAATGAAGGGGGGTGGCCCGTATATTGTTAAGACAAAAGGGATTGTCATGCCGTATTAATAAAAGAATTTATGTCCCACTCCACGTTCATGCCAAAAGGTTGGTATGTGCGGAGTTCATAAATCCAATACGTTTCCAAACGGGACACCCCACGTATGCGGGACTCGCCCCTCCAGTGTGGGACAAATTGGTCAATCACCAGAAATTGTGTTCCCATAGGGTCACGGTTGTGGTGTTGAAGATAATGTCGGGGGACACTGTGGTTGGTTTTGCCCAGCTTAATATTATTGATATGCTCGTTGACCCGAATCGAAAAAGTCCTAATAGTGCGACCAATGTATTGTCTTTTACATGGGCAGGTTAGAAGATACACAATGAATTGTGTGGCACATGTAGTGAAACGCTTCATCTGATATACCTTCAAGGTAGCCATAGATTGAAACGTATCACTTTTCCGTCTGCCATGGGTGTTATGTAGACATACGTTACACTTACGGCAAGGGAAATATCCCTTGCAATCCTGAAAAAAGGTTAACCTTTTGGGAGGGTCAATAATATTTGGAGCAATCTGACCTTGGATAGATCGAGCTCCCCTAAAAATGACATTGGACCGTTCGGGTAACGCAGGTCCTAATATTTTATCGTTTTGTAACACACCCCAATGTTTTCTCAAAATATCTTTTATTTGTCTAGATTGGACCGAGTATGTGGTGAAGAAAGACCATTTAAACCTATCTTCTATCACTTTTTTAGGGCGTTCTTGGAGTAATGTACTACGATCAATCCGTAAGATCCGATCGATTTCCATGTCCAAGTCACCTGTCTCATAGCCCTTCTCGACAAATTTTTTCTTAAGAATGGCAGATTGAGTGATGAAATCTTCCACCCGGGTACAGTTCCGTCTTAATCGAAGGAACTGACCACCTGGTATGGATTTGAGCCACTGTGGGTGGTGGCAACTATCTACTGGGATGTACCCATTACGATCTGTGGGTTTGAAATGGGTGTTAAACTCAAGATGTTGGTCAACTACTTTGATCTCCAGATCTAAAAAGTGTATAGAGGAAGAGCTAGCCGTATGGCTCAGCCTAATCCCTCTATCGTTGGAATTAAGCATGGAGATAAATTGTCTAGAATTGGGATTCAATGCCGTTGAACATTTTTTATCCATCAATAGTACTCTCCCTATTATTCAACGTAATTTTATTATGCAACTCTTGAGGTTTGCGGCGAAGCACAATTACTTTTGGTTCCAGAATAATTTTTATTTGCAGACCAAGGGAGTTGCTATGGGGGCAAAATTTGCCCCTAGTTTGGCCAATTTATTCATGGCCAAATGGGAGGAGGATGTCGTCTATGCCCTTAAGAGACCAGAATTGGTTCTCTGGGCTAGATATATAGACGACATCCTCCTCCTATGGAGAGGTGATTATGAATCCCTTGGCCAATTTATCTCCATGCTTAATTCCAACGATAGAGGGATTAGGCTGAGCCATACGGCTAGCTCTTCCTCTATACACTTTTTAGATCTGGAGATCAAAGTAGTTGACCAACATCTTGAGTTTAACACCTATTTCAAACCCACAGATCGTAATGGGTACATCCCAGTAGATAGTTGCCACCACCCACAGTGGCTCAAATCCATACCAGGTGGTCAGTTCCTTCGATTAAGACGGAACTGTACCCGGGTGGAAGATTTCATCACTCAATCTGCCATTCTTAAGAAAAAATTTGTCGAGAAGGGCTATGAGACAGGTGACTTGGACATGGAAATCGATCGGATCTTACGGATTGATCGTAGTACATTACTCCAAGAACGCCCTAAAAAAGTGATAGAAGATAGGTTTAAATGGTCTTTCTTCACCACATACTCGGTCCAATCTAGACAAATAAAAGATATTTTGAGAAAACATTGGGGTGTGTTACAAAACGATAAAATATTAGGACCTGCGTTACCCGAACGGTCCAATGTCATTTTTAGGGGAGCTCGATCTATCCAAGGTCAGATTGCTCCAAATATTATTGACCCTCCCAAAAGGTTAACCTTTTTTCAGGATTGCAAGGGATATTTCCCTTGCCGTAAGTGTAACGTATGTCTACATAACACCCATGGCAGACGGAAAAGTGATACGTTTCAATCTATGGCTACCTTGAAGGTATATCAGATGAAGCGTTTCACTACATGTGCCACACAATTCATTGTGTATCTTCTAACCTGCCCATGTAAAAGACAATACATTGGTCGCACTATTAGGACTTTTTCGATTCGGGTCAACGAGCATATCAATAATATTAAGCTGGGCAAAACCAACCACAGTGTCCCCCGACATTATCTTCAACACCACAACCGTGACCCTATGGGAACACAATTTCTGGTGATTGACCAATTTGTCCCACACTGGAGGGGCGAGTCCCGCATACGTGGGGTGTCCCGTTTGGAAACGTATTGGATTTATGAACTCCGCACATACCAACCTTTTGGCATGAACGTGGAGTGGGACATAAATTCTTTTATTAATACGGCATGACAATCCCTTTTGTCTTAACAATATACGGGCCACCCCCCTTCATTAGTTATCCCTATATTATTATTCATTTTTATTCCTAGATGTTGGGTGTTTTTTTGATTTTAGGTGAAATACTGTTCCATATACCTTGGGGTTCATGTGTATCAGAGTGATCAATTAGAGATTTTTTATCTCTCCAGTACTATCACCATCTGTGGTGCATTTGTATAACTATGTTTTAAGTTAGCAATATTCGCAGATTAGGGAATATGTGGGCTGTTGGTCATAGCCCTACATATTTCTCTTTTCATTGGTCCATAAGATGCCATTTTAATGTATTATTTATTAGCTTGAAGTTAACAATAGTATTGTATTAGTGAGCATACATTGTATTTGATTCAGTTCCATGTTTGTCCACAAGATGGCACCTCAATTCATTATTGGATGCCTTTCATGTGTTAAGGCCCATTCTGAATCCTTGTATACTGAGTGGTGTGGGTTGCCCGACCAGGCATCCAGCTGAGAATTTTGGATGCGTGCCCGGATTAGTCACATGACGAGTGGAGACGCTCGTCTCCTGCTGGATCACTGTCTTGGATTTGGAGTGCGGTCTTGCCTCTTGCGCAACGTGGATACGTACGCTATGCGGCTGTTCATCCAGCCTGCGATGCGTTCCATTCGTTGCGGTTCACGTGACGGCTGCGATATTCACGTCGCTGCATCACGTGACTTTTTATGTGTTCCGGCGTCCCACCGAGGGGAGAGTTTGGAACAGAGATCTATGCCTTAATGTTAATCGTACATGTGTTATGTGCGATGGGACAAGCATGCCATATATGCAACTAGGGATTAGCACATAATAACCTATATGTGCAGGTATAGTATACACATATTAGATACGCCCCCTAGTCTTTCCTATCCGTCCAGTGGTTGATTATACTCCAAGGAGATAGGTGGATGGTGGATAGGCGGTTATACTATTCGATCTGGTGGTTTAGTGTGTGGGTATGTATCACTGCACATTACCACCGCCCCTATTTTTTGGCGGGCTTTTTAAATTATGTTTCATTGGCTTAGGGAATATCACTTCCGGGGTCAAACAAGCTGTGGTAGCTGACCTGGGAGGGGTTTCTGCCTATGTTGCTTTTCTATTGGCTCTTGTTTGGAGGCTGCGAGTTTGATTGGGTAGCCAATCTGCTCTCCTCCAATCATAGATCCACAAGGTGGTAATCCACCTGATTGGTGGTTTCCTCTTTTAGTTTGGAGTGTTTTATGTATAAATATTTGAGCAATATGGGGGAGCAGGTTGATGCCCCAGTAGAAGTCTTATGTAGACGAAACGCGTAGGGCTTGGTACGCCACTCCCCATATTGCTTTGTTTTATTCTTATCTGTGATCACGTTTTATGTTTATTTTTGTGGTTTTATTCCAATAAAACCGTATACTACCCTTTTGACCTGCACCATTGGAGCCTTGTCTCTTTCTTTTCTGCATGGGATTTGGAGAGGGCTTACCTGGAGTTACTTTGCATCATTCAGTTACCCCCTTCGGGGGTCTTTGGTGGTCGAATCTCTCCTATACCAATTGGAAACAGGGTGATACCCTAGGAGTTCAGGTTCGTTGTATCCATTGGGGATATCCATCCAAGGTTCGGATCTAAGGATTGTCGAGTCGTAACGGCCAAGATTCCAGCAGCTTAGGAGTCATCAGACAAGCCGACTGGTCCTGTGGCTGGATCTCCCATGCTTACATGATCTGCTACCTCGGTAGGCAGATCCACGGACTCTGGTAAGAGTGTTTAATCTATCTCCTATAGTCGGAAGATGTTTTTTCCTTGATGACCTACAGCCTACATGTCCTTCCTTGCATTGTGCCTTCACGGGTTATTTTGACGGACACTGCACATGTTTTTCTTTTTCCTTCACGATTACATATGTTGTTTTTTATGGAGTTTATAGTGAACTCATACACATAACTTTAGGTTGGTGTGATATTCATTTATTTTTCACTATATATTTTGAGAGACATTTATTTGTTTTTTCCTTAATTACCAGCGCTACTTTTTTATTCCTATCACGGTTATATACGGCGGGTGCCCTGACACTATAAAAAGCAAACTAACTAACCAGCGTCACCCGTAACACTTATATGGTGATCACTGGTGAAAGGGTTAACTAGGGGCAATCAGGGGGTTAAAACCTTTATTAGATAATATATGGGGGTACCTGACGCTATAAAAACCTGCAGCGAACCTAAAAAAAATTACCAGCTACCGATCTGCATCACCGACACTAAGACAGCGTTTAGAAAAACGATCGCTTAGCGACAGTGGTGATAGGGGGTGAAAGGGTTACCTGGGGGCGATCAAGGGGGTTAAACCTTTATTAGATAATATATTGGGGTACCTGACGCTATAAAAACATGCGGCGAACCTAAAAAAAATTACTGGCTACCGATCTGCATCACCGACACTAAGACAGCGTTTAGAAAAACGATCGCTTAGCGACAGTGGTGATAGGGGGTGAAAGGGTTACCTGGGGGGCGATCAAGGGGGTTAAACCTTTATTAGATAATATATTGGGGTACCTGACGCTATAAAAACCTGCGGTGAACCTAAAAAAAATTACCGGCTACCGATCTGCATCACCGACACTAAGACAGCGTTTAGAAAAACGATCGCTTAGTGACAGTGGTGATAGGGGGTAAAAGGGTTACCTGGGGGGCGATCAAGGGGGTTAAACCTTTATTAGATAATATATTGGGGTACCTGACGCTATAAAAACATGCGGCGAACCTAAAAAAAATTACTGGCTGCCGATCGGCATCACTGACGCTAAGACAGCGATCAGAAAAATGATCGCTTAGCGACAGTGGTGATAGGGGGTGAAAGGGTTATCTGGGGGGTGATCAGGGGGTTAAACCTTTATTAGGGGGGGTTAGGGGGCTACACTGGACCTAAAACTGAATGTACTGACACTTTTACAGTCACAAATGTCACTGATTGCAGTGATCAGTAAATAAATGGTCACTGCAATCAGTGACACTGTGACTGGGGGCTGGGGGGGTGATCTGGGGGGGGGGGGGTGATTTATGTCCCTATGTGTCCTGGTGTCAGTGTAGTGTTGTGTGCACTGACCTGATGTCTTCTCTTGTACGGCGCTCGGTATATGTGAGCGCCGCACCAGAGATGACATCACTTCCTCCTGCTTCCTCTGCCTGACACAGACAGAGGGGGCATTTCCATTCGCCGGGAGCGATCGCGAGGGGGTGGCCGGAAACGAATGGCTGCCCCCTCATCCCGGAACGCTCCCGGACACTTAGCCACCGCTCACTGTATAGGAGGGGGGTCCGATTGGACCCCCCAACTATACAAAGGCAATCACGTATGCTCTACGTGATTGTGCCTGTCGGTGCCATTCTGCCGACGTATATATACAGTGAGCGGTCGTTAAGTGGTTAAGCAACCCAAGGAATGTCAAAATGGTTGAATGGATGATCCCCAATGGGTCGACCTCTACCCGTTCACCCCAAAAAGGGCTCTTGCTGTGGAGGGGAGGAGACCCCTGATAAGGCCACACAGAGCCTCTACATGACTGGGTCAACATTTAAGTAGCATTCCCTATCCCTAATGAATTCAGTAATCTCTATCTGATGTAGGCATGAGGGGTAACATCAGACTGAGTTTACAGCGCGGTGCACCTTTCATGGGTGAATATAGGTATAAGGTGGCTCATAGTCATTTTCATGTTGTAGGGGTAAGTAATCAAAAAAAAAGGGGGGGTACGGAAGTCTCATGCGTCCATGACCAGAGCACTTTAGTGTTCCCCTGTACTGGGCGGGGGTACGGTGGAGGGGCTCCCTGACCGTGTGGCCTCTCTATAGTGGAACCAGCACGCCCAAGTGGTCCCGAATTTGGCTGAGTTGTCATTAGCTTGGTGAATAAGCCTCTCCATGTCTGCTATTCTGTCTACCCGTGTGTGCCATTCAGAGATGGTGGGGGGGAGGGTGGTATTCCTCCAGTGGATCGGAATGCATTGAGTGGCAGCATTGATAAGATGCATAGTGACGGATTTCCTGTAAACTGACCTCGGAAGGGACGTGTGGTGGAGTAGGTATTGCGCTGGACTGAAGTCCGGCGTATATGTAGTAATTTGAGCAATCAGGCTATGTACCTCTCTCCAGAATGCCTGGATCAGAGGACATTCCCACCAAATGTGGATAAGGTAACCCAGAGCAGAGTTACATCTCCAGCAGTCCTGGGACACACTCGGATAGAATTTATGGATCTTGTCAGGCATGCGGTACCACCTAGAGTACAGTTTGTACCTATTTTCCTGTGTAGAGACATTTATGGACCCCTTGTGTGTGTACTCATGAATGCGTACCCAGTCTTCGGCAGACAATTCCATGGCTAAGTCTGTTTCCCACCGGCTATGAATTTTATTGTGGGAGGAAGACTGGTCTAATAAGAGAGCAGTGATTGTTGAGACCAGGTGGCTCCGAGGTTCTGACCTACTACAGAGATCTTCAAAAGGGGTATGGTCCCTATACCATTGCGACAGTGGTTGGACGCTGTGCAGGAAGTGTCTGATTTGAAGGAATTTGTAAAATGGAATGGAAAGATTAGCAAGCTTGGAGGCCATGACAGAGTGAGAGAGAAGCACGCCGTCACAAAATAATTGGGAGGCCCTTGTCGGTCGGGGCGCAGTCTGCACAGACCCACCTTTGGCGGATAGACCAGGCGAGAATTCTGGGTTATTGTCAAGTGGTGTCATGGGGCCAGGATAGGGAGTCATGTCGAGAATACGACTCGTGGCTCTAAAATTAAGTAACGTGGGACCTATAAGAGGGTGAGCTGTGCATTCAGTAGGGATAGAGCTTGAGTTGATCCATGGGAAGTGGGAAATCGGTATATTTGTGAAAGCATTTTCCAGCTGGATCCATGCTTTGGTGTTCTCATGGGCGTGCCAATCCACAATTCTTGCGAGCTGGCAGGCCCTATAGTATGTGCGCAAATCCGGTAACCCAATACCTCCCTGACGTTTGGGTAAGATTAGTTTATCCCAGCTCAACCTGGGAGGACGGGTAGACCACAGGAGGTGTCTGCACATCTTTTTGAAGGACGTGAAGAATGAGGGAGGCAACTTTATTGGGATAGCTTGCATCATATAGAGGAATCTGGGGAGAACGTTCATTTTAAAAATTGCTGCTCTGCCGAACCACGAAAAAGGGCCTTTAGTCCAAGCGGCGAGGTCTCCCTGAATCTTTTGTAGCGTGGGTGTAAAATTTCTGGCATATAAGTCAGAAAGTTTGGTGGGGAGTTTAATGCCCAAATAAGTTATATCGTTGGTTTCCCAGCTAAAAGGGAAGTTGGCCTGACAGAGAGAAACCGTCGCCGTCGTCAGTGTGATGCTAAGAGCTTTAGACTTGTCGAAGTTAATTTTCAGATTGGAGAGTTTTTTAAAGAGCTCAAAATCTTTGAGAAAATTAGGGAGAGTGGTCAGGGGATCTGTAAGGAAGAGTAGAATGTCGTCAGCGTAAGCTGCAATCTTGTATTGCCTATGGACAATCTCTATCCCTTTAATATCAGGGTTTTCCCGTAATCTGTGGAGGAAGGGTTCCATGGTGAGAATGAAAATAAGGGGAGAGAGGGGGCAGCCCTGACGTGTGCCATTGGCGATGGAGAAGGCGCTCGACAGCCGAACATTTACCCTGAGCCTAGCTGTAGGGGATGAGTACAATGCCATGATCATTCAGTGAAAGTGGGGGGGAAGCCCCAATGCCAACAGCGTGGCAGACATGTAGTCCCAAGCCACTCTGTCGAACGCCTTTTCCGCGTCAAGTGAAAGGAAGAAACCTTTGTATTTAGTGGAAGTCAGCCAGTGGTGGATATTTATAGCCTTTGTGGTGTTGTCCCGGGCTTCCCTGCCAGGGACGAAGCCAACTTGATCAAGTGAAATATAATTGGGGATTAAAGGGAGGAGTCGGTTCGCTAGAATTTTGGCGTATAGCTTAACATCAACGTTAAGTAGTGATATTGGGCGGTAATTAGACACATTTGTGTGGTGTCCTTGTCCGGTTTCGGTATCAGAGTAATGTGTGCTTCCAGGATATCAGCATGAGGAAGGGAGGAGGTGGGAAGGGCGTTAAAGGCTTTGACAAAGTGGGGGATCAGTAGTTCAGCAAAGGATTTGTAGTAATTAGTCGAGAGACCGTCCGGTCCGGGGCTTTTGCCTGCTTTCAGCTGCTTCAGAGCTGAGAGAGTCTATTCTATGGAGATGGGGAGGTCAAGGTCCCCTAGTTCTTCGGGGCTGAGTGGAGACGGGCTATACTGGGTCAAGAAGTCCGCTATGGCCTTAGATCGGTCAATGGAGTCGGCCGTCTGGTGGGGTCTGGGCAGGTTGTATAATTTGGAAAAGTATTCTACGAACTGTCTAGCTATATCTTCTGTGTTAGCTACTTTGGTTCCCGAGGGGGTTTTGATAGAGTGTATGGTGTTTGCAGTCTTTTTCTTTTGTAGGGCTCTCGCCAATAGCTTCCCGGCCTTGTTACCAAACTCATAAAATAGTTTATGTGTCAGTGCAAATTTGCGTTTCAGCGTCGCTTGGAGCTCTGATAACAATTCCTCTCTTGCCTTAAGGAGGTCAGCGAGGCAGTTGGCCGCTAAGGAGAGTTTATGTGCTCATTCTAAAGTTTTAACCCGATTAGACAGTTCCTCAATGCAAGCTTTCCTGAGCTTGTGTCTCTTGGCCATATAAGCTCGCCTCGAACAACACATTTGTGTGCTGCCCAGACCGTGGTAGGGGAAATATCCTCTGCGACGTTATCGGCAAAATAGTGGGAGAGACAATCTGATATTGAGTGGGTATAGTCCAGATCTGACAGCAGGGAGTCATCCATGCGCCAGATCTCGGACCTGGAGCACCACAGTGGAAATGTTAATGTCAGGGTAATGGGGTTGTGGTCCGATAGTAGCCCAGGTTCGATCGTGGCCTCAGTAAGCAGGGTTAGGTCATTCTGCGAGAGAAAGAAATGGTCAAGTCTAGAATACTTATTGTGTGGAGGGGAAAAGAAGGTAAAGTCTTTAACGTTTGGATGCAGCGTGCGCCAAGTATCATGAAGGGTAAGGGTGCATAGTTGCGATTTGATCGCGCGGAGAGCTCTATATGTCATACACATTGGATGTATCCAGGGCCGGGGTCAAGGGGACATTGAAGTCACCTCCCACAATAAGAGTGCCAGATTGAAAAGCTGTAAGTTGGTGAAGTGTGGTGCGGAAGAAGGACACCTGTTGAGAATTCGGGGCATAGATGTTTGCGATGGTTAGGGATCTACCGTGAAGCGTGCCTTTGAGAAAGAGGAACCTGCCTTTGGTGTCTTTTTGGATCTCTGAGATCTGGATAGGGCAATGTTTAGAAATTAGGATAGAGACGCCTTTGGATTTTGCCTCCTCATTAGCAGCATGGTATACCGTCGGAAAAAAATGGTTATGAAGCTTAGGGATACTATCTGCTCTGAAGTGAGTTTCTTGGATAAGCGCAATGTGAGTTTTGGCTTTCTGAAGAGAGTAAAGTAGTTGCGACTGTTTTTCCGGGGTATTCAAACCGCGAATATTCAGAGAATATAATTTGAGTTGCAGTGGGGATCCCTGACAATGTGGGTTTATAGTGGCAGATTCAGAGGCTTCCGTCCTAGTGATGGGGAGGTAAGGTGGGAGGGAAGGGACAGCTCTGGATAGTGCGAAGAAGAGGGGGGAAGTTATGTAGGTGTCAGTACAGGTTAGGAGTATACAGTAATCGTAGGGGATTAACCGATGAGGAGGATGGACGACGCCAACCACCTCTGAGGGGGGGGGGGACAAAGATTCAGAGAATTACAGTGAGTATAGGACGATAGCACGTCTAGCAGAGTGCTGGCCTCACTTTACGCCACCGTGTGGGGGTTGACCCAGACCAAACCAGGAGTATGATATTAACCACAGAAGTGCGGGAAGGTCCGCCACCTCAGAGCATATGAAGCCTATTAAGGGGAGGTACTTCCCCTAGGAAACAGCAACGAGGGGGAGGGGGTGAGGGTATGTAGTAATGAACCAAGAAAATTATACTGAAGGGGGCAGGATACTCATATGTGCCTGAGTAGTGTCAGGCACACAGAACAATCTAGTGAGAACTGGGGCTGAACCAAACAAAACAAAACCGCGTACCCCCCTGCTGGATTACTCCCGCAAGAAATGGTGCGGATGCCCCAGCAAGGGGTAGGATAAACTTACAGTAATGAAACCGTTCTACATAGATAACAGCTCTATGCAACAAAACCATGTAAAGCAATAAGCATCCCTAAAACATAGCGCATCATATCGTATCTGACTATCATGACAGGACATCAAGGTCCTTGGCAAGTGACTCTGTTGGACACCGCATATAGAGGACTCAGTATCTGGCACAGGTCCCCCGTGTGTCAGCAGTGACAAGTCCGCAGTATACTAACGCTTTGTGTGATAGGGGTGTGCAGTACAGGGTTCAGGGGGCCGCCGTGCAAGCACGCGGGGTATCCACTGGGGGCCTCACGTGGATTCATGCTGCTCCTAAACACTGTGGCACAGTCTACAAATAACCTGGAGAGGGTGAAGAGATCAGTTGGCTCAGTGTAAGATCTCCAATTGTATAAAGAAGCAGTCCACTCTCATATAAGGGCATGGCCAATGAGAAGGTATGGTTAGCATTCATAGCAGGTGCTGTGATTTTGGCAATAAGCAAATGAGAAGTATCACGTCCGTGAATATAGAAGCCAAAGTCTCTGGGACAGGCTAGATAAACATAGTCCCGCACTCAGGAGTGTCAATCTTACCTGTCTCCTGATGGCAAAGAGGGGCGTACCTATAATCAATGCTCCCACAGTCAAGTTATGGAGAAGGTATAGGAGACTTGGGCGGTTCGTAAGTACTCGGTGTCCCGATATCAGTAGTCTATGCCGGAAGCGTCGCTGGATGTTACACAGAGAAGAGTTGCCTAGAACACAGGCAATGCAGCAGCTCGATGCGATGGCTGTGGGCGGTGTGCCGAAGACGCTTCCGGACGTTCGTCACGTTCAGCGGGGTCAAGTGTCCAAGCTCCTTCAACGTGCCGCTGGGAGTTCTGGGGGTCGTAGTTTTCCTCAGATAAATTTGCGTAATGTGCCATTTTAGTTGTGATAGGCATGGAACTGTCCCGTGTCAAGTATTCACCGCATACAATAGTCGAATAGGGGATGCAAAAGTGCGGGTAGATGAGTTCAAAATTCAAAGTAACGGAGGAAGAAATCGAAACTTTAAAGGCGGGAAAAGAAATGCACGACCAAAACAGGGCCAGTACTGTGAAAAATACAGGGGGGGGTAAACAGAGAGTGTCACCGTAAGGATGATTCAGTGGTTTCCGTGTTCAATAGTCCCGGCGGGCTCTCCAGGAACCCGGGGGAGTGGAAGGGCTGAGCTCCTGGCGTGAGTTGCGGGAGGAAGAGTAGCGTCTTGAACCCGAAAGGGAAGGTCTCCTGCGTGCGCCGGTAGTTTGCGTCTCCGTGGGCTCCTCCGCGCGTTTACCCGGTCTGCATACTGCCTTTCTGAAAGCCGCATACCAGTCCGGAACCGCAACACGGGGGATACCGAGTGTGTCACAGAAACGAGGCAGGTCCTCTGGAACCTTAAGTAGCGCAGTGCGACCATCCACCGCGGCGGAAAGACAGAAGGGGAATTTCCATTTATAGCGAATATCTTTGGCACATAGGGCATCCAGCAGGGGTCTCAGGTCCCTGCAATGTTGTAAGGTGATTCCCGAGAGATCCTGGAATATTTGAACCGGCGCCTCTTCGTGGGATAGCTGCTGGCCCCTCGCCAATCTCAATATGTCTTCCTTAGTTTTGTAATCCACTATACAGCACACTATGTCCCGGGGAGGATCAGTGTCCCTACCCCTGGGTCTCAAGGCACGGTGAATACGCTCCATTGCAATTGGAGTCAGCGGAGGTCTGTTGAGCAGGCCGGTAAAAAGTCCAGTTACCGCCTGAGAGATATGCTCTCCATCTACCGATTCCGGTATTCCTCTCACTCTCAAGTTATGGCGGCGCCCCCTGTTATCCAGGTCTTCCATGTGTCCCTGCATGTCCCAGAGCTGTAGAGTATGGGTGTCAATCTGCCAGGTTGCTCGGTGGATGACTGCCTCATGCTTCTCAGTCACATTCTCCACAACCTGTACACTATCTGTGAGGGCCCGAATGTCCAGGCAGAGTTCAGAGATGGCCCCTGACAAGGTGCCTTTGATATCTGCCGCTATGGTCCGCAGATCATGTATACTGAGCTGAGGGGAATGGGGGGGGCAGTCATACCTCCGTTCTCTGCGGCTCCCGGTGGTGAAGGAGCCGCTGGTGTTTCAGTCAGGGTGATCCCCGTGAGGGAAGCAGAGTGCACCTGGGAGCAGGTCTGTGTATGTCCTTGGCGGGAAGATGCCATGTTCCCCCTGTTTGTCTGGAACATCTCCGGGATATTCTGGCTTAAACCCCCGGATAATTCATAGGGGGATCGCGATCTGGACGCCAATGAATTCCTGGATGCTGTCCCTATAATATGTGCTGGGTTATCGGCTAGTGGGGATAGAGTGTACCTCCGATTTCTGTAGAAGAAGGGCTGAGGTGGCAGGAGCTCTGAGACTAATGCCCCGTACACACGATCGTTTTTCATGCCGTTAAAACTGCCATTTTAAAAAATGGCCATTAAAAATGATCGTGTGTAGGCTCCAGAGCATTTTTAACGACGTGAAAAACTGCCATTAAAAATTCCGGACATGCTCTCTTTTTTCACGTCGTTTTTCATGTCGTTTTTTTTAACGACGTGAAAAACGATAGTGTGTATGCTTTCACGACGTGAAAAAAAACGCGCATGCTCAGAATCAAGTATGAGACGGGAGCGCTTGTTCTGGTAAAACTAGCGTTCGTAATGGAGATAGCACATTCATTACACAGTAACGGACTGAAAAGCGTGAATCGTCGCTCAACAAACTTTACTAACATGAAGGGTGGCGCCATTCGAACGGAACTTCCCCTTTATAGTGCCGTCGTACGTGTTGAACGTCACTGCGCTTTGCTTGATCGGTTTTTTTAATGATGGTGTGTACGCAAGGCAGGCTTGAGAGGAAACATGAAAAAAAACGAGGAGAAAAACGTCGGTTTAAAAAATGACATTAAAAACGATCGTGTGTACGGGGCATAAGCATCCATCTTCTAGTCAGGTCAAGCCACGCCCCACTGCCGTACAAAATAATGATAATCCAAATATTAAGACACATACCCAAATTTGGTTGTCTTTAAAAAGCTAGAGCTGAGTTGGTACAATGGTTTTATTGTGAAGTATGTGTAAAAATAGATTCATTCTAAATTTAATAAAGCCTTGATGGTTTTGTCAAGCCGTGTCTCTTATATGACACTTGGTCTGGACAGGTTTAAGAAGTGTAATCAGGAGATCTGTTTGTTTTGAGAAAGATAATAGTGTTAAATTTAACAAAAGAGTGTTTACACCTTCCGTGAAGTAACGGGGAGACATTTCACAAGAGTTTTAAATGTACCAGTATCATTTAAGTATTGAACTGTGAATATACTTTGTCATATAGAGCTTGCATAGAAATGTATGTAAATATTATCTGGACATTAACCATCATTTATCTCTGATTGTGGAAGTATATCCATTCATTTGTTTTATCACAACTTATACCTGATTTTAATTTGCACTGTACTTTAGTTAATATATATAATATTTTAAGCAATATTCATTTGTGTTACTTGTCTTCAAACTAGCACGGATATAAAGAACTTAGAATTTCTTGATATTGTAGGAATGTAATCTCCCAAACCACAGATTTGCATATTTCCATAAGTACAATAATATTTTATATTTCAGTATAAACATTCTGACATATTTGTAGGCACTATGCTGAGATGCGTCAATGTTTCTGACACTATAAACAGCTTCTTTTTTTTTTTTAAAACAATGTATTTATTGAAATGAATGCATTCCAAAGTTAAAGATGTCTTTAGAATGACATGATTTGAATGAATGACTTACATCAGGGTCCCCAGAGAGCCCCCTTACATCAAGGTCCCCAGAGAGCTCCTCCTTACACCAGGGTCCCTAGAGAGCCTCCCCCTTACATCAGGGTCCCCAGAGCGCCTCCTCCTTACGTCAGAGTCCTCAGAGAGCCTCCCCCTTACATCAGGGTCTCCAGAGAGCCCATCCTTACAACAGAGTCCCCAGAGAGCCTCCCCCTTACATAAGCAGCTTGATAGTTTTAACCAACCTTTTGCGCTCACAGACCAGTGTCGTCTGAGTTTCCCAGGCAGAGGGCACTGGCTGTCTGTCTCAGGTGAGCTTAAATCAGCCTGAAGATCTGAACTGGATCGTGGATCAGAGATCCCTGAACGTGTATGAGAGAAGCCTGGGAGATGTATAAACCCTGAACAGGACTTTTCCCAACTCTCTCTGGGATGCTCTGCTACATATCCTCCCCTTTTGTTTCAACCCCAGGGTTGGAACACCTGTGGCGCAACAGGAGCAAACACAGGACAGGGCATCTACATTCCCCATCTCAACACCTACCCGAGCAATCATTTTACAAGTATCATACATACATTAAAAAAAACAGGAATTTTATGTATATAAATTGCGAATCAGTGGAGGCAGCTTTGTCTAATTCGATATATGATAATTGTGATATACAATAAACAAAATGAAGAACAAAAAATATTACTGTAAACAAATTGCATGAAAAAATATATGATAATACTAATAAGCAAATGCAAGTACACAAGCAATGATTCACATAAAAAAATCAAAGTGCTGGTGCAAGTAAGTAACAGCACTTACATAATGACACCTAAATGATTAAAAGTTCTTCAAACATCTTCAAAGTGCTAGTGCAGTAGAACTCAGTGCCACACATGAACAACTTGGGTGCCGCTCCCCACCCGGAAGAAGTACTTGTAGTGACGAAATCGGTCGGGCGACGATACGCTATCTACGCCACCGTTTTTTAAACTTTTAATTTTATTACTGCAGTTTTTATGCACTGTGTATCTTATGTTGTGCACAGTGTCGGAATAAAACACCTTTTAAACGTTTTTTTACACTATTGAAAGCCCCCCTTCTTATTTCTTTTGGGAATCTGTTCGACAGACATTAGGTTCTGATCCAGTCATCTGGAGGAGCTGTTGGAGATAGGTATATTGCTTATACCACCGTTTCCCCTTGGCGCCAGGAGCGGACAGTTTCCTATGCTTGTTTGACCTTCCATAACAGAGGGTCCACCATGTGGAGTAAGAGTACAGCCTTATTTTATGTTGGTGATTCACCTGGTAAAGGATACCATTTGGAGTTCACAGCACCCAGCACTTTATTCAGCATGTTTCAAGGAATTGGACTTACTTTGTATCCTATGTTTGTTTATGTGTATATTTCTCAATTTTTTTGTTGCAGCTTATCTGTTTGCACTTTATACACAATTGCAGTATTTTTGTTGTTAAATTTAGCCGCTCCCCACCAGTCTGCTCAGACAGGCTGCTTACTACATCTTAGTGACCCCAAGTCACTGAGTGGTCGAATGCGATGTAAGGCCAGGGGCATCCACATAGATCAGGACTGGAAGGAAGCTCAATCCCACAGAGATCTTCCAAAGCACACCTGTGCATGGCCATTTTTTTAATGGCCAAATGGGAGGAGGATGTCATCTAGAATAACCGTCGATCTGAATTATTGCTTTGTGTGATGTACATTGACGACATCCTCCTATAGGGTGACGATCTAGAATCCTTGGATTCTTGTTTGCAGGCTCTCAGTCATGATGAGCGTTGTATTTCCCCTAGCTATACCTATGTTTATTAACTTTTTTCAAAAGCCATGTGTGTCTTTTATTGCAGCTACTATTTGCCTAGGGACCTAGGTCCTTTACTTGATCCTTAACTACTTGATGCCCGCACTATAGCCGAAAGATGGCTACAGCATGGGCTTAGATTGCCAGGAGGGCATACATGACATCCTTCTGTGCTCGCACTGCCCACGGTGCGCTCTGTTATTACCGAGTCCTTAGGATCACATTATGTAAACAGAAGCCGGTAAATGTATTTTTTTCCCCTAATGCTGACAGCGTGAGGAGAAATAAATAAGCCGATTACCGACTTGTGTAAATGGGACATCTGTCCCACACACTGACTGCCACCTTCTGCTAAGCATTGCCCACCAATGCCACCTACCAGTGCCCATCAGTACTGTTAAGCAGTGCCACCTATCAGTGCTGCCAATCAGTACCCATGAGTGCCTCATCATTAGTGCCACATATCAGTGCCGCCTATTAGTGCCACCTATCAGTGCAGCCTAATCAGCGCCTCCTGATCCGTGCCCTTTAGTGCCACCTATCAGTGCTGCCAATCATCGCCCATCAGTGCCTCATCATCAGTGCCGCCTTTCAGTGCTGCCTCTCAGTGCCCTTCAGTTCCGCCTATCAGTTCCCTTCAGTGCCGCCTATCAGTGCAGCCTCATCAGTGCCCATCAGTGCAGCCTCATCAGTGCACATCAATGAAGGAGAAAAATTACCTGTTTGCAAAATTTTAAAACGAACTATGAAACCATTTTTTGTTTTCAAAATTTTCGGTCTTTTTTTGTTTGTTAAGCAAAAAATAAAAAACCCAGTAGTGATTAAATACCACCAAAAGAAAACTCTATTTATGTGAAAAATGTTTTAAAAATGTCATATGGGTACAGTGTTGCATGGCCACGCAATTGTCATTCATAGAGTAAAAGCGCTGAAAGCTGAAAATTGGCCTGGGCAGGAAGGGGGTATAAGTGTCCAGTAAGCAAGTGGTTATTATGTCCAGGACATTCAATATTAATACTTTTGTCTCTTGCACCTCCAAAAATGTGGTGTACATGTTTTAGTGCCCATACAGTTTACAATATTTGGGGAGGACCACATGGGCCCTGCCCATTCTCCTTAATTAACACATATCAGGAGAGGATTTAAGGACCACAGCGTTTCTAAACATTAATCTATGTACCACAGTAATGACCCAACCGGCACCCTCTTCACAGGTATTGATACATAAAGTCCGCAATAGAGGGGTGGTTACATAAAGAGGGAAATTTGAAGACATTTACCCCCTATGGTCATAACATTCAGTGGGACGTCAACTGTTTTATTAATAACAGTTGACATGGTCCATCCTGCAGACCACTGCAGACTTTCACTTTTCAGCACCATTGATGGGTTACTTCTTGTGTACATCCCTTTAGCTGATGCTTTTTTATGGGTCTTATCAAACATAGTGAGTTTTTGTATATTGTTAATTTATTGCTTATTTATGGGTCTTATTAGGCGTAACATTTATTTTGCATGTCCTTAGTTTGTAGGCCCCAGACCACTTTTGCCCACTTTGGCAATTTTTAAATAATTTCCAGCTCTCTGGCTAGTTTTGTTTTCTTTTGAATTTCTGAATTTATTTGAATTTTATACATGTTTTTAGTCATGTGGACTATTTTTAGCTTTTTGAATGAAAGGTTTTGTATGTGTATTTTTCTTTGTTAGGTCCAGGTATACGTTACTGATTTTGACCATATATTTCACTTTTGCAAATATATAATGAATATTGTGTTGTATGTCCTATATTAATATTTTTAATAGGTTTGGATGTTTTTATTGGAAGTCAGGATTTGTTGTTCAATATTTAAAATCATTCCTACACGAATAACCCTTTTTAGTTGTTTATGCAAGTATCTGCTACGATCATATCGCAAACAGGGGGAGTGGATCTGTCTTTTCTGTTATCTTTTTCTTTACTGTTTTTTTGACTCCATTATACGTTGGAGTTTTTAATTTGATGTTTTAAAATGTTTAGGTTCATTCCTGATCTTATAGCTATTTGTGGTAATAAATTACAACATTATTCGGTATTTCAATTTAAAAAAAATTTGGATGCACTAGATGGTGCTATTTTTTTATTGTGCATTGCCTCCAACCCTTCATTGCTTCAACATGTCTTTGAGGAGACTACATGAGAACCAAGTCCTCTGCACCGACAGAATGCCCAGGACCCCTCTCCAACCAGACTGGGATCCACCATGGGGATCCTCCAAAAGATGGGAAGGAAGGACTTTACCGACAGCACAGCAAGATTCCTTAGCCATTAATAATCCTCAGTGACAAACAAATTGGTTTCCCAGAGACATGATCGTCCGGTCCTATGACTATGGAATGTTGCGCTGCTTAGGTATGGAGTGATACTGGGCAAATGGGACTGACAAAAGAAGTTAAGAGCGAAAGTGGAAAGTCAAACAGCTTTTTGACTGGAAAATCAGAAGTTTCTTTTGATGAAGGAACACCCTGGCCTGAACTGTGTCCAGCACCAGCCCCAGATACTCCAAACAAGTCAGTTCAAGTGATGATTTCTTTTTTTTTTCAAATGACTTCTTTTTTATTTTAGAAAGTTATTCTCATAATACATACAATTTGTGCATTTTTTTCAGTAAAACATTACACATAGAGAAAGAAAAAGAACATGTCTAATCTTACGTCCATATAATATTTTATGTCAATCTTGTGTAATTGCATCTATATCTTATCACTCTATCCTCTTTTCCCCCCCTTCCACCTCCCCCCTAATCCCGTGACTACATCCATCACCTATACCTCCTAATATCTGATCACCACAAGTCGTTTTTTTCCACCTCCAATGTTCTCTCCTTTCCAGATGTTCAACCTTTGCTCCTTCAGGCCGTTCTTTCCTTCTCCTCTCTTCCCCTCTCTCCCCTACACCTCCCCGAGGTCTCTATATCTGGAGTCTTTCCACTACCAGTTGAGATGGCGCTAGATCAGCATCCCCCAGCCATGGTTGCCAAATAGTATCAAACTTACCCACTTCTCTCCTACGAGTGTATGTCAATCGCTCTCTAAGAAGAAAGGAATTTACATAGGAGATCCACTGCTTCCCCGTGGGTACCGCTGGAGCCATCCAGTATTTTGCAATAAGTTTTCTAGCTAGATACATCAGTCTAGTTAACATGTAGTACATTCCTCTTGGGAACATTTCTACATCTATGGCTCCAAGCAGGTACACTACAGGGTCTAGAGGGACAGGGACCTGTGCTAGTCTAGTAATGCACTGGGAGACATCCTCCCAGTACCTGTGTAGTTTTGGACACCTCCAAATAAGGTGTATAAAGTCCCCCTTATGTACTTTACATTTTGGACACAGGGGGAGTCTCTTCCTCCCCACCTATATAACTGCTCTGATGTTCTATATGCCCTGTGCAAAATGAATAGTTGTGATAATCTATGGGATGCAGATACCGATACCACAGGGATAGAGTTAAGTGCCATTTCCCACTGGCACCCAACTATATCCCCTATGTCTTCAACCCATTTACCTCGGCTTCTCAGAGAGGTATGGTCCTGGATCGAGGACAGCAATTCCATGTAAATTTTTGATATTAATCCCTTTCGGTGTGCGCTCCAAGAACATCCCTCAGCATAGGTGATGATGACACTATCATAGAATGTGTTTTTTGTTGTTCCTGCAGAGCATGACGGAGCTGAAGGTATTGATAAAAGCCCTTAGGGCTTAACAGAAATACCTGACATAGCTGTTCAGATGTCTTCAACTCCTTCCCTTCATATAATTGTGCAAAAAAACAAATCCCCCTCCTTCCAGGGGGTAAAGCCCTGCAGTTCCTGTATCTCGGATTATGCCATATCGGAGTAAAGGGCAGCAGACCCTTTATCTTCAGAGCTGTCCGGATCTCCCCCCATACTCTTTTGAGAAGGACACTTATGGGTGCTGAGTCTGGTATTCTTGGCAGGTCCAGTTCCATATGGGATGCCGTTTCTAGTGTTGGAGCGGATATAGTCACCATTTTACATATCGGGTCCTCCCTCCCTTCCCGCCCCCATCCTGCCATCTGCTGAAACTGTGAAGCCAAGAAATACATTCTGGGGTGGGGTATTGCCAATCCTCCTCTATCCTTTCCATACTGCAGGGTAGCTAGGCTAATCCTGGCTGTCTTTTTTTTCCAAATTAATTCCCTCATTAGATATGGAAAGAGGGGTTGGGAAAGGGTCCCAACAGAAAGTTTAAAGGGTGAATCATCAACAACTCAGCTATCTATATAAATGACTTTATTGGTGAACAATGAGTATGCGCTTGATCCCAAGGCTGCAACACAACCTATAGGGAAAAGAGGCAGATCCAGCATATGTACATATCATAAAAACATAGAAACATGCATGCAAGGGGCTAAAAAAGGACAGACGAGACGGTCCTGCTACCCCTCTATATACTCCACAACTGACCCATACGTGTATACATGTACATTCCCATCACCCAACACTCATGACATGGGGGAAACCTTTACAGTGAATTGGACACATATAAAACACCCAAATAGGTGTATGTATATATATTCTCCAAAGCCCTGGGGGTGAACCTATTGGAAAATTGGCCTGGAAGTATGAATTCAAATATTCATGAAATGGATAGAAAAGTCCAGGACAGCTTGCTATAGCAAAAAATATTGGTTCCAAAGCATCAATTCTGACATCAATGTTAGCAGTCTAGAAACCAGCATGTAGAGAGCACAATGGCTGCTGCATGTCCATGCAGATAGTTGAGAGTAAGAGTAGCTAAATTCAAAATTGAGATAGGTACCTATCATTCATATGACTTGGATGGCTGGTAAAGAAGACTGGTGAAGCAGTAATGACTATACCCGTGAATAGGGGATGATCTGCCGCGGTATGGTAAATGTCAAAAATAACATAGTCTCTCATAGCACAGAGATGTATGGCAGATATGGGGTAGCTTGGTCAATGCGGAAGCTTACCCTGTCAGATGTCTGTGTTCCGAGGTGCATCCAATCCAGAATGTCCAGGAGCCTTACAGTGCCTCAATCTATGTGACCCCTGTGTTCTGATGTCCTGGTTGTCGCTCTCGGTCCCTCCACTGCGTGTGGGGGGGTGCCGTTCACCGTCTCCAGGAGGTAAACGCTGCCGTCCGGCTGTTGCAGCGTCTGTGATCAAGTCACATGTGGTCTCAGCATGGATTTCAAGATAAGGTATCGTGAGACCGGCGTTAAGGGACAGGAGTTGAAGCCAGGGCTGGGAGTCAGCAGGAGGTGGCTAGCAGGACGTGATGTAAGGTTCCAACCACTGGGGACAGAATGAGTTCCTTCAAGCCGTGCAAGTCATAGGCTTGATGAGCCTGTTGTCCATGAGATCAACGGGGGGAAAGGGAAGGGAGACACGGGTGATGTGGAGGTATCGAGGAGGAAGTCCTAAAATCGTCTGTCCCTCCCCCCATACTCTTTTGAGAAGGACACTTATGAGTGCTGAGTCTGGTATGCTTGGCAGGTCCCGTTCCATATGGGATGCCGCTTCTAGTGTTGGAGCGGATATAGTCACCATTTTACATATCGGGTCCTCCCTCCCTTCCCGCCCCCATCCTGCCATCTGCTGAAACTGTGAAGCCAAGAAATACATTCTGGGGTGGGGTATTGCCAATCCTCCTCTATCCTTTCCATACTGCAGGGTAGCTAGGCTAATCCTGGCTGTCTTTTTTTTCCAAATTAATTCCCTCATTAGTGTGTCTATCTGTTTAAACCACTTATTGGTGATCCACATGGGGGAGTTATGAAATACATACAGTAGCTGCGGGGCCCATACCATTTTTATTAAGTTTGCCCGTCCTACTACTGACAATGGAAGCTTACACCAGCTGTTACATTTTGCTTTCTGTCTAACCAGCAATGGACCCAGATTTAGCTGAATATACTCCGCCGGTTCCGGGGACACTATTACTCCCAGGTATTTAAAACTTTTTGCTATAGCTATTTGCTCTGCCCCCTCTGGCAACCGTTCCGTCCACTGGTCTATGGGCATTAAAATGGATTTAGACCAATTAATAGTGAAACCTGAGAACCCTCCAAAGTCCTCGATTATCCCCATCACTGCTCGCAGCGAGGCGGCCGAGTCGCCTAGATATATAACTGCATCGTCTGCGTATAAAGATATTTTTTCCTCCCTCTGGCCCCTGCGAAACCCCACCACTCATGAGGCATTGCGAATCAGGATAGCCAGAGGCTCCACCGCCAGGGCGAACAGCAGTGGGGACAATGGGCACCCCTGACGTGTGCCTCTATGTAGCTCAAATGAGGGGGAGACATTGTTATTAATGTAAAGTCTGGCTCTGGGTTTGAAGTAAAGCACCTTTACCCACTTTATAAACGTATCCCCCAGTCAAAACCTTTCCAGGATCCCCAGGAGGTAAGGCCACTCCACACTGTCAAACGCCTTCGCGACATCCAGTGACAGAATGGCCCTACCTGCCGGATTATCCACCGGCACCTGTAAGTTCATATATAATCGCCTAATGTTGTCCGCAGTGGAGCGTGTGGGTATAAAGCCAGACTGGTCACAATGGACCAGCCTGTCAATTACCTGGGATAGCCTCTTAGCCAAGATGCTGGCCAGAAGCTTAACATCCGCATTCAATAGGGAGATTGGACGATAGGAGTCCAGCAGAAGCTTATCCTTCCCCGGTTTTGGAAATACTATTATTATTGCCTCCTGCATGCTATCTGCTAGGCTACCTATTTCCACTGCCTCCTTCAATACCTACAATAGGGATGGCAGGAGGTCCTCCCTATAATGGGAGTACACCTCTGTCGGTAACCCATCTGGACCTGGGGATTTGTGATGTGGTGCCCCCTCTAGTGCCTCCGTCAGTTCCTTCAATGTTATTGGGGAGTTTAACATTTCCCTATCAGCCTCTGAAAGCTGTGGAAATGGACATGCTTGCAAAAACAGAGCCAGATCAGATGGAGTATAGCTAGTTTTAGAGGAATATAAATCCCTATAGAACCGCTGGAAATTATCTAGGATATCGGAATTAAGGGTGTATTTCTCCCCAGATTCTGCCTTTATAGCAGAGATATTGGTGGATTCCCGCTGCTCTCTAGCTATGAGGGCAAGGAGACGGACAGTGTTTTCCCCCTCCTCAAAGTAACTCTGCTGCTGGAAATATCTCCTTTTTTCGCTGCGGTCAGTAAGACCGAATTATACATGGATTGCGCCTCCATCCAGGAGTCATGGTTAGATTGAGAGGGGTCAGCTATCAAGGACTGTTCTCTCACTTTCATTTCTTCCCGTACCCTGCTTTCCCATTCCCTCGACCGAATTTTGATTCCCGTTATCTCTTTAATAAGGCTGCCCATTAGAAATGCCTTAAGTGTGTCCCATACTACGGCTGCGCTAGCCGATCCCCTGTTAAAGTGCAAGAATTCCTGCATTGCCCCCTTCACCTTATCCGGAGACGGAAACAGAGTCAACCAAAAAGGGTTCACTTTCCACAGCGGGCGGCCCGATGCAACCGTAGCATCCAGCCGTACCCAAAATGGAGAGTGATCCGATAACAATCACGGCTCATAAGCCGACTCCCTTACCTGCTGCATAAGTACCTCCTTCCCCAGACCCAGGTCAATACGGGAGAGTCCATCGTGTGTAGCGGAGTAACATGAGTAGCTTCTGTCCTCCGCATGTCTCTCTCGCCAGACATCAAGGAGTCCCAACTCCGAGAGTAGGGAGGCAAAGGCCGTCCCACCAGCTATCTGCCTCACCACTCTTGGCGTCAAAGACATTCTGTCCAGAGATGTATCCAAAATATTATTAAAATCTCCCAGCGCCAACACCGGGGCATCCGGAGATAGGGCCATAAATTGCGCTAAACTTCTAAGAGGGCTCGCTGAAAATGGTGGAGGAACATAAATTGAGGCAACAACACAGTAATCCATTGAGTTTGCAAAGCAAAAAGACATACCTACCCTCTCTGTCCACCTTTTGTCGGATACATTCAAAAGAGATGTCAGTAGAGACCATTACACTTACTCCCCGGGAGTATGAGGTGTGCATAGAATGAAATTGTATCGGGTATCTACGTGAATACAGAAGATGGACAGAGTCAGGTCGCATATGTGTTTCTTGTAAACAAATTATCTGGGGTTTCATTCTAAGTATTTAAACATTGCATTTCTTTTGTTCTTTTCCCCCAGACCCCTAACATTCCAGGTCATTAACACTATGCCCTCGTTATTCACTTTAACCATTGTGCATACAATGTCAAAAAAATTGTCATATACCACCTGTAAACAAAAAAAGAAAAAACGAATAATGAGTCAAGATTCATTACCCTTCTGATAGGGATCTGTCCCTAGTGGAATTCAAAAAACAATACAAAATATATATCTATAGAAGTTCCCTTATTTTTTTGAAATATATATAGCAGACCTTGTGTTTGTGGTATTTTCCCATAATCCATTGTGATGTAGCTCCCTCTCCCTCTTCCCTTTACTCCCTACCCTAACCCTTCCCCCCCTTTTAACACTACCCCCTCCCTCTTTGCCCAGCTGGGCCTGCCCTCGAGGTTTTGCCTATGACCTCAACTCTACACTCATTCCCTCTCATCTCCCTTCTATCATACATCTCTCTGTACCCCTTGCTCTGGGGGTCTCACTTCCCCCTCCTAACCCTTTGGTGCTGTTCCTTTGTTTTAGTGTTTACGCCCATTATTTTATTAGATTTATCAGGTCTGCCTCATTTCAATCTAATTAGTGTCTTCTTTTCTTTTTTTTTAAAGTGCTTCTACTAGTGCTTTGGCTAATATTCCCCCCCCCCTTCCCCCAACCTAGTGTTTAATTATGCATCTCAAAAAAAAAAAAAAAAGGGGGGGGGGGGGGAGAAGAGCAGAGAAAAAAAAAACAGCATCTAATTAGATGATTTCTAAAGGTTTAGGATCCATCTGAACCACTGCATGATCCAGACAGTTTAAGAAATATCCTCCAGGTCATAAAAATCGGGAAATAAATGTGGTAGACTGCTGTCCCAATCCTTACGAATACAGAAGCGAGCATCTTATATACCACACATTACATCCTCTACTGGTCACAAAGTCACTCAACCTAAATACATTGCATGAGAATTTCGGATATTCTAGGACTCCCTCTAAAATTTACAGACATCAACCCCCTCCCAGGAACACATAACAGATTACATTTCTTCACAATACAGACGGCTTCACAATACAGTATTAAAAAACCCTATTACCCTCTCTCGGTCATTATATGGTTAAACGTTTTAATGCGCTGGGATTGGGAGCGTCTTTCCCGGAGAACACCCTTCAAGCCCACATCTCGGTGATCCCGAAAGAGGGCAAAGACCCTACATCTTGTGGGAGCTATGGGCCAATATCCCTACTGAATATCGACCTCAAACTATTCACCAAAATTATAGCGACTAGACTGCAGCAACACCTACCTCACTTGATTCATTTGGACCAGGTAGGCTTTGTATCATCCAGGGCAGCCAGGGACAATACAGTCAAGGTCCTTAACCTGTTACATGTAGCCAATACCACCAATACTCTGTGTATTTTCCTGGGAACAGACGCCGAAAAAGGCCTTTGACTGGGTTCATTGGCCCTTCATGTTCTCGGTACTAAGATATGCGGGATTCGGACACACTATTATTAACTGGATTGCTTCCATTTATTCTAATCCTACTGCTAGGGTCAGAGCTAATAGTGTCTTTTCTAACCCCTTTATGATTACTAAGGGGACGAGACAGGGTTGACCTCTGTCACCCCTTCTTTTTGCCCTATCACTGGAACCTTTATGTAAAATATGTCTGAACCCCAATATCACCAGGGTTAATATCGGAAGCTCTCAACAAAAAGGTATCGGCGTACGCAGATGACATGATTTTCTCTCTCACGAATCCTCTCATCTCACTACCAAACCTCCTGCACTAATTTGAGATTTACAGCGCATTGTTGAACCTAAAAATCTATTTCATCAAGTCCGAAGCCAGGAGGGTGGGTATACCACAGCCTCTTCTCTCACATCTCCAAGTGAGTTTTAAATTAAAATGGACAAAATCCGCGTTAAAATATATAGACACGTTTATCCTTCCTAAATTTTCGCAACTTTGACTTACATTTTCCCCCACTTCTGAAAACAGTCAGGACTCTCCTAAACACATGGCACGCTGGACTACATTTGTGGTTTGGCCGCTGCAATATACTTAAAATGAGCATTCTTTCCAAATTTCTGTACCTCTTCCATGCTTTACCAATTTATATCCCTTCTAGTTACTTTAAAATAGACAGTCGTTGTTTGTTGATTTCATCTGGGCCCGCAAATGACCAGGAGATTACTTTCACTGCCCAAACAACAAGGGGGTTTGGCAATGCCAGATATACGAACATATTACCATGCAACACATTTGGGAAGGCTCATTAACTGGTGTCGACACTAAGCTCTGGCCTCGGTTAGAACAAACCCAAAGTGAAATACCCCTCCAAAGAGCACCTTGATGCGATCAATCGCTGCCTAGAGATATGAAACGCCACCCCCTTATTAGCCCCTCTACACGTCTCTGCTCACATCTCTTCACCCAAGTATCTATCTCCTCTCAATATTCACCGTTATTCCCCATGTTAAGAAACCCATTGCGGGATTTTGCAATGCAATATTCCAAGCCTCTCCTTTCCTGACAGCAGGGAGATGGCCGTCGATGCCTGCCCTCACAGACTCCTCAGGCACATTTCGGTTGGATTTTTGGAGACCATTCCAACTTCGCCATTTCTTAAAGTCCATACCGCCACCCGGGAATTTTAGTAAATTCCTTACAACTCTTGAAGAGTACTGTTCGGACACTGGAGTTCTGCCGCACGTACTCTCTATCACTTATAACTTGTTGATCCCACCCCCAGAAAACCACTGGTTTCCCGGTTTAACTAGTTGGGAACAAGACCTAGACCGTCAATTCAGTCCAAACCAACCACACCATATTCTTAGGTTTACATACAAATCTTCCATCTGCACAAGAATACAAGAGACTAATTTTAAAATCCTGTCAAGGTGGTATTGTACACAATCACAATTACACAAATTCTTTCCCTCAATGTCAGACTTATGCTGGCGATGCCAAAGGGAGCGAGAAACACTCTTGCACATCTTCTGGTCATGTCCCAAACTTGAACAATTTTGGAAAATCGTCTGTCAAACCATACAAAAGTTTACGGATGTCCAATTCCGGATGACCCAGCCTTCTTTCTTCTTCATACCTCCGCTATTCCAGAGAAAATGTATAAGCAATCTGTTATCCGCTGTCTTCTTGACGCTGCCAAAACATGTATCCCTCTCAATCTGGAAATTTCCCTACCTATTGACCATTGGCCTCTGGGTTAGGAAAGTAGTCTATAGGAGAGTTTCCCCTCAAAGGCGGGACTTTAAAGGCATAAATTATAACAACCATTTAGGGGTATAGAACGATAAAATTGTTTTATTACAAAAAAAGAAGAATGAAATAAACATATAATATGACAAAGCTTGACAATACAGGCTTGGACAAAAATTCCTAAAATGGAATACGGTAATCACTTGATCATACAAAGTACATGACATGCAGGGACTGGATAACCATACAAGTGATGTTGACAATGTAGACATGTATATAAAACACGTGATTGTGTATATATTAGATCCTACGCATTACGGAGAAAACTCCTCCTTGAGGGAAGTTCCAATATATGATTAAAATTGTAATCTAAAACAGAAAAGCAGATCTTTACACAACAGCATTCATTGTATGAAAAACAAAAACGGAAGCAAAAACAGAGGGTCTATCAGACTGACAAGTGGTGGGTCTGATATAAGAGTGGGGGTTAGGTGGCAGTGTACTTACATGGACATATATATCTCAGGCTCAGGACTCGGGATATATTTAAAACCCCACAGATCACATACGTGGAGGTTTATTGTATGAAAGCGCTAAAAGGTGGCCATTAAAACAAAAACCAAAAAACAACAAAAGACCCATTGAGGGGCGAATGAGGAGTTCAACGCAAAAGACGTCCAGAGGCCAAACCAGGACCGCGTATGTCTAGAGGAAGGGAACATGAAAAAATACGTACCAATAAAATAGAAGATGTTGAGTTTTTATATTTTATACCATAGTGGCCCCATAGTCTAATGGGTATCATGTCATAGACCCCAACTTTGAACCTCCATTATATATGAGGTCAGAGGGTGACAGAAACCATATACAGAGCCTACATATATATCAGAAGAACACATCATAGTTATATATGTGTTTCTTACCTCACAAATGGTGCTGTGTATCTTTGGGGGAAGAGAGGGTTGAGCAGAAGATGCAGCGATATAGGTGTGACGATTTCACACTCAGCACAAAGTTGTGAATATGGCTGGGCTGGAGTGATAAAGCCGTATCGACAAGTGGATTGAGGAATATTAATCCAAATCCAAGTGAAAGGGAGCCTCAGAGTGGCATCACAGGTCCAACGGTGAGAGTAAAGGATCACCTCAGGGGTCTGTGTGCAAACAATACACAAATAGTATCAAGACTGGATATATGAGGCACCCCACCTTAATACAATAAAGGTGGATGTGGCTTGAAATAACAATGGCAAAAAAAGAGACACCATACATACTCTATGGAGAGAGGATTTTTCTTCATTACCTGGTCAGTGTTGTAAACAGAGTCCGCTCTCCCCGCCGGCCACAGCACTAATGATTGAGTGTGGGACTAGTCCTTAAATAAGGGCTGTGATCCAATCAGCCAAGTTTCCCAGCGGCGCGTGTGGATGTCACTACCACACACGCCGTGAAAGTTTAGACAGATCGGTCCTCCGGGCGCGCGGCGCACAGCATCATCCTCGCCAGCGACCAAGATGGCCGCTAAGGGAGAAGGACGTCATGCGTCACGCCCCCACCGGCACGCATGCGCGGCAAACCTCGAAGCCGCGTGATGGAACAACAAAACGTATTGACGAATCAATATGACGTTGGATGGATCGTGTGCCAGTGCGGCACGGGAAGCCGCAAGTGTCAGCTTACCCATACATGGTTCCTGCTGAACCAGCCAAGATTTGAACTGGCTATGACCAGCTTAAAATATTGCTGTCTGTGCCCCCGTTTTAGGGAGATTCACCCTCTCTAGTTGTCGTGGTTACCATTATCATTGCAAGAAAAAGTAAAAAAAAAAATCACAAATTTTGTCCCCAGAAAAGTAATACAGGGTAAATCTTCCAATGCGGACACTTGTTCTGGTGACCTGGGGGTCCCCAAGGAGTTCCCTTAATTTGCAGGGATTTCCTCTCACAACCTGTTTGGCTATGGGACAGGAACTGAAGGAGAATCTCCGCAATGGGACACAGATGGCGAAAATAAACCTTACAGGGGTTATAACCTTCCCTTACTCTATTCAAAATTAAAAAAAAAAAAGTTTTGCCTGTAGTTCTACTTTAAGTTGAAGCCATGTGCTCATCCAGAACTGTGTGCAGATAAGACCATGTGCACCATGAGACTCACAAAACTTGTAGATAATAGTAGTAAGTTGGGTAAAGCATAGCATAGGGTGCCTGCAGCTTCTGCCACCTTTTTTTGATTTCGGTGAAGCGCGCACGGCTCTTCTGAACTGCAGCAGAAAAGTCAGGGTAGAAGGAGACTCGCGTACCATTAAATTGAATGTTCCTCTTCTCCCTAGCCAGCCGCAATATGATTTCTCTGTCTCTGTAGTTTAGCAGTCTGGCCAACATCGGGCGAGGATGGTTGCCCGGCGGGAGAGGTCTGGTAGGCACTCTGTGGGCCCTCTCAACCGCATATAAATGGGTAAAAGCCTCCTTACCGAACACATCTGCCATCCACTGTTCCACGAATTGTGTGGGATCCCGACCCTCCACCTTCTCCGGCAGCCCCACTACATTGTTGCGCCTGAGGCGGTTCTCGAAATCTTCCGCCCTCATATCAGTAGCCCTGGCTAGGCGTGCAGTGGATTGGGTATCTCTGGTCAGTGTGGGGAGTTTGTCCTCAATATCACTTATCCTGCTCTCTGCTGCAGTGGTTCTTTTTCTGAATTTTGAATGTCCTGTCTGATCAAGCATACACCCTCCTCCAGGTTCCCAAAGCGGACTTGCAGGCTATTCACAGAGGCTGTGCATTTATTAACAGCTCTTAGTAAGGCAGCCATTGTAGGTTGCTCTCCCCCCTCATCATCAGGGTCTTCAGTTTCCTCCAGCAAGCTAGGGCCTCCCTCAGACTGAGCCATCATGGCGCCCACTCCCAGCACTCGCCCCCCCTCCTCCATGTCAGTGTCACTGAATGCAGCTCCCTCATCCAGGGGCAGCGGTTCTGTACAGTTCAGTTTCCCTGCCAGTTTCTGTGCATAGTACCTCATATCTTTGGGGGGGTCTCCGGTGAGGTCCTTAGGTGGTTTCAGCTGCATACTCCCCCCCTCTTTTGCCTTCTCTCCGGCACGCCCTTTCTGTGCTGATGGCGGAGCGGCGCCATTTTGGAAATCCTGCTTGGAGCTGTCTCCCCTCTGTCCTCGGGTCATCATGTCCTTAAAAAGTACCTGAGTGGCAGCCAGGTGATGAGGGGACTTTCCCAGACACGGATGGCGAAATTCCGGGTGTTTTTCGGTGCCGGATACCGGATCAATACAGGATCAAGGTGGGAGCTCTGATGAAGCGACTGCTCACATGCCGCGCTGGCCACGCCCCCAGTAGTAAGTTAAAGGGGTTGTAAACCTTCGTATTTTTTCACCTTAATACATCCTAAGGAAGCAGATGTTACAGATTCTGGAAGAACTACCGAAAGAAGGAGGCCCATGGATCTTAGCAACAGCGGATGTATCTTCACTTTATACAATAATATTCCACCATCAAGCTTGCGAAGCCACAAAATGGGGTTTGAGAAAGTATACTGAACTGCCGTGCCAACAAAGAAAATATCTGGTCAAGTGCATAGACTTCTGTTTAACCACATCAATACTGGGCACTTTAGCCCCCTTCCTTCCCAGACCAATTTTCAGCTTTCAGCGCTCTCGCATTTTCAATGACAATTGCGCGGTCATGCTACACTGTGCCCAAATGAAATTTTTATCATTTTGTTCACACAAATAGAGCTTTCTTTTGGTGGTATTTATTCACGACTACGTTTTTAATTTTTTGCGATATACGCGAAAAAAGAGCGGAAATTTGTAAAAAAAAAATATATATTTTCGTCTTTCTATTTTAAAAAAAATCCAATAAAATCGAATTTTGTCATAAATTTAAGCCAAATCGTATTCTACTACATGTTTTTGGTAAAAAAAAAATTGTTAAGTGTATAATAATTGGTTCGTGTGATCATGGACATATGTACGCAAATGATCATGTACAGATGTGCGCAGGTGATCACGGACATATGTGTGGAAATGATCATTGGAACATATGATTTTACTGTCACATATGTGGGGGACAGGGGTTTTTACTATGTGGGGACATGTGTGTGCGTGGGGACATGTATTTTGGGGACATGTTTGTGTTTACACTGTGTGGGGACACTAGGCTGGTGATCAGTGAGTAAAAAGCTGAAAAAAACAGCTCATACGCACTGATCACCAGCCAGCTGCAGCGATCCGCTCTCCTCTCCTCACCGACGACTTCTGTGTGAGGAGAGGAGAGCTGATTGCCTAGCAACCGGCTCTCCGTTTACATCACATGACGGCTGTGATTGGACACGGCCGTCATGTGATCAGGAGGGCCAATCACAGAGCCCTCCTGCCGAATCGAGATGCGCCGTGTCCGGGTGACACGCGTGCATCGGGATCGCGCCGCTGCGCGGAAACGCGCGCGATCCCCCTCCTTCTGAGGGACGTTCCTGAACGTCCATTCAGAAGGAGAGAGCGCCCACCCGGCCGTACATATACAGTGGCCGGGTGGGAAGTAGTTAAAGAACAGTTATTTTTGGTATAACTAACTATTATCACCAAAAGACTGGCGTGGAAATGGGGGCTAAATTTGCACCAAGCGTAGCCAGCCTTTTTATGGCCCAGTGGGAAGACTAAACGGTTTTTACGGATACACCTTCAGAGCTTGTTGTTTTAAGCACATGACCACTGGGCACTTAAACCCCCTTAATAACCAGACCAATTTTCAGCTTTCGGTGCTCTCACATTTTGAATGACAATTACTCAGTCATGCAATACTGTACCCATATGAAATGTTTGTCCTTTTTTTCACACAAATAGAGCTTTCTTTTGGTGGTATTTAACCACTTGTCCCCCGCCCACTGTCAATTGACGGCGGGCGGAGGATACTCTCGTCCTCCCTGTAAAACGAGCTAGGAGGCGCGCGCGCCCGCCGCGTTCACAAGGCCCTGGTGCGCGTGCCCGGCGGCCACGATTGCCGCCGGGCACCCGCGATTGCCCGGGAAACGAGCAGGAAAGTGGATCTCTGTGTGTAAACACAGAGATCCACATCCTGTGAGGGAGAGGGGACCGATGGTGTGTCCCTTGTACATAGGGACAACCATCGGTCACCTCCCCCAGTCAGTCCCCTCCCCCCACAGTAAGAACACTTTGAGGGAACATATTTAACCCCTTCCCGCCCCCTAGTGGTTAACCCCTTCCCTGCCAATTACATTTATACAGTAATCAATGCATTTTTATAGCAGGGATCGCTGTATAAATGTGAATGGTCCCAAAAATGTGTCAAAAGTGTCCGATGTGTCCGCCGCAATATCGCAGTCACAATAAAAAAAATCGCAGATCGCCGCCATTAAATAAAAAAATAAAAATGCTATAAATCTATCCCCTATTTTGTAGACGCTATAACTTTTGCGCAAACCAATTAATACGCGCTTATTGCGATTTTTTTTTTACCAAAAATATGTAGAAGAATACGTATCGGCCTAAACTGAGGAAAATTTTATTTAAAAAAAAAATGGGTATTTATTATAGCAAAAAGTAAAAAATAGTGTTTTTTTTCCAAACTGGACGCTCTTTTGTTTATAGCGCAAAAAATAAAAACCGCAGAGGTGATCAAATACCACCAAAAGAAAGCTCTATTTGTGGGAAAAAAAGGACACAAATTCCGTTTGGGAGCCACGTCGCACGACCACGCAATTGTCATTCAAAGTGTGACAGCGCTGAAAGCTGAAAAATGGCTTGGGCAGGAAGGGGGTTTTCGTGCACAGTAGAGAAGTGGTTAATCACCGCTGGGCGTTTTATTTTTTGCACTATAAGAGAAAAAAGACTGAAAATTCTGTAAAAAAATGAATTTTTCTTTGTTTCGGTTATAAAATTTAGCAAATTTGTAATTTTTCTTCATAAATTTTGGCCAAAATTTATACTGCTACATATCTTTGGTAAAAATAAGTACAAATTGATGCATATTATTTGGTCTTTGTGAAAGTTATAGAGTCCACAAGCTATGGTGCCAATATCTGAAAATTCATCACACCTGAAGTACTGACGGCCTATCTCATTTCTTGAGACCCTAACATACCAGAAAAGTACAAATACCCCCCAAATGACCCCTTTTTGGAAAGAAGGTATTTAGAAAGAGGCAATGTGAGTTTTTTGAAGTTGTAATTTTTTCCCACAATTCTTTGCAAAATCAAGATTTGTTTTTCTTTTTTTTCACAAAATTGTCATATTAGCAGGTTATTTCTCACACACAGCATATGCATACCACAAATTACACCACAAAACACATTCTTCTATTACTCCCGAGTATGGTGATACCACATGTGTGAGACTTTTACACAGCGTTGCCACATACAGAGGCCCAACATGCAGGGAGCACCTTCGGGCGTTCTGGAGCACCCAGGCCAATTCTGACATTTCTCTCCTACATGTAAAAATCATCATTTGTTTGCTAGAAAATTACATAGAACCCCAAAAATATTATATATGTTTTTTTAGCAAAGACCTTAGAGAATACAATGGTGGTCATTACAATTTTTTTATATCTCGCACGGTATTTGCACAGCAGATTTTCTAACACGTTTTTTTTTTTACGGAAAAAAAACAAAAAAACAAAAAACAGTAAAGTTAGCCCAATGTTTTTACATAATGTGAAAGATGAAGTTACGCTGAGTATATAGATACCTAACATGTCACCCTTCAAAATTGCACACGCTCGTGGAATGGCGCCAAACTTCGCTACTTAAAAATCCCCATAGGAGACGCTTTAAATATTTGTATTGGTTACATGTTTTTAGTTACAGAGGAGGTCTAGGGCCAAAATTATTGCTCTCGCTCTAACGTTCGCAGAGATACCTCACATGTGTGGTTTGAATACAGTTTTCATATGTAGGCGGGACTTACGTATGCGTTCGCTTCTGTATGCGAGCTCACGGGGACAGGGGCGCTTTAAAAAATATATATATTTTATTGTTCATTTTACTATTTATTTTAGTTTGACGTGTTTTTCCGCAAAAATACATTTTTTGATCACTTTTATTCCTATTACAAGGGATGTAAACATCCCTTGTAATAGGAATATGACATGACAGGTCCTCTTTACAGTGAGATATGGGGTCAATAAGACCCCACATCTCACCTCTAGGCTGGGAAGCCTGAAATAAAAAATAAATAAAAAAAACAATCCTGGCTTCGATCGTAGCGGTGAGTCGGTAGAAGCACCGGAGGGCGGCGGGAGGGGGGGACTCCTCCCGTAAGAATGATCAAGCGGTGGAACAGCCGCTATGATTGTTCTTATGGTGTAGGGAATCGACGGCTGAAAAAGCTGATATCTGAATGATGCCTGTAGCTGCAGGTATTATTTAAATATCCCCGCACAAAGTCAAGGAAGTCATATGACGGCCGGCGGGCGGGAAGTGGTTATTGCAGAGTATTGCAGGGTATTGCGGAGTATTGCAGGGTATTCCAAGCAGAAAAAATAGGCCACAGATTTGTCCACAAAGGATATGATAGCGAACAGATAAAGTCAAGAATATCAGAAGTGGAAAAAACAGACCAAGTCGAATTGATCAAAGACAAACAGAAACAGGATTCCAGAATTAACACTTACCAATTGTTTTAGATTACAATGCTCAATACAAAAATGTTGAGAAAATAATAAAACGACATTGGCACATTCTTTTAACAGACACACACTTGAAATCACTCCTTCCTCAGATTCCGAAATTTGTATATAAAAGAGCCCCAACACTAATAGATAAAATATTCAAAAATATCCCAGATCCACCATCGATCGGGTATATCTTCTTCACATGAAAAGGATTTTACCCATGTAAAATAGGATTTTTTTACTCACCGTAAAATCCTTTTCTCTGAGTCCATGGACCGACACAGCTTCTCTATTGACAAAGTGGGTATTATCCGTTAATTAGGAGTGACTAGGCAGAAAAACTTGTAAAAAGTGTTGCATCACACCTTCTACAGTACCGCCCAGGGGGCGGACCCTCTGGGTATAACCTCTCAGTCTGCATCTCGCAGATCAGTTCGTCAAAAAGCAGTACAAACTTAAAAAGGAGGGGTGGGTGCTGTGTTGGTCCATGGACTCAGAGAAAAGGATTTTACGGTGAGTAAAAAATCCTATTTACTCTTTCGTCCATGGACCGACACAGCTTCTCTATTGACAAAGTGGGACGTCCCAAAGCAGTGTCAGAGAAAAAAACGAGGGGTGGTAACAGCATAAAAACAAACTTCACCCCAAAACAGCACTCCTCCAACGGAGGAGTTGCAACTCTAAATAGCCGCTTGCAAAACCTTGCAGCCGAAAGAGGCATCCGAAGATGCACCTACATCAACTTTGTAGAATTTTGTGAAAGTGTGAGTGGACGACCAAGTCGCCGCTTTACATAGTTGGGAAACAGACGCTTGATGTCGGAAAGCCCAAGAGGCACCTATTGCCCTGGTCGAATGCGCCGTGACAGGAAAGGGGGGCGCTTGACCCTTTAAGGCATAAGCCTGGATTACTATCTGTCGGATCCACCTAGAGATGGTGGCCGATGAGACTGCTTGGCCCTTCTTGGGACCAGCCACCAAAACAAACAGTGAGTCTGACTTCCGGAACAGGGAAGTAGCAGATAGGTATACTCTCAAAGCTCGGACAACGTCCAAGGAATGCAACGCCGACTCCTTAGGATTCGACGGCTGAGGACACAAGGATGGAAGTACAATGTCTTCGTTGAGATGAAAAGCCGAAACGACTTTCGGAAGAAAGGAAGGCTGCGGCCGCAGCACCACCTCATCCTTGTGGAAAATCAAATAGGGAGCCTTGCAGGACAAGGCTGCCAGCTCAGAGACTCGTCTAACTGACGTAACAGCCACCAAAAAGACCACTTTCTGAGAAAGTGTCAACAGGGGAATATCTCTAATCTTCTCAAACGGTGACTTCTGAAGCACCGAGAGGACCAGGTTCAAGTACCACGGAGGTAACGGGGGACGGACCGGAGGGGCCACATGTCGAACCCCCTGCACAAATGTACTCACGAGAGAGTGAGTCGCCAGGGGTCGCTGAAAAAAGACAGCCAGGGCAGATATCTGTCCCTTAAATCGTACTTAGGGCAAGCCTTTGGTCCACCCCATGCTGTAAAAACAGCAGGATTCTGGAAACCAAATATGTACGCGGATGCCATTTCATTTCCTCACACATGGAGATGTAGGCCCTCCAAGTGCGGTGATAAACCTTCCTAGAGGACGGTTTTCGAGCACTTCTCATAGTAGAGATTACTGAGTCTGACAGGCCCCGTTCTCTCAGTACCTGCTTCTCAACAGCCATGCCGTTAAAGCCAATGACTGTAAAGCAGGATGGAATATGGGACCTTGCGATAGCAGGTCCTTCCGTAGTGGTAGGCGCCAGGGGACGTCTGCTACCAGACGTACTAGATCGGCGTACCAAGGACGCTGAGGCCAATCTGGAGCGATTAGGATCATTGGAATTCCCTCTGCCTCCACTCTGCGGAGCAGAAGAGGAAGAAGCCTTAAGGGAGGGAAGGCATAGATTAGCTGATACTGACCCCACGATGCTACCAATGCGTCTGCCCATGGGTCTCTTGACCGGGCCACAAATCTCAATACCTTCCGATTGAGTCGGGAAGCCAGAAGATCTACGTCTGGTGTGCCCCATCTTTGGCAGAGGAGTTGGAACACCTCCGGGTGTAAGGACCATTCTCCCTGGTCCAGCATCTGGCGGCTCAGGTAGTCCGCCTGCCAGTTTTCCACACCCGGAATGTACACGGCCGATAGTGCCGGTACGCTCTTCTCTGCCCACTTCAGGATGCGAGCAACCTCCGATGCTGCAGCTAAGCTTCTTGTTCCTCCTTGATGATTGACATATGCCACCGCTGTGGCGTTGTCTGACTGGATCCTGACTGGACGCCCTTGCAGTCTCTGAGACCATTTGAAGAGGCACAGCTTGATCGCCCGGATCTCCAGGACATTGATCGGCAGGAGGGCTTCCTCTGGGGTCCAGCGACCCTGCGCCGACTGGACACCCCAGACTCCCCCCCAACCTGTAAGGCTGGCGTCCGTCGTGATCACTATCCAGTAAACCGGAAGAAATTACTTCCCGGCCCTTAGAGCCGGTGCTGTCAGCCACCATACCAGGGATCTCCTGACTAGGTGGCTCACTCGGATTTGATAATCCAGAGATGAAGGGCATCTGTTCCATCTGGACAGAACTTCCTTCTGTAACACTCGAGTGTGGTATTGAGCATATGGGACCGCCTCGAAGGAGGCTACCATGAGGCCCAACACTCGCATGCAAAAACGGAGTGACGACCAATTCCTGGAAGTCAGCTGCCGTACTGCAGCCCGGAGGGTCTGCAACTTCTCCACAGGGAGGAATACCTTTGCCTCTGAGGAATCCAGAATCAACCCCAGGTACACTAGGCATTGAGTGGGCACCAATACTGACTTTTGCGTGTTTAGTATCCAACCACAGTCTCGAAGAGTCTGACAGGTAATGGACACGCTTACCTCTAATTCTGAGCTTGAAGGGGCCTTCAGCAGAAGGTCGTCCAAGTAACCTGTGATAGCGATACCCCGCTGTCTTAGAAGTGCCAGAATCGGAGCGAGCACCTTGGTGAACGTCCTGGGTGCTGATGGGAGGGCCACAAACTGGTAGTGGTTCTTCCCGATAGCAAAATCGCAGAAACCTCTGGTGTCTGGAGTATATGGGGACATGCAGGTATGCGTCCTTGATGTCCAAGGAGGCCAGAAAGTCCCCCGGATGAAGAGCCGTGACTACAGATCGAACCGACTCCATCCGAAATCTTTGTACCTTCACAAAGCAATTGAGGGCTCTGAGATCCAAGATTGGCCGAACCCCCTCCTTCTTCGGCACAATAAACAGATTTGAGTAAAAACCCTGACCCCATTCCTGTTCTGGAACTGGAATAACTACCCCGCGTTCCAGTAGACCCTGGACCGCCCCATACAGGGCCTCCCGACGGGTCGGTAGTAGCTGGAGATTGGAGGTGATGAATCTGTCCGGTGGACAAGAGAGAAATTCCATCTTGTAGCCTGAGGAGATTACTTCGCAAACCCACCTGTCGGAGACTAGAGCAGTCCACTGAGTCGCGAATTTGCGAAGACGTCCCCCCACCCGAGAGCTGGGTGGGGGCGGACCTTCGTGGACACAGATTTGTCCGCAGGCTTGTTGGGTCTGCGGGACCAAGGACGCTTTTGTCCTTGGGCAGGCGCTTTATCGGCCTGGGGTCTTTTCCCCGTCGCCTTAAGGGGGCGGAAAAACCGCTTGCGTGCAGTAAAGGAGGGCCCTTGCCCTTGGCGTGGCCCCTTACCCTTGCTAGTTTGGGGAAGCAAAGTGCTTTTACCTCCTGTGGCATCCTTGATGATGTCATCCAGAGAAGCCCCAAAAAGTCTGTCGCCCTTAAAAGGCAGATCCAACAGGGCTTTCTTGGAAGTCTGGTCCGCAGACCAGCCCTTTAGCCAGATCAGGCGGCATATTGCTACTGCATAAACTGAAGCTCTTGACAGCAGGGGAATAGTATCCATGTCTGACTCGCAGACAAACTTAAGGCCCTGGACCAACTGGTCGGCCAAAGTTATCTCATTAGGAGGAGCATCTCGCTCCTTTAACCCCTGGAGTAGGAATTTTGCCCATTCAGTAAGTGTCTGAGACACTAGGGCCCCCGCCAATGCCGGGCGTACTGCCGAGCCTACCACTGAGTATAGGTAGCGAGCGAGTACTTCAGCCTTCTTATCCACAGGGTCCTTGAAAACCGGAGCCCCTTCTACTGGAATAGTGGTGGCTCTATTAAGTCTGGACACCGGAGGGTCCACTATAGGGGGAGAGATCCATATCTTCAGAAAACTCTCCTCAAAGGGGTACCGTACCGCAAACCTCTTTGGGGCTGTAAAGACCCTCAGTGGGTTCTCCCATTCCTTGTATAAGAGTTTGTCAAAATAAGACACACAAGGGAACACTTTAGCAGTGCGGGCAGGTTTACGAAACCCAAAGGGGACTGGAGTATCTGCTACTTCTGTAGTATTTTCCAACTTTAGCGTATCCCGCACTGCAGTAATAAGGTCAGATACCAAAGCCGTCTCGTGTACTGACCTGGACTTGGAGTCCTCCTAACTGTCCGATCGGTCACGGTCTGCAGTCTCTGATGCATCAGAATCTGGGCCATGAGCCGTAGCTGGACCTGGTTCTGCATCAGAAATATCCCCAGAAGATTGCAGGGGACGGGGGCGTTTATTACCCCCTGTATTCCTGTGTGCTGCTTCCACCCTGGCAGCAAACGCCTCTAGGATTGCCGACATAGCGTCCATAGACACCTCAGGGACACCAGCTGCTAAATCTGGTGTTTCAGGGGAGAAGACATCTGGCTCAGATGCCATGCTGACCACACGCTGACACCCACAGGGCTCCAGGCAAGATATCAATAGGCCACCCTCCTGTGCTGCAGAGAGGCTGGGTCACCCAGAGGACTCACCACCCTGGATAGGTACTGCTATGCTGCGCCTGTGATGCTGTCCCCTTGCTGCTGTGTCAGTCTGCTTCTTTTATCAGCACTTCCTGTGTGAATTTTCGCGCCAGTGTAATGCACCCTAGAGGCCGGAGGCTCTCGCAAAATGGCTGCCAAAAACGTCTGTATGGAAGATAATGTGGGCTCCAAGAAAATGGCCGCGGAGCCGAAGATAGAGGTCAAGCAGCCGTAGCCCACAAAAAAATGGCCGCCGAATGGCAATCTATACATACAGGGTGGACAAACATGGCCCCCGATCGCCTGATAGGGGCCAGTGGGTGTGGCCGAACCACAGGAAGATGGCCGCCGGGCAGTCACAAGAGGCCAAACTTGGCATGGACCACCTCAAAATGGCCGCCGACAGCATGGAGGAGGAAGGACACACACACACACAGAGGTACGCAGAAATGACTTTTTTTTTAAATGTTAGTTACAGCCAGCCCCGCTCCAGTGGGACCCCTTAGGTGACCCCCAGCACCCAGCAACCTTTAGCTAGAAGCCCAGGGAGGAGGGAAAGGCAGGGAGAGAGGGAAGAAAGGGGCCACAACCACTTACTTGATCTCTCCAGGAATGTCCAGCTAAATCACCCAGCCGAGGCAGGGGAGTTTACTTACCTATCCTGCATGTATTATGCTGGAAGACATTCCAAACAGATCATCGTCCGCGCACGGAAGGTGACTGTTGGCAAGGCATGCTGTGATTGGACCCAAAAAGGGACGATCATATGTATGCCCTGGGAGCGTGACGCTCACCGGACAGGCTGCTGCGACTCGGCCGTAAGGTCAGCCGAAGCTGAGCGGTCCGATGCAAGCCTTGGAGCGTAAGCTCACCGGCCAGGCTGCTGTGACTCGGCCGTAAGGTCAGCCGAAGCTGAGCGGTCCGATGCAGGCCCTGGAGCGTAGGCTCACCGGCCACCCGTGGAGCGACGGGCATGTCGTGGAAAACCCAGCGCGTTGCTAGGGTCGGCACACGCTCGATGGCCGAAACTGGGGAGACTACAAGGATCAAGGATCCAGCCTGTCACCCAGTCGGCAGTTGATCGAAGATCACAGGAAACAACAAATGAAAAAAATAAAATATATATATATATATATTTTCCCCCGGACCAATGGGCCTGAAGGGAGCCATGTCCTACTCCTTGCTAGACAGAAAAAAACTGATCTGCGAGATGCAGACTGAGAGGTTATACCCAGAGGGTCCGCCCCCTGGGCGGTACTGTAGAAGGTGTGATGCAACACTTTTTACAAGTTTTTCTGTCTAGTCACTCCTAATTAACGGATAATACCCACTTTGTCAATAGAGAAGCTGTGTCGGTCCATGGACGAAAGAGTAACAATGTTTTGCCTGCACCAAAACCAAACGACCTGTATAAAAGAAATTCAAGTTCACATATACCAGTACAGGCAACACATATGAAGTTAGTGACTTCATTTGTTGCAACACAGAAGGAGCCGTATATGCCCTTGAATGTAGTTGCGGCCTACAGTATATTGGACGCACAAAGAGACCATTGAAAGTCCGTATTAATGAGCACGTACAAAATAATTAAAGGATTCGATAAACATAGTGTCTCCAAACACTTTGCCACACATCACAAAACAAGATCCCACCCATTTGAGGTTTTGGGGCATCGAACCATACAAAAAACACTGGAGAGGTGGGCATAAAGTTAGAACCCTTAGCCAGTTAGAGTCTAAATGGATATTCATTCTCGATACATTCACACCCCGGGGTCTAAACATAGAATTTGACTTAAATTGTTTTATCAGTGACTTAAAATGAATATATTTTTACCGCAGCAATGGGGTTGCTTAATCATTTTACTACACCTATGGTTTTTAAGATTTTATCTTCTTTCCTTTTTTAAACTTTACTATGTGGGACATATATATTATAAGTATGACATCACTTCCGGAGTCCTTATGATGGTTTTATCTAAATTTTTTATGTTTATCACTATTATAGTGGTTTTATATTTTTAATTAATACATATGCTTCTATCATGCCGAATTATTCTCCTCATACTCCCTATCGTATATATATATATATATATAATTTTTTTTTTATTGAGACCTATATGCAGGAGGCACCGTCGTCTGTTTTTTATCTCTCTGTCTATCAATGCGATAGCAGAATTTCCCCCTCCCCTGCCGTCTTTATTCAGCACTTAGGCGTTTTCTCTCCTTCAGTTACCCACGTGCTAATAAAATCCACTTTTTTAGTATTTATGATTCGCCAACATTCGGTCAGCCAATTAATTTTATTCCTGTACTATTACCATCCTTTTGTTTCCCGTGTAACTATTATTCTCAATGCACTAGTTATAAATAGGAGTGCCGTGATACGCCGCTGTTGAGTGTGCTCAGAGCTACAACAAAATGGCTGCGATCGGAGCCTCCTAAATAAATCCTCTAGAAAATGTCCGCCCCAATACTTCCAATGTAAGGTCTTCAAGAAAATGGCCAACCGATAATTGAACCCACTATAACCTATTTAAAGACACTTCCGTGTACCATATTTTATCCCTGATGAAGTCACGTGACTGTGACGACATGCGTAGGATATACGGAAACCGGAAGTGACGTCCTGGCTGCGAGCTTGCTGCTCGTTTTTATTCTGTGCATGTTTACACTGTTTCAAATGCGAGTACCCTTTTGTCTTTGGTCATAAATAAATAGCTTTAACATACTACACTATAGAGGTCCCTTCTTTTTCTAAATTTTCTCCATATATGCCTGGTTGGTTCACCTGAGCGGATTCTTACTTGCTGACCTAGCCCTAGGAGAAGGGAAGCTATTATCAGGCTATAGATACACCGGAACCCCCTGGGAAGGAACGTGGAGAGGACCCCTCTCCTTTGAGTGGTCATCTAGCCCTTTAATCTGACATGCTGATTACCTTACAGCAGTAATGTAAGAAGGTAGCACACCCACCAAAACACAGTGCCTGGTATTGGCGGGGATCCAAGTCGGATCCCCGTTCATTGAAAATCGGACGTATGTCGGCTTCAAGTCGTCGGGCAAAAGTCGGATCCAAAGTAGGACGGCTGACGTTGTCGCACCAGTGTGAACCCGGGCCTTACTGAATTTTACTTTTTATTTATATTCATGAATTGTTGCAATTTTACTCATGATTATTAATGCATTTCACTCATTGCAATAATTTACACTTGATACATATATTCTGTGTCACTTATCAGCACTTTATCATTTATTTTGGAGCGCAACACCAAGCATTGATTTTTATACATATTTATTTTGGGTAGTGTTTGACCCTCACGGTGTTTGCTGCACCTTAGATTGGTTTCATTATATCTCCTATTAGAACGGGAATATCCGCTATTACAATGTTTCCTATGCATTAGGGGGAAAAAAACACCTTGCAGTGTCCGCCCCCCCGTTTACTTACCTTAGACCCGAATTTCCATGGGCGAGATCCCGCATCGCTTTTTCCACGGCTACTCGGTTCTTTATTGGATAGATTGATAGCAGCGCAGCCATTGGCTCCCGCTGCTGTCAATCAAATCCAATGACTGACGAACTGCACATTGGGAGGTAAGTATGACGTGGTTGTTATTTTTTTTAAACGGGAAAACTTTACAACCACTTTAAGGCCTTAGAAATGTGTATTTTTACTGTTCTGTCACAACTGCCACATTATGCTGTGACATTAACTTTATAGAGCTCATTTTATTAGACATTAACCACTTCAATACAGGGCACTTTCACCCCCTTCCTGCCCAAGCCATTTTTCAGCTTTCAGCGCTGTCACATTTTGAATGACAATTGTGTGGTTATGCAACACTGTACCCAAATTAAATAACACACACTGTACACCATCAATCTCCTCTCCCTGACAGGACGTGGTTTACCCACAGAGATCCACGGTCCTGCTCAGTTACTAAGCAATCGCGGCGTGCATCGGGTCCCCAGTGACACGCGCCCCCTAGTGGCTTGGGAAGGCGGTCACGTCATATGACGTCCGCCCAGAACAAGAGAGTCTTCTTCCCGCCATCATATGACAGCGGGCGGTGGACAACTGGTTAAACATCTAATAAAATGTGATTAAACAAAAAAACGTTATAGAGCTCAATTTGTCTGGACAATATGGTCACATGCCGATTCAACGACCACCACAGACAGCTTAAAGTGGTATTAAAGCCAAAAACAAAAATGTATTAAGTTGCAGCTTACCAATTCTTAGTTTTATTTTTCAGACTTTTTTCCTTTTTTTTTTCACCTGGTGATCTAGCCAGTAAGTCTGTTATTTTTCAACTTACTTTAACAGACCAAGCTGTCCAGGCAAAGTAGCAGTTAGAGGGTTGCGAAAAATCATTTAATACTGAATAGAGATACTTACAATGGTCAGATTTTATTCTGTAGCGCTTACCCCGGAGAGGCCACCGAGAATATGCCCAGATTCTCCCAAATAGTCTGTCAGTCACACAAGCTCAGTTCCACGCACACAAACAATTAAGGCTCAGTCTAGGGGACGTCTATTTAGTATTTGTTGCTAAAAAAAACTTTAACAGGAGAGGGGTTTAGGGTTACAAGATACTATCAGTAGCAATAATAGGAGAACAAACTTTTCTCTAACTTCCAAAAGCAGCATTCCTGGAGGTAACAGGGAATTAGCCACTCTATTTAGGACCCTACAGCAGTAATCCATATAGCAACCGCTGGCACTTAGTTCTGCATACCTCCAAACTTTTTGAGATAGGAACGAGGGAAAACTATTAGCAAAAAGTATGCAGGCATAGGACACCTCCCATGCCACACCCCCTTAAAGGTGAATTATACCCACAATTGTTTTTTTTTCTTACCAGTACAATTCCTTTATATGTTTTTTTAAATTTACAAATCTAGAAATTGGATGAAAGGTTTAGCACTGGGAAACACTATTTGAAAGATAATAAGCACATTTTATATACCACTATATAAATTAGACCAAAATGAGGGACAAATGACGGGGACAGAGGGACTTTCCAAACCAGGGACAATTCCTCAAAATCAGGGACCATTGGAAGCTATGAGTTCCGTTCTGGTACATTCCCCAGCATGGTCTTTATTCAGTGTCCTGAAAGCTGCTTGCCACCCAGCATCCACAGGTAGATTCTCAAAGAGGGTGATAACTAGCATCTTCTCCAGATGCAAATCCCACCCCCTTCATCTGAATGGGTATGCGGTACATAGTACCCATACTCATTCACCAAAAAAAAAGTTCATAAAAACACAACTCCGGTTTTTGACAAATCCTTTTTTTCTAAAAAACAACCCCCCCCCCCACAAAAGTGACCAGTTACACTTACCGGTAACGGTGTTTCTGGGAAGTCTTCCAGGACGGCACAATGAGAGATGACTGGCTCCACCTGACAGGAAACACAATCAATTCAAAGAGGTTAAAGCACCCGCCCCTCCCCGTGCTCCTCAGTTATGATAAAGTACAGACCCACACCAGTGCACGAGAGAGAAAACACACACCCAAATAACTCTATACAAACCAATGTATCAACCAAAGCGGTGGGAAGTAGGCCTGCCGTCCTGGAAGACTTCCCAGAAACACCGTTACCGGTAAGTGTAACTGGTCACTTTCTCAAGTCGTCTTCCAGGACGGCACAATGAGAGAGAAGCAAGTAGCTTCAGGCCTACCTTAGGGTGGGACGACTGCTTGCAGGACCTCTCTACCAAAGGACAGGTCCTGAGGTGACAGCAACTCCACTCTGTAATGCCTTAGGAATGTATTCTGGCTTGACCAAGTCGTAGCTTTACAGATCTGTTCCACCGAAGCTCCGGCTCTTTCTGCCCAGGAGGTTGCCAAAGAGCGAGTAGAATGAGCTTTAACTTTCGGGGCTGTCTTACCAGCCTGGTCATAAGCTATGGAGATTGTCTGTCTGATCCATCTAGATATGGATGCTCTAGATGCCTGTTGGCCTTTTTTCTGTCCAAAAAAAAATTAATTAGTAAATGGCTGGATTTCCTAAATTCACCCACTCTATCCAGATAAGCTAGCAGACACCGTCTGACATCTAGACAATGAAAGGAGGCCTCTCTTTCATTTTGTGGATTTGAACAAAAGGAAGGAAGAATAATTTCTTGTGATCTATGAAACTTTGACACTACCCTAGGGAGGTACAGGGGGTCCTGCCTAAGAATAACTCTGTCCTCGAATAACTAAAGAAAGGCTCTTTAATCGTCAGAGCCTGCATGTCGCCTATTCTTCTGGCTGTAGTAATTGCCAGAAGAAAAGCAAACTTAAATGTCAGTAATTTAACTGAAATATCTTCTAGTGGCTCAAACGGAGCCTTAGTTAATTGTTCCAAAACTAACGTAAGGTCCCAGGGCGGGACTCTAGAGATCTGCACTGGGGACAATCTATCCCTGGCCATTAGAAATCTTTTAACTAGAGGGTCCAGTGATAACTTTTTGTCCAAAAAATACGATAAGGCTGCTACCTGTACTCTTAGAGTCTTGGTAGCGAGACCTAAGTCGGCGCCATCCTGGAGAAAGTCCAGGATGACCGAGGTTTCTTGCTGGGATACCTTTCTCACTAGACACCAGTGAGAGAAGACTCCCCACACCTTCCTGTAGATACGTCTGGTGACCTCTTTTCTACTTGAGAGGAGAGTGTTAATCACTCTCTCGGAACATCCCCTCTCCCGCAGGTTCTGCCTCTCAAGCACCAGGCCGTCAGCTTGAAGAAGCTGGGATCTGGGTGAAAGACTGGTCCCTGCCGAGAAGGTCCACCCGAACTGGTAGATGGAGGGGAGGTGCTACAGACCAGTTCTGTAGAGCGGGAAACCAGGCTCTCTTGGGCCACCAAAGGAGCAATTAGAATGAGTCTTGTCTCTGAGAGACCTAGTTTTTGTAGGACTCTTGGAATGAGACTCAGAGGGGGAAAAGCATAAGCCAGGTGAAAACTCCATACCTGAGCCAGTGCATCCACCCCCCCTGAGCCCCACTCCCGGGACAGGGAAAAGAATCTTCTTACTCTCCTGTTCTCCTTGCGGGCAAAGAGGTCTATTTCTGGCCTTCCAAAATGTTGGCACACCAGGTTGAACACCTCTGGGTTCAGCTCTGCCCAGCCCAGAATTCCTAGAGACAAGGTCAGCAGGGAGGGAGACCTGGTTCCCCCCTGATGATTTATGAAGGCCACCGTGGTCGCATTGTCGGAGAGGATCTGGACCTCCCGGTCTCGGATCCTTTCCTCGAACGCTTTTAGGGCCTCCCCAACCGCCAATAATTCCCAGAAGTTTGAGGAGGCGTGTCACTGATCCTGATTACAGGAACCCTGGGCTCGGAGTTCGCCTAAGTGGTCCCCCAACCCTAGGAGCTTGCGTCCGTCGTTATCCTGAGGGGGTCTGTCTGAGTCCATAGATGACCCACCTGCAACTTCTGAGGAAGAAGCCACCAGCTCAGAGAGTCCTTTACTACCTCTGGGATGGAGATTCTGTGGTCTAATGTCCCTCTTGTTCCGTCCCAGGAGGATAAGAGGAATTGTTGGAGAGGTCTGGAGTGGAGCTGAGTCCACGGGACCACAGGAATACAAGAGGTCATTAGACCCAGTACCCTCATGATGTCTCTGAAAGAGAACTCTCCTGGCTCCAACAGAGACCAGACCGCCGCCATGAGGCCCTAGGCCTTCTCCTGGGGCAAGAAGAGCCTCCTCTGTAGGGAGTCTATCAGGAAACCCAGGTAAACTTTTCTTTGGTCCGGGATCATCGAGGACTTCTCCCTGTTTATGATCCAACCTAGGGATTCCAGGGTACTCACAACCTTGGCCAGGTCTGCGAGGAGGAGATCTCAACTCTGGTTGTAGAGTAGAAGATCGTCGAGATAAGGGACTATTGATATACCCTGCAAGTGTAGGAAGGCGACCACCTCTGCTACGATTTTTGTAAACACCCTTGGGCTGGAAGCCAGTCCAAAGGGGAGGGCAGCAAACTGCCAGTGTTGAATCCCTTGAGGAGACTTGACTGAAAGTCTGAGGAAGGCCTGATGTCCTGGAAAGATCGGGACATGTAGGTAGGCGTCCTTTAAGTCGATCGTTACCCTGTATACCTCCTTCAGAAGGAGTTTTCTGAGGGTGTATATGCTCTCCATGCGAAATTTCTTATGACGCAGAGAGGTATTCAGGGGTCTCAGGTTTATTATCAACCGGTATTTGCCTGAGGATTTTGGGACAACGAAAATATGGGGGTAGACCCCCATTCCGCGTTGACCCGCAGGTACCGGAACTACCACTCCCTGTTCTGCTAGGTCTGAGATGTTTTGCAGAAGACCTGCCTTCTTGAGGGGGTCCCTGGGGAGAAATGTTAATAGGAACTTTGAGGGGGGGGGTGAAGAAACTCCAGCCTGTAACCCTCTCTTATAATGTTGAGAATATGAGGGCTCTGAGTAATACTCTCCCACCTGGAAAGGAATTGGGAAAGTCTTCCCGCCTACCCTCACGTCACTTAAAGTCCTTTTCATTTGATTTTTGGTTGGAAAAGAGGATACTTCCTTTCGGCTTATCCTTCCCAACGCCCCACTTCCTATTACCGGCAGGCTTCTTGCTTGAGAAGCGGTTTCTACCCTGAGGGCCTCGAAAAACTCTTTTTTGGTCCCTTTTAGGTTTGGTGGGAAACTTCTTGCCCTTTTCAGTAGATCTTGACAGAGCTTGATCAAGCCCTGTACCAAAAAGGAGGGAGCCCTCCAATGGGAGTCCACATAAGCGGGTCCTGGAACTGCGCTACCTATCACCTGTAGAGAGTCTAGGACTCCCCTGGACTTGGACACACGGGAAACATGTCCTATTAGCTTGGCTATCCATGTATCCGCGTTCCTAGCTATACAAGCTGAAGCCAACGCGGGGCTCATTGCTGCCGCATTGGCTTCCCAGGCTCTACGCAAGGTCGTCTCAGTACGGCGATCCATCAAAGGAAGGTCCTACCGAGATCTGAACTCGGATCGCTGGATTCAGAGTCCAGAGTGCTAACCATTACACCATGGAACCTCTCCTTGATATTACCCGCGTCCTCAAAGGAGAGGTCGGATTGCTTTGACACCTGTGCCAAAGAGGATCACATCTTTGAGAGTCTGATGAACCGGAATGGCTCTGGGTTGGGCCCTTACCAGGCCTCGGTACAATCTATCCTGTGCAGATACCTGCTCCGTCGGCTCCTGAATTTCTTCAGAGGCGTAGATTGCACCAAGGAGGCCTTACATGTTTTTAGCTGAGAAGATGTGTCTTCCTGACCTAGAGCCCTCTTCCTCCTCCTCAGCCTGACTATCTACCAGGCCCTCATCGGAAAGTCCCTGATCAGGGATCTCTGAGTCTTCTTCTGCCTCTGAGTCCTGAGACAGGAGGGATCTCAGGGATTCTGGGTGTCCTCTCCCTAATCTGGTTGAGGAGGAACTCCTCTGGTTCTTTAGCCTTAAGGGAGGCTTGAAAATCCTTAAGGGTGGTAAGCATCTGGGTTTGGACAGAGAGAAAGTCTCTCATAACCTGAGATGTTTCCTTCCCCGCCAGCTTCTGGATACACTTGAAGCAGAAGGGCTTGGAATGGGTTGAAGGTAATTTCTCATTACAGTTGCCGCATCTTTTGGAGCGGGCAGGGGCTCTAGAGGAACGACTAGTAACCCCTTGAGCAGTGACGTCCTCACCTGCAATGTAAGAGTACACAGGAATGCATTTAGAAAGAACCCTGTGACAGGCAAGGGGAAAGAGTCGGGGTACCCTCCCCCATCATGACCCCTGCTGGCTGGGTTGACTCACCCCCTGTGGTCTCCTCTGTAGCCGCGGCCGTGGTCGGCCTCTCCTCATGTTCCATGCCGCTTAGGTGTGATGAGCAAGTCACTGCAGAGGCACTGGAGGAGTGAAAAAGGGCGCCTCTCTTCCTGGCGTCCCTCGCTGTTAATGCCGGTAAGCAGACGCCGGCCGTCGCCATTTTGCCGGAGACCGGAAATGACGCGACGCGTGATGGCGTCATCCCTGAAGCTAGAGGACGAATGTCCCAGACTCCGGGAAGATGGCGCCGCAATCATACGCTCCTGCATAGAGCGGCGCCATAGAACGAGCGGCCCGCGCGAGCGGGGATTACCGGAGGGACCTGCCAGCCCCCCCCTCCAGAAGGGACGCCCAGACAGGTAGGGGGGGAGGAAGGAGGATAGATGGCCCCTGAAGTCCCAGGTACAGCCCAGCACCTAGGGTCCTTCAGTGCTCAGGGAGGCTCTTCTACTGCCCTCCCTGAGAAGAGAAATGGGATACCCCCCCAGGACGGACAATAGAGTCCTGCTAGGCCCAGAGGCTTCCCAGGCATTCGGCTCAGCTCCCGGGGGGGGGACTTCCAGCCCCAGGCCTTCAGTCTGTGGGAAAAAAATAAACGGTTTCGCTGTGGGGAAACACAATCAAGAACTGAGGAGCACGGGGAGGGGCGGGTGCTTTAACCTCTTTGAATTGATTGTGTTTCCTGTCAGGTGGAGCCAGTCATCTCTCATTGTGCCGTCCTGGAAGACGACTTGAGAAAAATAAATGTCCCCCGAAGTGGATCCAACGGCAATCACAATGAACACCGGCCGCTAAAAATATCTACACCCGACAAAGGCCCTCGCTGTCCACCCCCCACTTATTTATTTAAGAAAATCATTAGGTGGCCTCGCCCCTTATTTAAGAACTGTCAGTCAGCGGAGCTGTCAGAAGGCAGGAGCCTTCATTGGTTGCAGAGCTCTTTTTTTTCTTCTTCTGGTCTACGACTGGAATTCATCGTGATTGATGTTGGATTTACTTCAGGCAGGGGACATTTTTTTTCTTTTAATAAAGGACTTGTCAAAAACTGTTGTGTTTTTACTCACTTTTTTGGTGAATGAGTAGGGGTACTATCTATCCCCTACTCATTTACATGGGGGGGGACGGGATATGGGCCCCCCCCAGATTCCGATAAGCCCACATCTGCAGACCTCCACAACCACCTGCCAGGGTTTGGGGCAGGAGAGACCCTTGCCCCTATCAACACGGGAACAAGGTGCTTTGGGAGGGCACAGAGGGTCCCCCTGCCCACAGAGGGTCCTCCTGCCCAAAAGCACCCCTATGTTGAGGATATATGGCCTAGTATGATTCAGGAGGGGGAGCATACTCGTCCCTCCCCTTTCCTGCCGAGCTACATGCTCGGATAAGGATGTAGTATGGATTAGGGGGGGGGGGGGGGCACACAATTTTTTTTTCAATTTTAGCATGGGGTTCCCCTTCAAAATCCAAATGGCCAGGTATGGATTGGGGAAGGGACCCCACGCTGTTTATTTTTTAATCTGCATTTATTTTTGTTTACATTCTGCGATCAGCGAGGAATCCCGCTGACAGAAGATGAGTCATGGTTGTCAAGGATGCCAGTGGCCACTGACAATGTCCTTTGGGGGGGGGGGGAGCACCCCTGTCCCAAAGATCTCCCCCCCATGTTGAGGGCATGTGGCCTGGTATGATTTGGGGGGGCGCTTGTCTATCCCCTTTCCTGGCCTGCTGGGCTGCATGCTTGGATAACAATCTAATATGGATTTTGGGGGGACCCAACGCCCAATTTTGGCGTGGGGTTCCCCTTAAAATCCATACCAGAATTTTTATTTGCCAGCAATTCTGTTTACATTCAACTGTCAGTAGGGAAGCCTGCTGACAACTGATGAGTCATTACTTATTAAGGACATGGCTTCCCGGCCCGCTCCTTTAAGTCACTGTAAACCTTTGGTGTTTTTTTAAAAATAGCAAGCAAGTCATACTTACCTCCACTGTGCAGTTCGTTTTGCACAGTGTGGCCCCGATCACCGTCTTCTGGGGTCCCCCAGCGGCGCTCGCGGCTCCTCCTCGCATCGGTTAACCCCTTGGGAGAAGTGCTCTCCCGGGGGGTTACCTTGTGGGCACGCTCGAGTCCAGCACTTGCGTGCATAGACACAGTATGCCGGACTCGGCCCCGCCCCCGGGTTATTCAATTTGATTGACAGCAGCGGGAGCCAATGGCTGCGCTGCTATCAATCTATACAAACAAGAGCCGAGAACCCCGGGCAGAGAGGTACAGCGCGTCTCTGCCGAGGGAACGAAGGGCTCAAGTGAGTAAAGCGGGGGGCTGGGGGGGCGGTCACTGTCAGAAGTTTTTACACCTTAATGCATAAGCATTAAGATGAAAAAACACGAGGGTTTACAACCCCTTTAACAACCAGCTATTATTCACACAGAATTCAAATTGGTCGATCATTTTTTGTAAGATCTGAATTGTTCTGAAAATGTTGAATTTGTTAGAAAATTAACAAATAAAACTAAACATAATGAAACAAAACTAAACAAATTCCGAAAACAAAATTAGAAAGAGAACAAAATTTACTTGAAAAGGAAACAAATTTTTCCGTTCTGCACATGTCTAATCCAGACCCCCAAGAAGGAAAATAAAATTAAATAAAAAAAATGTAAAACAAAATGTTAACCACTTGCTTACTGGGCACTTAAACCCCCCTCCTGCCCAGACCAATTTTCAGCTTTCAGCGCTCTCACTGTTTGAATGACAATTGCGCGGTCATACAACACTGTACCCAAATTAAATTTTTATCATTTTATACCGACAAATAGAGCTTTCTTTTAGTGGTATTTTATTACCTCTGCGTTTTTTTATATTTTTTGTTAAACAAATTAAAAAAGACAGAATTTAAAAAAATATATACAAAACCGTTTTATATTTTGTTATAACATTTTGCAAACGGGTAATTTTTCTTCTTCATTGATGTACGCTGATGAGGCTGCACTGATGGGCACCGATAAGACGGCACTGGTGGGCACTAAGAGGTGGCATTGGTGGGCACAGAGGTGACACTGATGGGCATTGATAGGTGGCACTGAGAATTGGCACTAATAGGTGGCACTGATAGCTAGCAGTGATGGGCACTGGTATGTGAGACTGGTTGGCAGCACTGCTAGGTGGCACTGATTGGCGGCACTGGTGGGCATTGATAGGTGGCACTCGTAGGCATTGATAGGTGGCACTGTTTTTCACTGGTGGTCACTGGCAGGCGGTACTGGTGGGCACTGATGAGGCGGATGTGCCTCTTCCACTCGGGACCAATGTCCCTTACACAAAAGCCGGTGATTGGCTTTTATTTCTCCTCACGCTGTCAGCGAGAGAAAAAAAAAAGGATTACCGAGGTTTTGTTTACATCACATGATCAGATGTCATTGGCCACAACAGGCATGTATAGGACACAACCTCATAAAAGTATGGATAAAAAAACTTCCATAGTGTAATATGTTCAATTAGAATGTTACAGTAATTAAACCTAAAGTAATAAACTCACTTGTGAATGGAAAATACAGCACTGGTTTCAAACCAATAAAATGACTGTGGCGACTAGCTTTCTATCCAAACAGCAGGAGTTTATATTACAGTTACTTGCGTTTGCCATGCAGCATAACCATTTCTGGTTTGGAGGGCAATATTTCCTACAGAATAGAGGTGTGGCCATGGGAGCCAAGTTTGCTCCCAGTATGGCCAACCTCTTTATGGCCAAGTGGGAGGAGGACACTGTGTATAATAATCACAGTGCAGAACTTATCTTCTGGAAGAGGTACATCAATACTCCTCCTCTGGGAGGGTGACATTGGCTCCTCGAATGATTTTTTTCATGATCATAATGACAACACTTTGGGTATTGTTTTACAACATGAAGCCAGGAGTGATAAGTGCCATTTTTTGGGCCTGAATCTAGACTGTGGGGACAATGGCCAGAAGAGCGTCATCAACATGGGTAATGTTTGGCGCTGACCCAGCTGTGGCTCCTTGCCACTGATGCATGTGCCAGACATGGGGGGGTGGAAGAGAGGTGTAGCAGGGTCACCTCCTGGGAAGCATAATTATTCCTGTGTGGCATTTTGTGTTGGCGTCATAATTTTTAGAATCCAGTGGCACTTGTTGCGAGTTTGGCTGCATACAGGGGCGAGTGTTGTAATGCACTTCATACATCTTTCTGAGCTTATTATTATACATGACCTGGTCAGTTTCTTGTTTTTTAGGTGGTTTGTTTTCCCCCTTTCAATATAGCTGGCGCTTTTGGTTGACCCATATGAATGGCAGGTGGGTTTTCTATCTAAGATCGTGACTATTACCCTATTCCTTCACATTATTCTAGCTTACAGGGTTTAAACTGGACTACCCTTATGTGTAATGAAAACAAATTTTTTGCGGCAAGTTGTTTTTTTTGGGGGGTTGTTTTTATGTATCACTTTTCTCCTCGTTTTCTGGGTCAGTGTGTATATATATATATATATATATATATATATATATATATATATATATATATTTTTATTATTATTTGGATAGATATCATCCGGTTCATATGATTACTGCGATCTAGCCTCCCCGCAAGTTTCCTGTATTATCAGCCATTTTGAGGTAAGTGTCCCAAAGGCTTATGTGCTCTGGTTTTCTGCCATTGTCCCCCCCCCCCCAGTCTATTGATCCTGCGTGCTATCTCCAGAGTGGCTCATATTTATTTTTCTTTACTTTTTCCCCCCTTTCCTATTTTTGTGGGTGTTTGTTTACTGATGTTATAGCATATTTTGTTTTCAACCTTATTTTTGTTTATTATATGAAATATATAATCTGTAGATATATCATGTAAAAGTTACTGTTTGTATCACTTATTAGTACATTGTGAATATCAAGTGGATCCTGATTAAGCCTAATTTGGGTGAAATTCATCGATTCCACCATTGCCTTTAGCTCTCTTGCTTGTAAAACAAACATGGCAGCATTTTTCACATGACTTTAGATTGTACTCTCAGATTTTTATCCTGTGTATAATAAATATTGTTGTTTTTTGTGTACTATTTTGCCAGGCACATAAACAATCCCCCACATATCCGTATCTCCCCTAGTGACACAGGTATTTTTTGTTATTTTCCATAAAGTGGAACTTTAGTCAGAAAATTAAAGTGGATGTAAACCCACTCTCATCATTTCTAAATTACTTCCATAGTGCTGATCTATAAGGATATACATGCCTCCTGCATGTATCCTTACCTGTCAAATATCTCCTCTTTAGCTGTTTGGAGCCCTGCAATACTCCGGATTCTATGGGAAGGTCTGTTGTCCAGGGCTCAGTGGGTGGAGTCATGATGTCAGTAGACTCCCCGCCCACTTCTACGCTCCCCTTGGCCAGGCATCAAAATTTCTTAGGGATGGGGGGGGGGGGGGGGGGGGGGGAGAAAAACTGCACTAAACCCAAATGTGTAAATGAAAACAAGCAGCTGACACTCAAAGTCTAATGTGACTGGTGAAAAAATAGTGTAGCACTAATAATGTGAATGTGTAAGGATTGCTGCTGGGCAGTGAGAAAACTCAAAATACACAGTAAAAAACCTAGGTGAATAAACGTCAAAATGAATAGGCATATATGCATAACACAATATAAGCAATAAAGTCCCAATTGTGAGTATAGGCTTCCAGCAATGTGATATAAAGTGTAAAAATGGAGTCCACAAGAAAATGAGGAAACAGATGAAGCTTCTTCCTATTGGAGTGACACCAAATAGTAGAGATGAAGAAAAGAGTTGCCTGTAGTCACTCTTAAAACTCTTCTGAGATAAATGAATGAGGTTCTCTTACCAGCTGTGGTGGACACACATCTTACGACAGTGGGTCATACGGGCTTAGGATCCTGGATGGTCTGGATCAACTGTTGAATATGGGTGACGGTCCGGATGGATCGAGGTGTAGAATCCCCAGTTCTCAGCTGACGAATACTGCGGATGCAGCAAGGTCCCTTCAGGGTCAGGTCAGACTGGATACACACCGGGGTAATTCCTTATAGGAATATAGAAAAAGAGGCTCCAGATGGTGCAGGTCAACCAAAAAAATGGTTTTATTGGAACAAGTCATACATCAAATGACAAGATAAAAAGTGATCACGGATATAAAACAGTATAAAAAGCAACGTGGGGTGCAGTAAATGCTGGCCCAAAACGTTTTGACACAAGGGGTCTTCAACTGGGGCATAGGATATTTCTTACACTGAACTTCTGCTGGTCTCGTGGATTATGCCCCATGATCACCAACATCCAGTCAAAACCCAGGAAAGCCACCACATGACTTCAGCGTGCCCAATAATGCTGAGGTGTGGAGCAGCTAATCCTGGGAGAGCTGGAGAAGAAAGGAGGGGGATGTGAAGTACACAGAATTCCTTATCTCATGCACAAGTGTGAGAGAAGCAATCCCCTGTCACTCACAGGAAGAGGGGAGAAACAGACACCGATTTCTCAGTGTGTCTGTTTTTATCTTACTGAAGAAAGATAAGAGGATTACTCAGAGCTGGATGAACTCTTCTTCATGGCAAGACTGGGCACAGATGAAATTACATCCTCTGCTGTAACAGATATGAGTCTTAATTAAAAAAAATAATAATGTTTTGGGTTTACATCCACTTTAAGTCATGCTAGATGACTTCAAGCTGGCCCCTTTTGCAGGTAAAGCTATGTAAAACATTCAAAGCAAGGGTCTATACTGTTTAAAATCCAGTAATACCCTGTCTCACCCTGCTCTGCACATGCTCAGTTGCTCTCTATTTCTAGGCACTGTCGAGTTTGTAGAGGCCGATCTGCTGACAGCCTTAAAGTGAAATTAAACCCTCCTATCCTTAAGGCTGGGTTCACACTTGTGGGTGCGAATTCTAGCTCTCTTATCTCTGCAAAAAGATAAGAGAGCTGTTCAGCAGATCATCTCCATTTTAGCTGCGAATTTGGTGACCTGGGAGAGAGGAGGGGGGAAGTGAAGTGAAGGAGAGAAATCCTGATGAGAACTAAAACACATCTGCGAATCAGATGCATGCCCATAGAAGATAATGGACCTGAATTCACACTGCAATGCCTAGAAAACACACTTTTTTTGGCAATGCGCAGTGCGAATGCATCGCACATATGTGAACCACCCTTATTGAAATCAATGTATTTTAAAATGTTATGCGAATTGGATGCGGTGTAAGCCGCAACCAATTCGCATAGGTGTGAACCTGGCCTTACAGCCAAATAAGCTGCTTTTCTTTGATCTGCAACTGCCACAGTGCTACACATATGATCAGTTAAAACACCAGCCATTTGATGGCTTGACAGTTTGGTTGAGGACACAAATGTGACAGTTACATTCCTTTCAGGCTAGTAAAAAGACAGTAATCAACAAGTACACTTTGTCCTTTGCTGGAATTTAGGGCTGCAACTAACGATTATTTTCATAATCGATTAGTTGGCGGATTATTGTTTTGATTAGTCGGTTAATATCCTTAAAAAAAAAAAAGTGTGGCTGTCTTCCTTCAAAAAATAATTTTTAGAACGTTCGTTCGATTTTCTAATCGTCAGTGGGGTCAAATTGTTGTTCGTTTTCAACCACAGTGACAGGGAAGTTTAAAAATATCAGAAAACTTCTTGGTCAAAGGACTTTTCAGACAGTGTATGTGGTTTTCGTTCAGAAATTACATTCATTTTAAAACTGAAATTTTCACTTCACTTTTAACATTCAAACAACATTCTTTCATTCAGCGAATGTACAAAGATTTTTCGTATTAATATAATATTAACTGTAGTGATTATTTGCTCTTTGTACCATAAAGGGCTAATTTTCATTTTTTTTAACCCATTATGTTACTGCCCGATTAATCGATCATGAAAATAGTAATCGATCAATTAGTTGTCGATTAATTGATTAGTTGTTTCGGCCCTACTGGAATTCACCAATTTATAGGTGTGTACACCAGGGCTATTGAAGGACCATCAGGAAAAAAAATCCAAAGAAGGCAAAGAAACCAAACATGTCAATTTAATTTTGTATGTCATGCAAACTAAAATTCTGTATCAAATGAAACTTTACAATAACACAGGACGCTTAACAACATTAAAAGGACATACTAACATAGTGTTGTATAATTTTATTGATTTTTTTTTTTTGAATTTGAATTCATAGAAATTCTACTTCAAAATGCCCTTGACAAAATGGGCCATTACACCTAAAAAACATATAAATTTGATATATTTCATCACGCAGGTTCAAAAAATCCAAAACCCTGGTGAGAAAACAAGATTATAGACAGAAAAACAAAATTTGTGCTTACTTAAAATTTTTAATTTTAAAATTGGGGACAGTCTACAGAACACATAAAAGTTAAAGAATGTTACTTCTTTAGGTAAAGCAGACGGTAGCAGTTGTCCGCATCCATGAGTCCTTTACACTCACCATCAATTATTTGTTTCTAGAAGGTATTACCAACTTAAGTTCCCCCCTTCAAAGCCAAACATGCAATGGGGGAACACAGATCTTGTCAGAAGCCAAAACATCACACACTGGGATCATTCTGAGGAAAAGGTAACAATCTGCACGGTAAAAGATCAAGCCCCAAAACCTGCAGAACAGTTTTAAAGGCATTAAGAAGAGTGAACTCTGGTAACACTGGCTAAAGTACCTCCTTATGCATGACATATCCAGCCTGAAACAGTGGAAGTTATATCCAATTATCTTTATAGGAAGACGACCATTCTTCCCCCTCTGTTTTTTTTTCTAATAGCATATCATACATTTTGCATTTACATTTGTTAGTAAGAACTCTGCCGTTTGCTGAAGGAGTACCATAAAAGTTAAAGCTCTTAAAATTATATATATATATATATATATATATATATATATATATATATATATATAAAATAAAGGAAGTTACATGACTAACACATCCTAGAGTCTGGTTAGAAGAATCTCAAGTATAAAAAATAAATAAAAAGATATAGTCCCATTAACTTTTAGCTGCATTATCTGAACCTCAAGTAGATTGTGCCAACATTGCTTATATAAGGTTTGTTAAATCATAAAAGCCAGCATTGTAAAGGAAGGAAGATACTGTATTCAGCAGTAAAGCGCAGTGCCCCCACACACACACAGAAGAAGCGCTTCCTGTAGCATTTAGTTAGCAGCAAAACATTAATGCAGGGACAGTTTGCTTGAAGTAAATACAGCCAGAATTTACAGGGCTTAGTAGTCCTAAAAGCATGTTAAAACAAAATAAAAATTCCCTAAACATGTAAAAACATCTATCATATTGGAGGTCCCCCCCGCCCCCAAAGCTTCAATAAAACCTAAAAACATTAGGCAAACATGAAAAATGCCTGAGCACAATTTCTTGTCAAAATCCAGCGTTGCCAGCTTGAACTTGTAACTTGGTTTCCTGTACATAATGAAATAAAAAAATAGCAGTTATATTAAAAAAAAAAAAAATTATTCAAACAGCAAACTATCATGATGCTTAAAGCGGTAGTAAACACCTTTTTTTTCTAAATTGTACCTACAGGTAATCCTACAGTGGATATCTCCTAAACTTGCGGTGTTTAGGAGATATTCACACTGGATGCAGCCTGTGACATCACCAGTTTACTACCGCTTTAGTAGCCTTCTATTTTATTCTTGAAGTAAAATTTTTTTTAAAATAAAAATACAAAAAGGAAAAGAAAAAACACTTAGAACAGGTTTAAAGTAAATGCAACAAAGAGAAAAAGCGGCACATCCAGAGATGAAGAAAAATGTGTTGGTTTATTGTAGTCAAAGGTTTAAAAAACATGACACACGAGGGATCCACACTGTTCAGCAGACACGTTTCACACAAAGTGCTTAATCATTGCTGACCATCACCAGGTATGCATACTCCTTTATAGACCAAAGTGTGTGGCTGGAACCAATCAAAAAAAGACAGGTAATAATCAATCACCTCTTACACATGAGATTCCTCCTATCATGAGTTCATCACCATCTTTGCTGGTCTGTGTTTGTATACCGTTTTAAATCTTTTATACATGTCTTTCAATGTTTATACTATTTTACATCAGTATGCAATTAACTTCTTTGACATTTGTATTATACATGCATGTATATGTGTTTTGTCCAGGTGTGCATGTCTCCTTTGACAGATCATCGTATTTGCACATGGTGTATTGATTATTTCTATTTGGACAGGTGATTGGTTTCAGCCACACACTTTGGTCTATAAAGGAGTATGCATACCTGGTGATAGTCAGCAATGATTAAGCACTTTGTGTGAAATGCGTCTGCTGAACAGTGTGGATCCCTCGTGTGTCATGGTTTTTAAACCTTTCACTCTGCAATAAACCAACAAATTTTTCTTCATCTCTGGATGTGCCGCTTTTTTCTCTTTGTTGCATGGATTTTCCAGGTTGCGGACCTCGGCAGGCACCCAGTCTTGTTGCCACAGTAGTATCAATTGATCTTTAATTTGCAGACAGCCTTGGAGCGGTGTACACTCTACTTCCCTTTTCCTTTAGGTTTAAAGTAAACCTTTGCTTCGTACAGTTTACTTAACTAATGGTCAGGCACTATAAGCTGCACCCTAATACACCCACTATTGACCTACTAGCCACCATGGGGCCTTATGAGGCCTCATTACGTCATCCGTGACTCACAGGCTAGTTACCCAACTATTCTGTGCCTTGAAGTCAGTACCAGTATGTGGGGATACGATTGCTAGTAAAGAGCCAAGCAAAACACCCCTTCACTGCCAGAGCATCCATCACTTCTGTCATGTCACCCATTTCCTGGCTGGTTAGTAAGTGACACAAGTACGGCAGTCCTTAGCAATGGCAATATACCCTACTCTGAACAGCATTCTGCTTGTTAGACTCCTGTACCAAATCTTCTCCAACCTCTTCAGTCCTTTGTTGTAAGCCCTGTTCTTTTGATACACCATGCATGAACCCCTTTAGAGACTTCTGACCAGGACATTTAGATGAACAATAAAGATTTTTTACTAAAGTAGTTGCAGGCAACAAGAAAACTGTTCTCAAAGACATCTTCTACACACTTTCCTATACAAAACTATCTAGTGCCCCTGAATAGTGTCCCATGAGGTAAGTCATACCTTAGGCAGATGGCTAAACCATAAATACCGTATTTTTCGCACCACAAAACGCACTCCCCCCCCAAAAAAAATGGGGGAAAATGTCCCTGCCTCTAATGGAGCGAATACTGACCAGGCACCGCCCCCCACGTCAGAATACCGGCGCTCTGCTTCTCTGTGGAGGAAAGAGGACAGGATGTGAGGCGCATCCTGGCTGGGGCATACCAAAGGGGAGCGGCAGTCTGCCCCGGGTGCCAAAACATTGGAGGGTGTCAGTGACGTTGCCATGAGGGTGCGCTCCACACCCAGGTCGGGTGACACCTGCCAGAGGTGACACCATCCCGAAAGCGGCGAGAGCCCTGGCTGTTTTTTTTTCAGCCGGAACACCCCCGGCACCGTGGTCTGGTCCAGTCTCACTTCTTGCTCCTTCCACAGGCCGCTGCTGCTGCAAACTATGTCCCCAGTCTTTCTTCATAGCTGCTGCCCGGGTGTATCTGAAGCTGAGAGCCAGCCAGCCAGCCAGCAAGAGGGGATTGTGCATTGTAATGGCAGTGTCCTCCACTGCCTGAGGTGAGCTGGTGATAAGGAGGTGTGGGCTGGCATGGTATCCACCTGAGCTGTTGTGATAGAAGAGACTAAAGCGGTGCTTGTGTCTGCCCTGCCACCCTGAGCTGATCTGGGAAGGGATGGATGTTGCTATGTCCACCACCCAGGTATAGTGTAGCTGAGCTGATTTGATAGGGCGGGGTGGTATTGCTGTGTGTCCACCACCCACCTACAGTATAGTAGTAGTATAATATTAAATATTTTAGTACACCATTTGGTGCAAAATATTTTCTTTCTTGTTTTCCTCCTCTAAAACCTAGGTGCGTCTTATGGTCAGGTGCGTCTTATGGAGTAAAAAATATGTAGTCCTTCTCAAGGCAGGAGTCCATAATAGGCAGTAAATTCATAAGAAGTAGCAATAGTACATAACAAAGCCCAGTCAGGGTAGCACAAAGTCCATAGATTCCAGACCCCACTGGGAACCTCGACTGGGCTCCCCCCTCCCGGAGATGGTAGCGTCAGGCAGTAACGACTAGGGCACTTAATGAGCCCTTTTTATATGGTATGACGTGCATGGGTCAATGACCTTCCAGAAAAGAGTGAGAAAACCTGTCTAGCAGCGTCAACCTAAAGTCACAGTGCAACAATTCTACGTTGAAACAATTTGTAACATAGTTGACCTGATTAACCTCAGAGCATGAAGACAGCTCCTGCTTACATAGTGTTACAGTAACATTTGACTATAGGACTGCTTCACCACCGTGGCAATGGAACAACCTAATCTTTGAATTTAAACTTGTTCCACATTTTGCATGCAAAATAAAAAAAATTCAATCGATTCACTACTGTATTGTAAAATGGACTTTACTTACTAGATTAAACTGGAATGTGAAGCCACGCATTTGACTAAGACCAAGACCAAGCAGAGAATTTCTGTAAAAAAAAAAAAAAAAAAAAGCAGAGGAAATGTTTATATGGCTCTGAACCAAAAACATAAAAGTTGTAATATACTGCATCTCATCAGTTTTTAGTTGTGGCTACAGATTTTTTCAGGTGTTATTTCCTTTTTTTTTAACATGGCGATCCTGCCAGTAACACACTTCCCCTCCATAAGTGACAATGCCTAAGCTGGCCATAAAATTAACAAAAAAAAAAAAAAAATCCTGATAGATTCCTTCATCCACACAAATGGGGTGAATGGAGGACCACCCCCCCCCCCCCCACCGGGACATAGTTTTCTGACAGTGGCACACGCTGCTGTCTGAATAAACCGATCAGCAGCTCCCTGTCTTGCCCAGATGCCAAGATGCATACTTCCCCAGCATCACAGGAATAAATGCTGTGTCCTCAATCTCGTTCCCGATCTCAAAAGTAAAAAATCAGAGATCCGTTTAAACCCCTTCACCAAAGCTTCCCCATCCCCAACAGAACAGTTAAAAAAAGAAAAAAAAAAAAAGAAGCGTATACAATAATAAAAATTTTAAAAAATAATAATAAAAAAAAAACAAAATAGGAAAAAAAAAAACACAGAAATAAGATATCATTCACACACAGAGCGTGTTTTTGCACTCAGTAGTAACAGGCGTGCCAAAGGCTATGGCTGTACGCATGTAGCCGCACATACTGGATGCAAGCTGGGCCACTCATACATTCCTATATGCATGTTAAATGCTGTTATATCCATACAGCCGCGGTGTCTGTCAGCCTGTCATTGATTTGTACAGGTTGCTGTCCATTACTGTAAACAAACACCTGTGACTATAATAGATATGACAAATGGATACAGCAGCAATATCTGGTTGCAGTGCAGAACCTGCATGGGGCAGAGAAGGCCTTTAAAATGCCCATCAACAGAATCCTTAAAAGAGGGAACATCCTGCTAGGAACTGTAATGCCCTGTACACACGATCGCATTTTCCGTCGGGATAAACTCAGACGGATTATTCCGACGGAATTCCGTTCAAGCTGTCTTGCATACACACGGTCACACCAAATTCCAACCGTCAAGAACGCGGTGACGTACAACACCACGACGAGCCGAGAAAAATGAAGTTCAATGCTTCCGAGCATGCGTCGACTTGATTCTGAGCATGCATGTTTTTTTCTCAGTCGGAGTTCCATACAGATGGACAGAATTTCTAATAGAAATTTTTTTCCGCCGAAATTTTTTTTCTAACATGTTCTCTTTCTAACTCAGTCGGAATTTCCAAAGGAAAAAGTCCAATGGGGCACACATACGATCGGAATATACGATGAGAGAATTCAGTCAGACTTTTTTCATCGGAAATTCCGACCGTGTGTACAAGGCATATGGTGTTTGAAAAACCATAGGTTAAATCTTAGCAAAAAGCTTAGGAGAAGTGATTACCCTTTCAGGCTTAGTCCAGTTCTCAAAGTGCACAATCTGTGCGTGTATTGGGGAATACCTTCTGGACTTAGGTCGATAGTCACCCCGCCAGGAGAAGACAATGGCCCAGCAGGAGGATTCCCATATCAAACACGGTCTGTGTTGATGTGGGGAATCAAGCAAATTTATTTCCTGCAATCCGCGGTTGTAGGAAAGAAATTAGCTCTATGTGTGGCTGGCCTTATATACATTTAGGCCTCATGCCCACGGGCGTTTTTTCAGCCGCGTTTTTTACAGCTTAAAAACGCCTGTCCATGTTAGTCTATAGCTTCATGCCCACCTAGGCGTTTTTGAGCTGTAAAGAGCATAGGCGTTTGTAAGCTGTAAAAAAAACCCAGGGCCAGTGCGTTCCTCAGCGTCAGAACTAGGCAGGAAAAAACGCGAGCGTCAAAAAACGCGCAAAAAACGCGCACTAACGCGCGGTCGCGTTTTTAGCTCCGACGTTTTTTTGTTTTTTTTTTCAAAAAAAAAAAAAAAAAAAAAAAAAATATATATTTACAATAACATGGACAGGCGTTTTTAAGCTGTAAAAAACGCTCAAAAACGCAGCTGTAAAAACGCCAGTGGGCATGAGGCCTTATGGTTAAAAGAAGTATGGGAATTTATTATTTTTTTTAAAATCATACTTGCCTAGGTGAATGCAGCATCAGTCCGATACTGCATCTGTCTAGCGCTGAGAACCGAGCGATCAAACACCGCTGATTGCTCAGGTTTTCAGTGCTCCCCGAGTAGAGAGCCGGTGACTGTAAGTCCCCAGCTCTCTGCTCTGTCCCTCCCCACACTCACTGGAGCACTGGGCTGTGGAGGGGGCGGGAGGGTCCGGCTCAGGCTCTCAGCGGCTTGCTAAGAGGTGCAGGCATGCGAGTGGATTCCAACCATAGGGTCATGATCTTTCCCAAACCTGGACGGGCTCTGTGAGGTCAGCCAACAGAGGCTGTCTGCTGAAACCGGTTAACAGGAGTGCAGAGCGATCTGCACTCCTGTGATCGAGCAAAGTACAGCCAAACAAGCTTTGGCTGTACGTCTCCTTTAAAAAAAGGAGAAGTCCAGCCTGAGCTTTTTAGGCTGGGCTTCTCTGGGTCACAGAAGTGCAATTAGTTTTGCACTCCTGTGACCCGTTTTCAGCGAAGAGCAGTCTGAAGTCCGCTCTCCGCTGACGTCACTGCCATCAGTCGGGTCAGTGCGTCATCACAACTTCCAGGTCGGGATCCACCAGCTGCTCTGATTGATGGCAGTCTCAGACAGCCTCTCCCCGCCCCTCCACGGCTCAGCGCTCCAATGAGCGTGGAGAAGCAGAGAGGAAAGCTGCTGACTGACAGTCAGCAGCTTTCCTCTCAGGGATCTGTGAGAACCGAGTCATCGGCGATGTTCGGTGGCTCGGTTCTCAGTGCAGAGACGCCGGGGGACAAATGGAGCATTGATCTGATGCTCCATCCACCGAGGCAAGTATGAATAAAAAACAAAAATGTAACCCATACTTCTCTTTTAATGTTGGAATTTAAGTTTTACAAGGTAATAGCTGGTAACCGGTGATCACTGATTGTATGCAAATAGCACCAGCAATGTTTACACTATATTTTTTAGGTTTTGCTTCACACAGTGCATTAAAAAGTACCACCTGTAGCAAGTTTAATATATATTTTTAAATATTTTGGTATATTTGAGATTTGAGTTCAGCACATGTTTTTTGTTGAGAGCACTCCATCAACCCAACTATATTTGAACTGCTTTACTATTTTTCATTTGGAAATATGAGGTGTACAGCAGCTTACAACACTATTTTGCACATTTTTCCAGAGGTGCATAGGTTAATTGGATTATATTTTGTGTGCATGCATAGACACACAAAAAGAAGGAATATCCTCTAACTGGACTTTTAAGGCACTAGTATTCAATTATGTGTGAAAATATATAAATTTATGAGGATACATACATAATACAGTACAAGATATAAATGTAGATGGAATGTTAACAATACAGCATATGAATTATGACAGTCACCACAGCGAATGACAGTATTATTATTTCCATCATGGAGTATGACACCTAATCAATATAGCGTTTTTTCATGTGCAGAATGAATATAGGACTCAGTGATAAAACTAAAAAAAGAAAAACATTTTTCAACTGCTCTTATTTACAGGGTCACGCCTCTCTTCGACTTCAGTATTACTAGGTACTGACGTCTCCCGGGTTGACCTGATCATTTTCAGCGATTTCCACATTTAACCTGAAATCAAACTAATACAGGCGGGCATATCCAAGACACAACTCTGCTTAGTTTTCTTGTTTTTAATATTTTATGGAACGTTTTGCATAAAACGTGTAAGTATACATACAGCCTGCAATTATTGTCGATAACTTAAGTTGCTGTTTTCTATATGGTCACTGAAGCTGTGTACTTAAACTACTTGTTAATGTATTATAGACACATGGACTTTTTCATACACCCTTGAAGGAGATTCTGAAACTCCGAAACGCGTTGGTTAAACTACAAGAAAATACTGTCAATCACTGTGGTGACTGTCATAATTCATATGCTGTATTGTTAACATTCCATCTACATTTTTTATCTTGTACTCTGTTATGTTTGTAGCCTCAAAATAATTTTATATTTCACACATAATTGAATACTAGTGCTCTAAAAGTCCAGTTAGGGGATATTCCTTCTTTTTGTCTAGCTATTCGGATGTGGCACTCTACAGAGAGAGACACTTACTGATAACTAATATTTATGCATAGACACACACACACACACACACGGTCTGTAAGCCACATCCCTGCTTACTCCTCACAGGAGTTTGACTAACAGCAGGAGGAGCCTATGAGAGCTCCCTCTGCTCTCAATGTCTCCTGTGAGATCAGTAAGTGAGAGGGGCAGTGCTGCAGGAGAAATAGTAAGAGGAGTCAGGTAAGTGTTTAGGGACAGGGGAGGTAGAAGAAGTAGTGGGGCATTTTTATCTTAAAGCGGAGGTCCACCCGATTTTATTTTATAAAAGCCAGCAGCTACAAACTTTTAAAAAAATGGACAGCCGAGGTTGAGCAATCGCTCGGTCCCCCCCCAGGGTGAGAGAATCAGGAAGTGAAGCGTTGCGGCTTCACTGCCCGGTTTCCTACTGCGCATGTAGCGCGGCGCGCCCTCACTGGTCCCCGCTCTCTCCTGGGACCAGTGCGTTTCCCAGGAGACAGCGGGAGGTGACGGGAAGTGGCGTGGCTCCCACGGGAGTCTATGCCCTGAAGTGGGTGCAAATACCTGTCTTAGACAGGTATCTGCACCCCCCTCCCCCTGAAAGGTGCCAAATGTGACACCGGAGGGGGAAAGGGTTCTGAAAAGCAGAAGTTCCATTTTTGGGTGGAACTTCGCTTTAATGCACTTTAAATACTGGTGTAACATGTTACAAATGGTGAACTTATCCTTCAACCAGGAAACGTACAAGTTAAAAGATTGCCATATTTATACAGTATATGACACTACATGAAGTATATGCGACACGCCACAACTTTTTGAAGCCATAGCGTTGGGGCTTAAAAGCCTTGGATATTTATTACACTGTGGGTTTAATATCTTCATGTAGGTTTGGTTCACATTACACCCTTCAGTACCCATGTAAGGGTGGGAAAGGTCGTAATTTAGGGGTGAAAGTTCTGGGACACTACATAAACATACATATGAAAGGTCTCAAAAAATAGAGGGTAACTTACAGAACTTGGTTTTGGAAGAGAATCCGTATTGGTTATACTTTTTATAAAAGTTTCATCTGCAGTTTTTTGCCTCTTAAATGTAGAGAAGAATAAGTTGCCATTTGCCCGCCTTTTGGATCTACGAGATCCTGGTGAATTAACAAGAGACCGTACCATTTCAGATGATTGGACTGGAACATTTGGACTCAAACCATTTCGATTTTTGATTTTGTATATGTCCTCAAACATCATATTTGGAATTTTCTTTTCTCTTAGGTTGTCAGCTACAGGTAAATTAGAAAATGAATTGCGTCTACGTAGAGGATTATCCAGCGTCAAAAACGGTCTAGCAAGTTCCTGATTGAGAGAAGCAGCCACTTCAGTTTTCAAACCTTCCTGGTAATTGATTGTCTTGTTTAAGTTTACAGTTGTATTATTCAAGCTGAAAAATGATTTGGTATTGATATTTGGGCGATGTATTAAAGGTAATGCAGAGAAAGAGACAGGATTTTTTCTAATAAGAGCACTTGTTTGCAAAGGAGGTTTATCTTGTTCTTTAAAATAGGGTTTCACTTCCACAGCATTTTGGTAGGTAAAAGTGTTGTCAAAAGATGTGTTATTGAGACCCGTTTCACACTTTAACATGGCATTGTGTTTTCCAGGACTTGCTCTAGGTGGGGTGCCTGCCACTTGTGAAATCCGTTTAATGTTGTTTTGGAAAGAAGAATTCACATCATGAGTTTCTGGTCGTTTACGGTACATAAAGGCCTGCTTATTCTGTTCTTTAATGTAGAAAGAGTCTGCCATATAGCTTTCCACTTGGTTCTGCTTGATAAAAGATTTGCATGGAGTTGTAGCCTTACTTTCAATACTAGAGCCTAATGTGACAATCTTTTTTCTGGGGCTCTGCAATACAGGGAATGCTGAAAATAAACTTTCGGAACGCACATCCGTCACTTCCAAAAGCTTGCCAATATTGCTGCGGTAAATAGAAGAATTTGCATCATCAATTTCTATTTTATTTAGGTAAGTGAAAGTTTTGTCTAAAATTATGGTTCCATCATCAATACTACAAGCCTTCTTTGGGCTTTGAATTAAAGGAAACCTTGAACAAATATTTCTTTTGACTGGACTACAATTTGACACTGAAAGCTGCTCGTTTTGCTCTTTCATGCAAAAACCAATCTCAGTATCCACTTTGTTTTGTTTGGTAAAACAATTGTCCAAGATTATGGCACCACGGTCCTTATTGGAAGTTATAGTAAAAGTTTTATTTCCGGGACTGTGCACAGACTCCATAAAATCTGATTTTTTTAAATGCTTACTTTGACACACTGTGTTCTTGTACCTAAAATGTCCCTCAATAGTTTCAGATTCCCTGAGCGAATGAAAGTGCATACGTCTAGAGTTAAAAGGTCTGTTATATCTTTGTTGAGTGGATAACAATTTCTTAGCATTCCAAACATGTCGTTTATAGTACTGGACAATGTTGTCAGCTGCACGCTTTTTCCACGCCATTTCCCATAACCGTCGGATGCATTCCACCATATCTGGATAATATTGAGCAAGACTGCAGTCTCCTAAATCACAGTAGGCAGTTTCCCTGCAAAGTTCGAGCCTACTCTCATCCGCTTGGTAGTCAATATAAGAAAATTCTCTAGTGTCTTCAAAAGAACAATCCTTATTTTGTCTCCTAACAAAGGACTTTATCTGCATCGGTACTGAGTGATGTAATGGAGAGACATAAAATGTTTTGTTGCCAATATTTGAACCAGTATATGGCATCAAAATTTGTGTGTGACCTGTAAAAACAAACAAAAAAAGTTTTTGGCTATTGACCCAAGTTGACATGGATATACAGTACATTATACATTCCTCACAGATTAGCTACAAATGGTCAGCTTCCAGTTGAGATCAGTTTGAGATGCTTCCACGGTCACGACTGGATCCCTTCAGAGATGCTTCGGACCATTTTGTGTGCTACTTCATGCTACCTTGAGATGCCACTGCTACTAATGCTACTTTTACTTCCCCCCTAAATTTTTAGAAGACAGTACCAAATGCTCTTAGCCATATAACTAAAAGGAGGAGCAAAGAGATCTTCATATTTGTTTAAACAAGTGCAAACCTGTAGGATTCAATGCTGGCTCTCCAGATGAGCTTCTTTATGAAGGAGACATCTTAATAAGGCATGATAAATACAAACCATTATTTTTAGTCTATATGCACTAAACAGATGATTAGAGCTGAAACTGCTGACATAGCAGATATAGTCGATATCAACAATTGTTGACAACTATTCTTTATCATCGATTAGTTGGCCTGCATACAGAATGCATTATTATTTACACACCACAGTACAGCACAAATACAGCCCAGTACACCATCCATACATGTCAGTAAGTGCCTGGGAACTTGTTAATGTGTGAGAAGCAATGACTGATTGGACATGTAGTCCTGGGCAGGAGAAGGAAGAGATTTAAAGGGATTATAAAAATCAGAAGTTTTTTTACTTTGTAGCACCCTCCTAGGTAGGTTGCTAGGATGTAGGTAGTTTATATATTGTGGTACCCTGCTTAATAGGAGGATGCAAGGTAAAACATAGCAGCTTTCCTGCTTAACAGAAAAGTGACATTGCTTAGCTAGGAAGTCCTGTGTTTCTCGGTGCTGCCGTGTCTGTATTGGCTCCTTTGTATCCACGCATCTTTGGAAAGTGCTGGATGAAGAGGAATAAATTATGCAAACCAGCAGCATGAATATGGATGCCATCTTAGCCAATTACAAGCATAGGGGCCCCTATGCATGCTGGGAGTTGTATTTATATTCAGTGAGCACACATGAAGTGTGTCTTTTTCTGGAGAGTCCAGCTGAGGAGGGGGTGCTATGCCTTGCTCAGCACCTGTTGCCAATGCGGCCTCGGGTGGGAGGCCTGGAAGTTAGAGTACCGACCATAGTGTTCTGAACAGCTAAGGGGGAGCCATCCCTTGAAAGATCTGTCTGGGATCACTGGAGGGTGCTGCTGGAGGTTTGAAAGGAGGCTACTATTCTGTCCAGAGGCTTGTGAGTATAGACTGTACAGATCTTGGGGCCTGTTTTTTTTAGGCTACCCCTCTGTTCTAGGAAAGTCAGCTACTGGGTTCAGCAGAAAGGAGATACTGGCTAGTATCCTGAAGAGAAACCATCAATTATTCCTGCAAAGAACTTACTCAAGAATGTACACGGCATCATGCAGTAATTCCACAGTTTCGTTAAAGAAGTATGGGTTTGGGGTTTCTTCCCACATTATACTTACCGGTTCGATGCTGTCCCCCAGTGTCTCTGCACTTAGAACCCAGCCATCGAACACTGCCGATGGCTCGGTTATCTCGGCTCCCCGAGAGGAGAGCTGCTGACTGTCAATCAACAGGAGGAGCAAGGAGGGATGGCCAGGGACCCCAGAAGAGAATCTGGGATGCGCTGTGCAAAACCATTGCACAGAGCAGGTAAATATAACATGTTTGTTTTTTAAATACAACATTTACAAATCACTTTAAGAGCTCTTTAAGGGAAGATCAGCATCTGAACCTAGAGAAGCTGGCGGCTGATAGACTGGAGGTAAATAAGGTATTACAATTACATTTAAAAGTACAAAAGTTTACCAGTATTGTGAATTATATTTAAAATGATTATATCCATGCAAAAAAGTCTCAGCCTTTAGTACTGCGTTAAGATATAATAAATAAAATTACAGTCCTGTCTGAAAATCTGTGTTTTACATTTTTTTTTAAGGAAAAATATAAAAAAAAAAAAAAAAAAAAAGAGTCTGATGATCTGTACCGGATTCAACGTCTAAAGCCGTGTACACACGATCGGTTTTACCGATGAAAACAGTCCGATGGACTGTTTTCATCGGACGAACCGATCGTGTATGGGCCCCATCGGTCTTTTTTCCATCGGTGTGAAAAAATAGAACATGTTTTAAATTTATCTGATGAGAATAAAACCGATAGCAAAATCCGATCGTCTGTGTAGAAATCCATCGGATAAAAGTGACCAGTTACACTTACCGGTAACGGTGTTTCTGGGAAGTCTTCCAGGACGGCACAATGAGAGATGACTGGCTCCACCTGACAGGAAACACAATCAATTCAAAGAGGTTAAAGCACCCGCCCCTCCCCGTGCTCCTCAGTTATGATAAAGTACAGACCCACACCAGTGCACGAGAGAGAAAACACACACCCAAATAACTCTATACAAACCAATGTATCAACCAAAGCGGTGGGAAGTAGGCCTGCCGTCCTGGAAGACTTCCCAGAAACACCGTTACCGGTAAGTGTAACTGGTCACTTTCTCAAGTCGTCTTCCAGGACGGCACAATGAGAGAGAAGCAAGTAGCTTCAGGCCTACCTTAGGGTGGGACGACTGCTTGCAGGACCTCTCTACCAAAGGACAGGTCCTGAGGTGACAGCAACTCCACTCTGTAATGCCTTAGGAATGTATTCTGGCTTGACCAAGTCGCAGCTTTACAGATCTGTTCCACCGAAGCTCCGGCTCTTTCTGCCCAGGAGGTTGCCAAAGAGCGAGTAGAATGAGCTTTAACTTTCGGGGCTGTCTTACCAGCCTGGTCATAAGCTATGGAGATTGTCTGTCTGATCCATCTAGATATGGATGCTCTAGATGCCTGTTGGCCTTTTTTCTGTCCAAAAAAATTAATTAGTAAATGGCTGGATTTCCTAAATTCACCCACTCTATCCAGATAAGCTAGCAGACCCCGTCTGACATCTAGACAATGAAAGGAGGCCTCTCTTTCATTTTGTGGATTTGAACAAAAGGAAGGAAGAATAATTTCTTGTGATCTATGAAACTTTGACACTACCTTAGGGAGGTACAGGGGGTCCTGCCTAAGAATAACTCTGTCCTCGAATAAACTAAAGAAAGGCTCTTTAATCGTCAGAGCCTGCATGTCGCCTATTCTTCTGGCTGTAGTAATTGCCAGAAGAAAAGCAAACTTAAATGTCAGTAATTTAACTGAAATATCTTCTAGTGGCTCAAACAGAGCCTTAGTTAATTGTTCCAAAACTAACGTAAGGTCCCAGGGCGGGACTCTAGAGATCTGCACCGGGGACAATCTATCCCTGGCCATTAGAAATCTTTTAACTAGAGGGTCCAGTGATAACTTTTTGTCCAAAAAATACGATAAGGCTGCTACCTGTACTCTTAGAGTCTTGGTAGCGAGATCTAAGTCGGCGCCATCCTGGAGAAAGTCCAGGATGACCGAGGTTTCTTGCTGGGATACCTTTCTCACTAGACACCAGTGAGAGAAGACTCCCCACACCTTCCTGTAGATACGTCTGGTGACCTCTTTTCTACTTGAGAGGAGAGGAGAGTGTTAATCACTCTCTCGGAACATCCCCTCTCCCGCAGGTTCTGCCTCTCAAGCACCAGGCCGTCAGCTTGAAGAAGCTGGGATCTGGGTGAAAGACTGGTCCCTGCCGAGAAGGTCCACCCGAACTGGTAGATGGAGGGGAGGTGCTACAGACCAGTTCTGTAGAGCGGGAAACCAGGCTCTCTTGGGCCACCAAGGAGCAATTAGAATGAGTCTGGTCTCTGAGAGACCTAGTTTTTGTAGGACTCTTGGAATGAGACTCAGAGGGGGAAAAGCATAAGCCAGGTGAAAACTCCATACCTGAGCCAGTGCATCCACCCCCCCTGAGCCCCACTCCCGGGACAGGGAAAAGAATCTTCTTACTCTCCTGTTCTCCTTGCGGGCAAAGAGGTCTATTTCTGGCCTTCCAAAATGTTGGCACACCAGGTTGAACACCTCTGGGTTCAGCTCCCATTCCCCCTGGAGAATCCGATGACGGCTTAGATAGTCCGCCTCTATGTTGTACCTTCCCTTTATGTGTACTGCCGTAATAGAAGCAATCCGAAGCTCTGCCCAGCCCAGAATTCCTAGAGACAAGGTCAGCAGGGAGGGAGATCTGGTTCCCCCTGATGATTTATGAAGGCCACCGTGGTCGCATTGTCGGAGAGGATCTGGACCTCCCGGTCTCGGATCCTTTCCTCGAACGCTTTTAGGGCCTCCCCGACCGCCAATAATTCCCGGAAGTTTGAGGAGGCGTGTCACTGATTCTGATTCCAGGAACCCTGGGCTCGGAGTTCGCCTAAGTGGGCCCCCCAACCCCAGGAGCTTGCGTCCGTCGTTATCCTGAGGGGGTCTGTCTGAGTCCATAGATGACCCACCTGCAACTTCTGAGGAAGAAGCCACCAGCTCAGAGAGTCCTTTACTACCTCTGGGATGGAGATTCTGTGGTCTAATGTCCCTCTTGTTCCGTCCCAGGAGGATAAGAGGAATTGTTGGAGAGGTCTGGAGTGGAGCTGAGTCCACGGGACCACAGGAATACAAGAGGTCATTAGACCCAGTACCCTCATGATGTCTCTGAAAGAGAACTCTCCTGGCTCCAACAGAGACCAGACCGCTGCCATGAGGCCCTAGGCCTTCTCCTGGGGCAAGAAGAGCCTCCTCTGTAGGGAGTCTATCAAGAAACCCAGGTAAACTTTTCTTTGGTCCGGGATCATCGAGGACTTCTCCCTGTTTATGATCCAACCTAGGGAATTCCAGGGTACTCACAACCTTGGCCAGGTCTGCGAGGAGGAGATCTCAACTCTGGTTGTAGAGTAGAAGATCGTCGAGATAAGGGACTATTGATATACCCTGCAAGTGTAGGAAGGCGACCACCTCTGCTACGATTTTTGTAAACACCCTTGGGCTGGAAGCCAGTCCAAAGGGGAGGGCAGCAAACTGCCAGTGTTGAATCCCTTGAGGAGACTTGACTGAAAATCTGAGGAAGGCCTGATGTCCTGGAAAGATCGGGACATGTAGGTAGGCGTCCTTTAAGTCGATCGTTACCATGTATACCTCCTTCAGAAGGAGTCTTCTGAGGGTGTATATGCTCTCCATGTGAAATTTCTTATGACGCAGAGAGGTATTCAGGGGTCTCAGGTTTATTATCAAACGGTATTTGCCTGAGGATTTTGGGACAACGAAGATATGGGAGTAGACCCCCATTCCGCGTTGACCCGCAGGTACCGGAACTACCACTCCCTGTTCTGCTAGGTCTGAGATGTTTTGCAGAAGACCTGCCTTCTTGAGGGGGTCCCTGGGGAGAAATGTTAATAGGAACTTTGAGGGGGGGGGGGTGAAGAAACTCCAGCCTGTAACCCTCTCTTATAATGTTGAGAATATGAGGGCTCTGAGTAATACTCTCCCACCTGGCCCTTTTCATTTGATTTTTGGTTGGAAAAGAGGATACTTCCTTTCGGCTTATCCTTCCCAACGCCCCACTTCCTATTACCGGCAGGCTTCTTGCTTGAGAAGCGGTTTCTACCCTGAGGGCCTCGAAAAAATCTTTTTTGGTCCCTTTTAGGTTTGGTGGGAAACCTCTTGCCCTTTTCAGTAGATCTTGACAGAGCTTGATCAAGCCCTGTACCAAAAAGGAGGGAGCCCTCAAATGGGAGTCCACATAAGCGGGTCCTGGAACTGCGCTACCTATCACCTGTAGAGAGTCTAGGACTCCCCTGGACTTGGACACACGGGAAACATGTCCTATTAGCTTGGCTATCCATGTAGCCGCGTTCCTAGCTAGACAAGCTGAAGCCAACGCGGGGCTCATTGCTGCCGCATTGGCTTCCCAGGCTCTACGCAAGGTCGTCTCAGTACGGCGATCCATAAGATCCTTGATATTACCCGCGTCCTCAAAGGAGAGGTCGGATTGCTTTGACACCTGTGCCAAAGAGGCATCCAATCTGGGAACTTTAAAGAATTTCTCCTCATCCTCCCCCTTAAAAGGACACCTACGCTTCCAAGTTTTATATTTCAGAAGCTTCCTCTCAGGTTCCTTTCACTCTCTAAGGATCACATCTTTGAGAGTCTGATGAACCGGAATGGCTCTGGGTTGGGCCCTTACCAGGCCTCGGGACAATCTATCCTGTGCAGATACCTGCTCCGTCGGCTCCTGAATTTCTTCAGAGGCGTAGATTGCACCAAGGAGGCCTTACATGTTGTCAGCTGAGAAGATGCGTCTTCCTGACCTAGAGCCCTCTTCCTCCTCCTCAGCCTGACTATCTACCAGGCCCTCATCGGAAAGTCCCTGATCAGGGATCTCCGAGTCTTCTTCTGCCTCTGAGTCCTGAGACAGGAGGGATCTCAGGGATTCTGGGTGTCCTCTCCCTAATCTGGTTGAGGAGGAACTCCTCTGGTTCTTTAGCCTTAAGGGAGGCTTGAAAATCCTTAAGGGTGGCAAGCATCTGGGTTTGGACAGAGAGAAAGTCTCTCATAACCTGAGATGTTTCCTTCCCCGCCAGCTTCTGGATACACTTGAAGCAGAAGGGCTTGGAATGGGTTGAAGGTAATTTCTCATTACAGTTGCCGCATCTTTTGGAGCGGGCAGGGGCTCTAGAGGAACGTCTAGCAACCCCTTGGGCAGTGACGTCCTCACCTGCAATGTAAGAGTACACAGGAATGCATTTAGAAAGAACCCTGTGACAGGCAAGGGGAAAGAGTCGGGGTACCCTCCCCCATCATCACCCCTGCTGGCTGGGTTGACTCACCCCCTGTGGTCTCCTCTGTAGCCGCGGCCGTGGTCGGCCTCTCCTCATGTTCCATGCCGCTTAGGTGTGATGAGCAAGTCACTGCAGAGGCACTGGAGGAGTGAAAAAGGGCGCCTCTCTTCCTGGCGTCCCTCCGCTGTTAATGCCGGTAAGCAGACGCCGGCCGTCGCCATTTTGCCGGAGACCGGAAATGACGCGACGCGTGATGGCGTCATCCCTGAAGCTAGAGGACGAATGTCCCAGACTCCGGGAAGATGGCGCCGCAATCATACGCTCCTGCATAGAGCGGCGCCATAGAACGAGCGGCCCGCGCGAGAGGGGATTACCGGAGGGACCTGCCAGCCCCCCCTCCAGAAAGGACGCCCAGACAGGTAGGGGGGAGGAAGGAGGATAGATAGCCCCTGAAGTCCCAGGTACAGCCCAGCACCTAGGGTCCTTCAGTGCTCAGGGAGGCTCTTCTACTGCCCTCCCTGAGAAGAGAAATGGGATACCCCCCCAGGACGGACAATAGAGTCCTGCTAGGCCCAGAGGCTTCCCAGGCATTCGGCTCAGCTCCCGGGGGGGGGGGGGGACTTCCAGCCCCAGGCCTTCAGTCTGTGGGAAAAAAATAAACGGTTTCGCTGTGGGGAAACACAATCAAGAACTGAGGAGCACGGGGAGGGGCGGGTGCTTTAACCTCTTTGAATTGATTGTGTTTCCTGTCAGGTGGAGCCAGTCATCTCTCATTGTGCCGTCCTGGAAGACGACTTGAGAAAAACCCACGCATGCTCAGAATCAAGTCGACGCATGCTCAGAAGCATTGAACTTAATTTTTCTCGGCTCATCTGAGTGTTTTTTACGTCACCCGCGTTTGCAACGGTCGTTTTTTTGACTGATGGTGTGTGGGCAAGACTGATGGAAGACAGTTTAATCGGATTTCCGATGGACAAAACCATCGGATCAGAATCCATAGGATATCCGATCGTGTGTACAGGGCTTTAGTATACTGTATATATATATCTCTGCTTATTTTGACAGTGGATTTGATTGTTTGTTCCCTAACCATATAGCTGGTTATTTATATTTACCACTGCATAAAGATAATCAAGAATATATATATTTTTTTTAAACTTTACATACAGTGCATCCGGAAAGTATTCACAGCGCTTCACATTTTCCACATTTTGTCATGCCAAAATAGATTAAATTCATCAAGTCTCGTACACACGATCGGATATCCTATGGATTCTGATCCAATGGTTTTGTCCATCGGAAATCCGATGAAGCTGACTTCCATCAGTCTTGCCTACACACCATCAGTCAAAAAAACCGACCGTTCCAAACGCGGGTGACGTAAAACACTCCGATGAGCCGAGAAAAATTAAGTTCAATGCTTCTGAGCATGAGTCGACTTGATTCTGAGCATGCGTGGGTTTTTTATCCGATGGACTTGCCCATAGACGATCGGAATTTGCTATCGGTTTTTGATCTATCGGAAAAATTTAAAACATGTTCTATTTTTTAAAACCAATGGAAAAACGACCGATGAGTCCCATACACGATCGGTTTGTCCGATGAAAAAAGTCCATCGGACTGTTTTCATCGGTAAAACCAATTGTGTGTACAGGGCTTTACTTGCCTCAAAATTCTACAAATAATTCCCCATAATGGCAATGTGAAAGAAGTTGTTTGAAATCTTTGCAAATTTAAAAAAAAAAAAAAAAAAAAAAAAAAAAAAAAAATCACACGTACGCAAGTTTTCACGGCCTTTGTCATATCACTCAAAATGGATCTCAGGTGCATCTCTTTTCCACTAATCCTCCTTGAAGCCGGGTTTACACTTGTACGACAAATGCTCTGACTTTGGGAGCTCATGTCGCATGATGTGTGAAAATCAATGTTTCCCTGTGAGAGCCGTCTCAACTGGTCCGACACAAGTCGGTCCGATTGAAAATGCTCCCTACATTACTTTGGTCTCACTTTAATCGTACTTCAACCCATTGAATATCACTGAAGTTGGATCAAATTCGGATTGCGGTCCTAACTGATCCGACATTGGGAGGCGACTTGTGCTCTGATGATCTTGAAGGGGAAAAGATGGCGTGGACCCCCCCCCCAAAAAAAATAAAAAACGCAGTACACAATCTCAGATTTCTATTAAGAGGGGCCAAAACCAATGTCCTGACAGTAGAGGGTGTACTTCTTCTCTGCCTTGTTTTTCCACTTTTTTTAAATCTCTGTATGCTTATCTTTTGTCGTTTTTCTCCATCTAATGCACTAACTTGTACTTAAGCTGACCAGTGTAGCATAGGGTGTCGTAGGAGAAAATACGTTCTAGCAAGCTGGCGTGGCGCACACTAAAAGTGTCTCCTCTGGCAGGGGAGGGGGATCTGCCCCTCATTTCTACTGGATGGGGGAGGTTAGGTATACGCCATGGTTAATATCTGTTGATGTAGCCATATACATCTCCCTAGCTAAACCTCCAATGGAGAGGCTACTTGAAGAGTTTCTCTTTGGGTTATATAGTTATATCTTCAAGCTAAACGTATTGACGTACAGATGACCTTAGGATTATTGGACACGGTCTTGACTTTGGTTGCTGTACTATTATAAGTATGAATGTATTTGGAGACCGTTATCCGACTATTTTAACCACGTTTTCTAGTTGGGTTTTCTACTTCTTTGAAATACCTAATAAAAAGCAATGGAAACTAGAAACAAAATTCTCCGGTCTGATGAAACAAAGATTAAACTCTTTGGCCTTAATGGCAAGCGTCATGTCTGGACAAAACCAGACACTGCTCATCACCTGGCCAATACCATCCCTACAGTGAAGCATGGTGGTGGCAGCATCATGCTTTGGGAACGTTTTTCAGCGGCAGGAACTGGGAGACTAGTCAGGATCAAAGGAAAGATGAATGCAGCAATGTACAGAGACATCCTTGATGAAAACCTGCTCCAGAGCGCTCTGGATCTCAGACTGGGACAAAGGTTCATCTTCAAAGAGGACAACAACCCTAAGCACACAGCCAAGATAACAAAGGATTGGCTACGGAACAACTCTGTAAATGTCCTTGAGTGGCAAAGCCAGAGCCCAGACTTGAACCCCATTTAACATCTTTGGAGAGATCTGAAAATGGCTGTCCACCGACGCTCCCCATCCAACCTGATGGAGCTTGAGAGGTCCTGCAAAGAAGAATGTGAGAAACTGCCCAAAAATAGGTGTGCCAAGCTTGTGGCATCATGCTCAAAAAGACTTGAGGCTGTAATTGGTGCCAAAGGTGCTTCAACATAGTATTGAGCAAAGACTGTGAATATTTATGTACATGTAAATTTTGTTTCATTTTTTTTATTTTTAACAAATTTGCAAAGATTTCAAACAAACTTTTTTCACATTGTCATTATGGAGTATTGTTTGTAGAATTTTAAAAAGGAAAAAAATAATTTAATCCATTTTGGAATAAGGCCGTAACATAACAAAATATGGAAAAAGTATAGGTGATGTGAATACCTTCCGGATGCACTGTGTATTAACTAAATTGCACACCACACTTTATTTTGGTTTTTATCTTACTAAATCGGAACTATAATTGGCCAACTAATTGATTATGAACTGTTGGCTACAGCCCTATAGATTAAAACTGAAAACCAGCAGTTTGCCAGTGTAGTCAGTCACATGCATAAACCTACATGCTTGGATCAAGCATTCATACCAATGCCGGCAAGTATGTTGATGCAAGTGTAGGTGACAGAGGTTCAAATTCTGGCATATTTTAGCAGAAAATAACAGAGAAATTATCCTTTATGAAGACTTTTTCTACAACTGTATGGAAAAAGAGAAAAAAAAAAAAAAACCTGAATACCAGGACATTAGCACAATCTACTAAATAACTCAGGAGGAGTACACACCTCACCTCACCCTCTACCTAAAATAGATGTGAACTGTCATAATTAACTTTACATAACAGCCATTTAGGCAATGTTGTGTCTTATTGAATGTTCCATGTAACACATAGTTGTAAAATAAAAATAATTTACAGAACTAAAAAAAAAAAATGTATAATCTTTACATTTTTGTAACAAACTTAAAATTCAATAAAAACATTCAAATGGTACACACATTTTAAGCCCAATAATTTTAAATAATTTAATGGAATGGACTTCAGTGCTAAAAGAGAGGACATAACATTTAGAAATATGACCCATCAATTAGAAAGCATGAAAAACATGCAACCAAAAAGTGTTAATTATTGCCTAATTCCTATAAAATGTCACACACACACACACACACACACACACACACACACATTGATGTTGTGTAGAGCACTACTAAAAAACTTGTGGAAAAGCTAAACAAATAAACTTAACCACTTAAGCCCCGGACCATTTGGCTGGCCAAAGACCAGGCCACTTTTTGCGATTCGGCAATGGATCGCTCTAACTGACAATTGCGCAGTCGTGTGACATGGCTCCCAAACAAAATTGACGTCATCCCTTTTTTCCCACAAATAGAGCTTTCTTTTGGTGGTATTTGATCACCTCTGCGGTTTTTATTTTTTGCGCTATAAACAAAAATAGATAATAAATATCCACAAAAAATATATATAAAAAAAACTATTTTCTTCCTCAATTTAAGCGGATATATATTCTTCTACATATTATTTTATTTTTTTACCAAAAATATATCTCAATAAGCGTTTATTGATTGGTTTGCGCAAAAAAGTTACAGCGTCTACAAAATGGGGGATAGTTTTATGGCATTTTTATAATTTTTTTTTTTTACTAGTAATGGCGGGGATTAGCGATTTTTATTGTGACTGAGACATTATGGCGGACACATCGGACACTTTTGACGCCATTTTGGGACCAGTCATTGATACAGCGATCAGTGCTATAAAAATGCACTGATTACTGTAAAAACGCTGAAGGGGTCAAGTGTGTCCTAGGGAGTGCTTCTAACTGTAGGGGGGATGCGCTATGTGTGACACATCACTGATCACCGCTCCCGATTACAGGGAGCTGTGATCAGTGTCCTGTCACTAGGAAGAATGAGGAAATGCTTGTTTACATTAGCATTTCCCCGTTCTTCCTTACCGCGAGACGATCGCGGGTATCCCCGTGGACATAGAGTCCGCGGGACCCGCGCCCACAATGCCGCATCTTAAAAGGGGACGTACAGGTACGTCCATTTGCCCACAGGAGCCATTCTGCTGACGTATAAGTGTGTGCGGTGGTCCTTAAGCGGTTAAGCTGTATCAGATGGCACATTTAATTTTTTGTGGCTTGCCAGCCTCCCTAAAGTTTTTTCACAAAAACAGACAAACATTCTCAAAGTTGGCATCTGCACAGCCATGCCAACCTCCTCCTCCCCCGGTCAGACCAAGATCAAGTACGCAACACTGACTGACCGATGCAAGTGTGTGGTGCAACTATTCTTACTTTGAGAATGCAAATTTTAAATGGCTCCAGAAGGCACTACAGGGCTACATTAGGAAAAAAACAAAACTGCTGACAGCAAGTTAAGTCAGCTACCACCAAAATATCCCAGCCACCAAACAGTTAGGCCCCTTTTACACTTGTGCGACCTGAAAGTCGTGCGATTTTGCCGTGACTTGCCTGTGTAATGTTGAGGTCTAGGGACCTCAAGTCGCCTCAAAGTCAGACCAAAAGTAGTGCAGGGACTACTTTGAAGTCGCATAGATATGAATGGTACTCATTGAAAATCATGGAGTACGACTTGTCATGCGACTTTGAAGTTCCAAGTCGCAGGACAAGTCGCACAAGTGTGAAACGGGCCTTAGCATAAAAATCTAATACCAGAATGTACAAAAAAATTGTGTTTATAAACTTTACTATAAAAAGATAACAAAATTGATGTTTGTTGATGAACATCCAAAAACACAAAACAGAAAAGACAAAATATTTTTATACCTTTAGGCAAGCAAGTTTCATTTTTCCCTAAAGAAAGTTTGATGGATGGGGATAGATTTCCAGTTGCATAGCTAGGCTAAGAAAAAAAAAAAAAAAGTTAAAGTTGCAATTGAAACAAAAAGTTTACATAGAAATCCAGACAGAAAAATTGCCTAATTTTTTAAGGCCTTTTTTTTAAAAATAATTTCAGTGCTGTAAAATAAACAAACAAAGGGAAATAAGGTAGCACAGAAGCTTGAAATTTGCTCTTAACCTAAAACAAATCAATATTGCCCATTTCATAAAGTTTTCTGGCTTACTGTGCTGTAAACAGGACCAGCTTTGGGTGCTCCGGCCTCCAGGAATAAGTCACAAAAAACACAGGCTGGACTCCATTGACTGTTCTTCCTCATAAGATTTATTGTCCATAAACAACCTAATAATGTACTTACACAGGCGTTTCTCTCCTTATGCATTTCACTCTGGAATAGGGCTTAAGCCTCGTATACACGGGCGGGAATCCTGGCAAGCTTTGGTTTTCCTGACGGGATTCCCGGCAAGCTTGCCTTGCTCGCCGAGTGTACACATGGGCATTCAAAAGAACCGCCGTTCTTTTGAATGGCAAGAACGCGGTGACGTCATCAACTACGATGAGCCTGTGCTTGTCACATTCGATGCCATCTTGCTACACCTTACACTACACCCTTGTATGCTACCGAGCATGTGTCGAAGTCTTTGAGCATGCGCGGGTTTACCATGGACAGGTTAGCATACACACTCACGGTTTTCTTGTCGGGAAACAGGCCGACGAGAAAAGAAAAAATATAGAGAATCTGCTCTCTATTTTCTCGTCGAGATTCCCAGCAGTTTTCCAGACGCGAAAACATACACACGAACGTTTTTTTTTGGCAAAAAGCTCTCCCAGCAGCTTTCTTGCCGAGAAAACCGGTCGTGTGTACGAGGCTTGAGTCACAGAGGATGATATTGTCTATGGACAATACAGTTTCATAAAGTGAAACAATCATCCAAGTGTTGCTTGCATCGTTTAAAAAAAAGGTACCTTCTGCTGTTTTAAGTTTTCAAATACATAGCCTAACCTTGCTTCTGCTTATTTTGTTTGGCAACTAGATTTCATATTTTGCTTGTTGCACCATGTGCATATAATATCTTGGGGCTAATGTACAAGCAGTGTGGGGAATTCACTAAAATAGGAGCAGATGGAGTCTGGCAGATATTCCACATCAGCTTTTAACCTCAGCTAGTTCAGTTAAGCCTGGTACACACTAATAGTTTTTTTTTTGTTCAAGCGACGTTAGTGCAGCGATCTCCCTCACCAAGCTATTGTGTTCTGACAGGGGGACGCCCCCGCCAAAACACTTTGGTTAGCGCTCTCAGCTATTGGTTGAGAGCACTGATTGGGAGCCGGTCTGCTGCTGGTTTTCCAGCATGCTTGGCTGGCTTCTGTCAGACTGGCTGCCTTACATACGGGCCTAATGTCGGCTGGTTTTTATTGAACGGGGCTTCAAGCTTTGAAGCAATAATAGCCAGAAGCTGATTGTTTATCATGCATAGCTGCTCTAGATTCTGGCGGCTCAAAGTCTTCGTAAATTCCCCCCAGTGTGGTTATGGTGATAATTTCCTGTTGCCAATAGTAATCTATCAACATGCATTACTACAGTCCAGGATTTTAAAATGAAGAAAGAGGTCTCAACAAAACTACAGTAAAACTTTGGGTTGCAAGCATAATTTGTTCCGGAAACATGTTTGTAATCAAAAGAACTTGTATATCAATTTTTCTTTATTGTACATCACGGGACACAGAGCGACATAGCAATTACTATGTGGGTTATAGAGAGCACCTTCAGGTGATGGACAATGGCACACCCAAGACAGGAAGTCCCCTCCCTATATAACCCCTCCCATACCGGGAGTACCTCAGTTTTTTGTCAGTGTCTAAGGTGTTGGTCACGGTTAAACATGTATTCAAGTTAGCTTTGCGTTTGGTTCTTGTGGCCTAAGGCAAGCTATTCCGGATCCGTCCAAAGTGCTTCAAAGCCAAAATGGACGGTACCCGGGCCTCGGTGAAGAAGAACGAGGTTTGGCCTGTAATGCCTCTCTTAGGAGGGCTGGACCCTGGGATCCAGTACTTTGGTCAGACCCAATACCAAGTATTTTCTGGCAGGGTGCTATACAGGTCCAGGGGAATGGTGTTCCTTTCAGTAGGACCCCGGCCCCTGAAGGTCAGAGGACATTGCCCGCCAAGAGGGGCGAAGTTTGGGCTTTCTGTTCCGAACAGAGTCCTGCGGCGGAGACAGGTAAGTGAGGGTCTCTGATGGACTTGGTTCAGCAGGGAACCCTCAAACTAATGTGTTTTTGCATTTAATTTACCTATGTGGTATTATTTCCCGCTGTATCCTGGTGCCTAAATTCTTGTAAAACCTGAAATGATTTCGTATGGTTTTTATATGCTGGACATTATAGTAGTACCCCTGTTTGACCACTAGAGGGTGATACCTTATGAGATGTCTAAGAGCCGGGCTATAACTTTTTCACAAGTGTAATACCTGGACAGATGGAGGAGCCCAAGTACAGCTCCAAGGGCCCATCTGAGAATGTTGCCACATCATACCTGAGGGGAGACCTGGATCGCAGTACGAGCTGCGCTGCGGTCCCCCTGTATTGCGCCGCTCAGCCAAAAAGGTTGGAGCAGTCCACAGCCTCCCTCCTCTCTCCACCCCTCCATGGGGAAGCGTTGCCAGCGCGCACACACAAAGGTTTCAGATATGGGGAACGAGTCACGGAGGGGGCGGGGCTTAGCGTAATGACGCTCCGTTTTTCCCGGCACGCTTCTGCACATGTGCGGGCGTCCTCTACCTCAAAAGAACAGTCTGAGAGACACACAGCTAAGAAGACGGACACAGGAGCAAGAAAAGTGGTGACATTTAATATCATTATATTTGGCATACAACAGGCGGTGATACAGGCATCTCCAAAGCACATTAGTTTAGACACCTGACTAACTCATATAGCAAGCTTGTACGCTGGACTATAGTTAGTAGTGGGTGCATTTTTTGGCTGTGAGTACCTCGGCTTTGAGCTTGGGACTATGCCTGCCAAGGGCTCTGGGAATAAAAATCCCAAGAAGCAAAAAGGGGCTCACCATCGGGCTCTGAGGATCTAGGACATGCTCCCGCTGTTCCATCCTCCCCTGATAAATCAGAGGTAGCTACCCGAGGGGAGCCATCAGGAGTGTTAGGTACTGTGGCTGTCCTCAGCTCACCTGCTCCTGTATATGTGACAGAAGAGGCTTTTACCTCAGCTCTGGGAGGATTAGAGAAAAGATTGGCAGCATTAATCGCTTCCTCCCTGCCGGGAAAAAAGCGTGCCAGATCTCCATCTCCCCCGTTAGAATACCTAACAGCAGAGCAATTATCCCATAGTGAGATTAGGTTGCCTGCAGAAGATCAGGCTGAGGATGATTCTGTGATTCTGCCTCAGAAGAGTCTACATTAGAAGAACCGTTTTCAGCCTCACAAACTGAAAGATTGTTAGTTCAGTCTCTAACAGACATGGTTCGGTCAGCTTTTAAGCTGCCCCTTTCTGAACCAGCAGCTACATCGGTTTCTTCATTGGGGTCCTTGAAAGCCCCGCAGACTAATGGGTCCTTTCCAGTGCATCCATTATTAGAGGGATTCATTTATCAGGATTGGAAACATCCTGATAAACTTTTCCTTCCTCCCAAGAAGTTTGCTGTAGTGTATCCTATGGAGGAAAAGTTCACCAAAAAATGGAGCCTCCCTATAGTGGACGCTGCCATCTCTTCTGTGAACAAATCCCTGACATGTCCAGTGGACAATGTACAGATGTTTAAGGACCCAACAGATAAAAAGTTGAAAACCTTATTAAAAGACTGCTTTTTCTACAGCCGGTGCTGTAACTCAGCCTTCAGTGGCAGCCATTGGCATCTGTCAAGCTTTAAAGGACCAGATGAAAGTGGTTTTAAAGAACTTACCAGCCCAGCAGGCTCATGATCTAGCGGATCTGCCTAGGGCATTATGTTTTGTGGTTGATGCCATTAAAGATTCAATTCATCAGGCCTCCCGCCTTACGCTATCGTTGGTACACATGCGTAGACTTCTATGGCTAAAAAACTGGTCAGCCGAGACGCCTTGTAAAAAGCTCCTGGCTGGATTTCCATGCCATGGGGAGCGGTTATTTGGCGAAGACTTGGATAAGTACATCCAGAAGATCTCCAGTGGGAAGAATACCCTTTTACCTGTTAAGAGAAAGTTCAAGGGTCCTTCCTTCAGACGACCTACCTCTCCAGTCCCAGGAACTTCAGCCTCTAAGCAGTTCCGACGGCCTCCCCGATCAAATCCTGGAGGGAGAACTCACGGGCAGGCGCAGGGTAATAAAAAAACCTGGAACCGAAGGGGTACTAAACCAGCCCCCCCCCCCCAAGTCGGCACTATGAAGGGTCGCCCCCACTCAAACGAGTGGGGGGGAAGGCTTCAGTTGTTCTCAAGGGGCTTGGTGTGAGACGATCCGAGACAGATGGGCTCTCTCCACGGTGTCCTTGGGATACAAGTTGGAGTTACAGGAATTTCCTCCCCCTCGGTTTTTAACATCAAACGTCTCAAGAGACCCGCTAAAAAGAAAATCTCTCCTTTTGGCGTTAGACCGGCTATTATCCCAAGGGGTAATTGTGGAGGTTCCGGTAGAAGAACAGGGGTTGGGATTTTACTTAAACCTCTTTACAATTCGGAAGCCCAACGGAGACGTAAGACCCATACTAGATCTCAAGGGTCTAAACAAGTTCCTAATCGTCAGGTCATTCCGTATGGCATCAATTCGGTCAGTAGCCTCCAACCTACAAGGGAGAGAATGGTTGGTGTCCAGCGATATCAGGGACGCTTATTTACACGTTCCTATTTTCCCTAGTCATCAAAAGCTTCTTTGCTTTGCGGTGGAACAATGCCATTACCAGTTCATGGCCCTACCCTTCGGGCTGGCCACGGCCCGCGCGTGTTCACAAAGATCTTGGCCCCTCTGTTGGCTGATTTAAGAATGCGAGGGATATCAATAATGGCCTACTTGAACGATCTTTTAATAATAGATCACTCGGTGCCCAACCTAAAGGCTGCTGTACCCAATACGGTAGAATACCTGGAATCCCGGGGCTGGGTCCTGAACCTGGACAAATCAGCCTTACAACCAGTAAAAAGACTGGAATATTTGGGATTACTCATAGACACAGACCAAAGAAAGATTCTTCTGCCTCAGGCAAAGACCTCTTCCTTAAGGGAGCTAATCCTAGCGGTCTGTGCAAAAAGACAGCCATCCATTCGTCTTTGCATGCGGTTGCTGGGAAAGATGGTGGCCTCATTCGAAGCAGTTCTTTACGCCCAATTCCATTCAAGGAAATTGCAGAACGCTATCCTAACCGCCTGGAACAAAAAAAAGTTCAGGCCTTGAACTTCCCAATGTCCCTGACGCCGTCTGTACGCAGGAGTCTATATTGGTGGTTGCTACCCCAAAATCTACAAAAGGGAAAGTCGTTCATTCCAATCTTTTGGAGAGTTGTGACTACAGATGACAGTATTCTAGGCTGGGGGGCGATACTGGAGCAATGGTCACTCCAGGGAAAAAGGCCTTGCCCTTTAACCTGCTGGAAATTCGGGCGGCACGTTTGGCCCTGGAAGCATGGACATCCAAGCTACGTGGTGCCCCTATCAGGATCCAGTCAGACAATGCCACAGCTGTGGCATACATCAATCACCAAGGGGGCACCAAGAGTGGTGCGGCCCAGAAGGAGGAGAATCATATCCTGATATGGGCAGAAAAACATGTCCCATGCATATCCGCTATCTTTATTCCAGGAATAGAGAATTGGAAGGCGGACTTCCTGAGTCGGACGCAGTTATCCCCAGGGGAATGGTCGGTCTCTTCACCCCGACATCTTCCTGGCAATTTGTCAGAGATGGGGGACACCAGACGTAGATCTATTGGCATCCAGGTTCAATGCGAAGTTGGACAGCTTTGTGTCCAGGACAAGAGATCCGCTAGCTTGCGGATCGGATGCGCAGGTGTTTCCGTGGGATCAGTTTGCACTAATTTATGCGTTTCCGCCGCTGTAGTTATTACCTCGACTCCTCCGCAGAGTCAGGTTGGAAAAATAGGATTTTTATAACAGCTTACCTGTAAAATCCTTTTCTTGGAGTACATCACGGGACACAGAGCGACATAGTCATTACTATGTGGGTTATATAGATACCTTCAGGTGCTGGCACTGGCAACTTCCAAAACCGGAAGTACCCTCCCCTATATAAGCCCCTCCCATCCAGGAGTACCTCAGTTTTGTAGCAAAGCAATAAGTGTCCCCAAAAGAGGGGTGGGAGCTCTGTGTCCCGTGATGTACTCCAAGAAAAGGATTTTACAGGCAAGCTGTTATAAAAATCCTATTTTCTTTCTCGTACATCACGGGACACAGAGCGACATAGTCATTACTATGTGGGACGTCCCAAAGCAATGCCAAATGAGGGGGGGGATACACCATACATAAGCTGGCCGATATCAGACATGAGGATCTTTTGCGGCCTGCAACACACTGTGCCCAAAGGCGACATCCTCCTGACTTCTAACGTCTACCTGGTAGAACCTAGTAAACGTGTGTACAGAAGACCATGTTGCGGCCTTACAGATTTGAGCCAGGGAGGCCTGGTGATGCACTGCCCATGAAGTTCCAACTGCTCTCGTGGAGTGCGCCCTAACTTTGAACGGAGGCGGTCTCCTTCTCAAGCCATAGGCTTGCATTATGACCTGTCAAATCCACTTGGCTAAAAGTAGATTTTGACGCTGCCTGACCCTTTCTGGGGCCTTCCGGCAGAATAAACAAAGTATCCGTTCTACGAATCTGAGCAGTGGCTTTTAGATAAGCTTAAACTGCTCTTACTACATCCAAAGAATGTAATAACTTTTCCTCTACCGAGCCAGGTTTGGGGAAAAAAGGAAGGAAGAACCACATCTTGGTTCAAATGAAACCTCGATACCACCTTAGGAAGAAAGGCTGGATGAGGACGTAACACTACTCTGTCCTTATGGATAACCAGATATGGCTCCTTACAGGACATAGCGGCCAATTCCGACACTCTTTTAGCCGAACATATGGCTACTAAAAAAAATCAATTTCCTGGTGAGAAGAACCAAGGAAATGTGCTGTAATGGTTCAAATGGTTGTTTCTGTAGAACCGATAGAACCAGGTTTAGGTCCCATGGACATATGGGAATTTTCACCGGAGGGCTAATACGCATCACTCCTTGTATAAAAGTTTTGACTAGTGAATGCGAAGCCAGGGGCCTTTGAAAAAATATTGACAAGGCCGAAATCTGACCCTTGATAGTACTCAAGGCAAACTTCCTATCTACAGCCCACTGTAGGAAGTCCAGAATCCTACCTATTACGTACTTACGTGGATGCCATTTCTTGGCCTCACACCACGCGATGTACGCCTTCCAGATTTTATAGTAAATCTGCCTGGATACCGGCTTCCTGGCATTGATCATGGTAGATACCACAGGATTAGAGAGACCTCTCTTTTTTAGAATGTGGGCTTCAATAGCCAGGCCGTCAAACCTAGGGCTAGTAAGGAAGGGTGATATATCGGTCCTTGCGAAAGCAGGTCCGGATGATGTGGAAGGGTCCAAGGATTCCCCACAGACATTTTTACAATCTCTGCGTACCATGCTCTTCGGGGCCACGCTGGAGCCACCAGAATCACTGGTTTCTTTTCTACCCTGATTCTGCGGAGTAATTGAGGCAACAATTGTGGCGGTGGAAATGCATATATCAGCTTGAACTGATACCAAGGGAACACTAGAGCATCCGAGCCGCAAGCTAGGGGATCCCTTGTCCGAGAGACAAATCTGTCCACCTTTGCGTTGAATCTGGATGCTAGCAGATCTACATCCGGTGCTCCCCACCGCTGACATATTGCCCAGAAAACCTCGGGGTGAAGGGACCATTCCCCTGGGCATAATTGTTGGCGACTTAGAAAGTCCGCCTTCCAATTCTCCACCCCTGGAATGAAGACAGCGGATATGGCTGGGACATATCTTTCTGCCCATTTCAGGATGCGATTTACTTCCCTCTGGGCTGCACGACTCCTGGTGACCCCCTGATGATTGATATATGCCACTGCCGTGGCATTGTCTGATTGAATTCTGACAGGGGACCCTTGGAGTTTGGATGTCCATGCTACTAGGGCATACCGGGCTGCTCGTATCTCTAAGAGATTGATGGGCAGGGCCTTCTCTGCATCCGACCATCTGCCCTGGAGAGACCATTGCTCCAGTACTGCCCCCCAGCCTATAAGGCTGGCATCTGTAGTGACCACCTTCCAAGAAATCGGACTGAAGGATTTCCCTTTTTTCAGATTCTGGGGAACCAACCACCAACGGAGGCTTTTGCGAACGGAAGGGGACAAGGACATTGGTAAGTCTAGGGCCTGAACTTTTTTGTTCCAGGCTGACAGTATGGCCCTTTGCAAATTCCTTGAATGGAATTGACCGTAGGGCACCGCTTCGAATGATGCCACCATTTTTCCCAGCAGCCTCATGCACAGGCGTATGGACGGCTGTCTTTTTGTACCCACCAGGTGGATCAAATCTCTCAGAGAAGACACTTTTTCTTGAGGCAAGAAAATCTTCCTCTGGTCTGAATCCAGCCTTAGCCCCAAGTATTCCAGACTTTTGACTGGTTTTAGGGCTGACTTGTCTCGGTTGATGATCCAACCGTGAGATTCCAGATACTTGATTGTCTCGTGAACAACCATTTCTAGTTTTTCCACTGAGTGGTCCATCAGCAACAAGTCGTCTAGATATGCCATTATCGTCACACCTCGTGTTCTTAGGTTGGCCAATAGTGGGGCCAGAATTTTTGTGAACACCCGTGGTGCTGTGGCCAGACCAAAGGGTAAGGCTCTGAACTGAAAATGGCGCCCTTCTACTGCAAAGCGTAGAAATTTTTGGTGGACTGGAAAGATGGGAATGTGCAAATAAGCATCTTTGATGTCGATCGAGGCTAACCATTCCTCCCCTTGTAGGGCAGTGGCCACCGATCGGATCGACTCCATCCGGAAAGTCCTGATATGTAGGAATTTGTTTAGCCCTTTTAGATTTAATATGGGCCTTACGTCCCCGTTTGGCTTTGGGACTGTAAAGAGGTTTGAGTAAAACCCGAACCCGCATTCTTCCAGGGGAACCTCCATAATTACTCCTTGGAGCAATAGTTGTTCTAGTGCCGACAGGAGGGATCCTCTCTTCCGGGGATCTCTTGGCACGTTTGACCACATAAAATGGGAAGGGGGAGTGACTTAACTCCAGCTTGTATCCCAGACTTACTGCGGAGAGCACCCATCTGTCTCTGATCGTGTCCCGCCAGGTCTCTGCGAACAACTGAAGTCTTCCCCCCACCCGATTGAGTGGGGGCAACCCTTCATAAATTTGACTTGGGGGGAGGTTTTGTACCTCTCCTGACCCAGGGTTTTTTGTTACCCTGTGATTGTGCCTGATTCTTACCCCCGGGATTTGAACGAGGAGGCCGTCGGAACGGCTTCACAGCAGATGTCCCAGGGACTGGAGAGGCAGGCCTCTTAAAAGAGGGACCTCTAAATCTCTTTTTAACCGGCAAGAGTATACTTTTACCGCTGGAAATTTTCTGGATATATTTGTCCAGGTCTTCCCCGAATAAGCGTTCACCATGAAATGGGAAGCCAACCAGCAATCTTTTACAGGGAGCTTCAGCAGACCAGTTCTTGAGCCATAGAAGCCTACGCATATGTACTACAGACAGCGTAAGGCCTGATGGATTGAATCCTTGATGGCGTCAACCGCAAAGCATAAGGCTCTCGGCAGATCAGCTAGGGCAAGGGCCTGCTGATCCGGCAAGTCCCTTAAGACCTGTTTTAACTGATCCTTCACCGCTTGGCAGACCCCAATAGCTGCTACTGCTGGTTGTGTCACCAAGCTTGCTGTAGTAAAAGCAGATTTTAATAAGGACTCCAATTTTTTATCTATTGGGTCCTTGAACATTTGAACATTATCTACTGGACATGTCAGTGATTTGTTCACACAAGAGATGGCTGCGTCCACTGTAGGCACCTTCCATTTTCGGATGAACTTCTCCTCCATGGGATAGACCACCGGAAATCTCTTAGGGGGAGTAAATATTTTATCAGGATGTTCCCAATCCTGGTAAATGAGTCCTTCCAGTAAAGGATGGATTGGAAAGGAACAAACAGTCTGGGGAGCTTTTAGCGACCCCAACGAGGAGACAGAAGTGGTTGATGGTTCTGCAAGGGGCATTTTAAATGCTGATCGGACCATATCAGTCAGGGACTGAACCCATAATCTTTCAGCATGCGATGCTGAAAATGGCTCTTCCACTGTTGATTCCTCTAGAACAGAATCAACCTCATCCTGATCCCCTTCAGGTAGGTCGATCCCTGTATGGGACTGTTGCTCCGCTAACAGGTACTCTGAGGGAGGAGATGGAGATCGGGCGCGCTTTCCCTTTGACAGGGAAGCAGCGATCAATGTTGTCAATCTCTCTTCCAGCCCTCCCAGAGCTGAGGAAAAAACCTCCTCTGTTACATACACAGGAGCAGGTGAACTGAGGACAGCCACAGTACCAGGTACTCCTGAGGGTTCTCTACGGGCACCAACCTCTGATTTTTCAGGGGAGACTGGTGCAGCCAAAGCATGCCCAAGATCCTCAGAGCCCGACGGAGACTCCCTTTGCTTCCTGGGAGTCTTAGTCCCGGAGACTTTGGACGGCATATTCCTAAGCCCAAAGCTGAGGTATTCCAGCCGTAATACACCACTTACTGAAAATAGTCTAGCACAATTGCTGCTATATAAACAGTTGGTGTCTACTAATGTGCCTTTCTATGGGAATGCCTGCATCAACCGCCTGCTGTATGCCTTTGTTAAATGTTACCAGCTCCGTCTCTGCACTCCATAGCCAGCTCACAACAAAAAATTGTGCCTTTTGACATGCTGGGACGCCCGCACATGCGCAGAAGCGCTGTGGTGCGCACAGAGCGTCATCCGCCCAAGCTCCGCCCCCTTTTCAAGCTCACCTCTATATATAGAGGTGCGGGCACGTGCGCCTTCGGCGCTTCTTTTGAAACAGACTAGGGAGAGGAGCCAGGGTCCCTGTTTGCAGCAGAGCTCGGGGATGGACGAGCATTTGCAACATGACAGAGGAAGCAGTTTCCCTGAAGAGAACTCACCATCTGCCTGGACCTGACCTCAGAAGGAAACAGTCCACAGAAAAAAACGACGTTCCACAGCGGCCTCTAGTGGTTTAACACAGGTACCGCGGTTTGTCCATTTTTTTTTTTTTTTTGACCACCATTAAAATTATTACATTTTCTAGCAGTTTCAGGCATGCACAGATATTTAGCATGAATACCGTTAGGTAACAGGCAGAAAGACATATTAGGCTTGGGGGTCCCCTCAATAGAACCAAGTTCCTGAGGGGCCCCCACTTACCTTTTCCCCGCCGCAGGACTCTGTTTGGTCCACAGGAGCCCAAACTTCACCTCTCACGGCAGGCAATGTACTTAAACCTTCAGGGACCGGGTTCCCAAGGATTCCACTCCCCTGGACCTGTATAGCACCCTGCACAGATAACGTCTTGGTCGTGGGTATGACCAGAGTTCTGGATCCCAGGGTCCAGCCCTCCTAAGAGAGGCATTACAGGCAAAACCTTGCTCTTCTCTGCAAGGCCCGGGTACCGACCGTTTAGCTATGAAGCTTTTTTGGTCGGATCCGGATTAGCTTGCTGAGGCCCAAAAGAACCTGTACACAAGCCCAGATGAAGAAACATGTTAATCTTTGGCCAACACCTTAGACACTGGCAAAAAACTGAGGTACTCCCGGATGGGAGGGGCTTATATAGGGGAGGGTACTTCCGGTTTTGGAAGTTGCCAGTGCCAGCACCTGAAGGTATCTATATAACCCACATAGTAATGACTATGTCGCTCTGTGTCCCGTGATGTACGAGAAAGAAAGAAGCCAGTGATTCTGGTAGCTCCGGCATGGCCTCGAAGATCCTGGTACGCGGACATTGTAAGAATGTCTGTGGGGAATCCTTGGACCCTCCCACTTCGTCCAGACCTGCTCTCGCAAGGTCCGATATACCACCCTTCCTTACAAACTCTAAATTTAACGGTCTGGCTATTGAATCCCACATTCTAAAAAACAGAGGTCTCTCTAACTTGGTAGTGTCTACAATGATTAATGCTAGAAAACCAGTATCTAGACATATATATTATAGAGTTTGGAAGGCGTATGTGGCATGGTGTGAGGCCAGAAAATGGCATCCTCGTAAGTATGTCATAGGCAGAATTCTTGACTTCCTACAGTGTGCTGTAGACAGAAATCTAGCCTTAAGTACTATTAAGGGTCAGGTTTCGGCCTTATCGATATTCTTTCAAAGGCCACTAGCTATGCATTCGCTAGTTAAATCTTTTTTACAGGGTGTGACTCGGGTCAACCCGCCAGTTAAGTCTCCCATGTGTCCATGGGACTTAAACTTGGTTCTATCGGCTCTTCAAAAACAGCCTTTTGAACCTTTGCTCCACATTCCTTTAGTTCTCACCAGAAAGTTGGTTTTCCTGGTAGCAATATCCTCAGCCAGGAGGGTATCGGAATTGGCAGCTCTGTCTTGTAAGGAACCATATTTGGTTATCCATAAGGATAAAGTGGTTCTACGTACACATCCAGCCTTTCTTCCAAAAGGTCGTGTCAAGTTTTCATTTGAACCAAGATGTGGTTCTCCCTTCCTTTTTTCCCCAAATCTAGTTCGGTGGAAGAGAAGTTATTACATTCTTTGGATGTAGTAAGAGCAGTTAAAGTCTATCTTAAAGCCACTGCTCAGATTTGCAAAACAGATGTTTTGTTTATTCTGCTGGAGGGTCCCAGAAGGGGTCAGGCAGCGTCGAAATCTACTATTTCTAAGTGGATTCGGCAGGTTATTATTCAAGCCTATTGTCTGAAAAGGAAGATGCCTCCATTTAAAATTAAAGCACACTCTACTAGAGAAGTTGGTGCTTCTTGGGCAACGCATCACCAGGCCTCCATGGCTCAAATCTGTAAGGCCGCAACTTGGTCTTCAGTCCACACATTCACTAAATTTTATCAGTTGGATGTAAAAAGTAATGAGGATATCGCCTTTAGGCGCAGTGTGCTGCAGTATAGATCCTCATGCCTGATGGCGCCCAGCTTATGTATAGGTGTCTCCCTCCCCTCATTTTGGCATTGCTTTGGAACATCCCACATAGTAATTGCTATGTCGCTCTGCGTCCCGTGATGTACGATAAAGAAAATAGGATTTTTATAACAGCTTACCTGTAAAATCCTTTTCTTGGAGTACATCACGGGACACAGAGCTCCCACCCCTCTTTTTGTGGACACTTATTGCTTTGCTACAAAACTGAGGTACTCCCGGTGTGGGAGGGGTTATATAGGGAGGGGACATCCTGTCTTGGGTGTGCCAATGTCCATCACCTGAAGGTAATCTCTATAACCCACATAGTAATTGCTATGTCGCTCTGTGTCCCGTGATGTACTCCAAGAAAAGGATTTTACAGGTAAGCTGTTATAAAAATCCTATTATAATATAATTTCCCCATAAGAAATAATGAAAACTCAGATGATTCATTCCACAACCATAAGTCCTTCAGTTTATAGCAATGTCTCCTCCGCACCACCGGCTCTTAACGCTGTCAATCTGCAATCTTGACCAGAAAGACTACCCTGCAGTACAGCGATTTGAAAGCGAGGCTTTAAGCGCTCATGGAGTGCAGCGTGGTAGAGATGACTTCGATGGTGGTGGGGAGGATGGTCTATGTGGACAGCTTTACTCCAGATGCCTGCATACTTAAATGTGCCCGTTTTAATCATCAACCATGTAAGTTGCTAAACATTGTACCTTCATTAAATGTAACCATATTGCTACAATTAGAGGCGCCTCTCTTCTCTTTTATACTCAGTTGTGACATGACGCTACTTGTATATCAAGTCAAAATGTATTTACAAATTTTGCTTGTCTTGCAAAGCGCTCTTAAACCAAGTTACTCTCAAACCAAGGTTTTACTGTACTGTCAAGTATAAAGTACAGGCATGCCTGCAAAAGTATCCAAGACCATGCTGTTGAAGTTAACAGATGAAAGGCAAATGGGGAAATAGAAGGTATAGCAGTTCAGGCAAATGGAGCAGCTTGAATGCAAACAATTATATTCACCTTGCAATGTTCAAGCCAAGTCGGATCAGAGTCTTTATTTTCCGATACCTCTTCTGAGAATAAAAGAAAAGGGCAAAGTCTTGCCTATATTAATTTTTTTCTAAATAAACAGGTTCCATTTCTTACATTGTGCATGAAAAGGTCTTGACAGCAGTGTAAACATTTTGTATTGTTTGCATCATGGAACATGTCCAACACTGATGACAGGGTAACATTTTTATATCTGCATTATCACTATGACAGGTCAAGTCTTTTATCCTGTGCATGTTTGCACATTATAGGTAAACCCATGATCACTGGCAGCAGAGTGTAACACTTAAAGATTAAATTCCAGGCATGGTAAATTTTTGCATAGTTACACTGGGGCAGCTTGGACCACTGTAACTATGTATGACATACCTTGCCGATTCTCCTGGAAACTGGAAATCATTGTAGTAGACACCACTACTCCAGTGATCTCCACTTGCTTCCAGGTCCAGTGCTGAGCAGCTGGTCTGATGCATCGTGAACACAGGAGGTCAGCTGCTCAGCACAGGCACCATTCATAGAATACTTTGTATTTTTTTAATGAAAGCAAAGCATTCTCCAATTGGACAAGGTGGAGAGCGTGATCTCACTCTCCCACCTCTTCCCCTTGCCCAATCAGAGAACACTTTCCATATAGTTTTTCATTGACCGAGTATGGTATATACATAGTTACATTGGTCCAATCTGGACTATGTAAAAATACACCATGCCTGGAAATCTTATTTAGCCTCCCCTAACAATAAAATAAATAAATATGATTACTGAATCCCATATTCATTAGGACTCATGCACACAGGACGTTTTAAAATTGCCAGCACTAAAAACGCTAATTTAGCTGCGTTTTTACATTAGCGTTATTGTGTTTTCCCGCGGTTTTCTAGCATTTTTGGGCAATTTTTTTATTAAAATCACTGATCGTCTGTTCCCTCTCATCGGAAACAGCGATCAGTGATGTGTCACTCGTAGCCACACCCGCTAACAGTTAGAATCACTCCCTAGGACACACTTAACCCCTTCACTGAAAGTGTAATTTTTACAGTAATCAGTGCATTTTTTTTAGCACTGACTGCTGTAAAAATGACAATGGTCCCAAAATGGTGTCAAAAGAGCCCGATGTGTCCGCCATACTGTCGCAGTCACGATAAAAAAAAATAATAATAATATATTCGCTGATCGCCGCCATTACTAGTAAAAAAAAAAATATTAATAAAAATCTGTATCTGCTCCTCCCCGCAAGAACTTTCCTCCTTCATGCGAGCGAGCTTGCATGGTGGAAAGTTCTTGCGGGCGCGCTCCCATGATACAGCTGGCGGCCATAACTGCTCACTGTATCACTCGGCCCCGCGTCATTGGATGTGATTGACAGCAGCACGAACCAATGGCTGCGCTGCTTTCAATCAACCAATGAATTAGCCAAGAAGCCTGGCTGAGAAGCAAGAGCGTTCATGGCGCAGGACTTTCGAGGGGTCAGGTAATCCACAGATGTTTTTTCACCTTAATGCATAAAGGTGAAAAAACTTTTACCTTTACAACCCCTTTAAACGTGACCTTCACCACATCTTCTGCTAGGAGCACATAAAATAAAATAAAAGTCTTCTGTCTAAAATCCGGCCCTCCAAAATACTTTTATTATAACAAAAATATATGAATATAAAAATTTTTTTTTTTTTTTTTTAAACCAACATTTAGCAAGAATATTATCCTAAAGCCTCGTACACACGAACTGGACTTCCATCAGACAAACCCGTGGATTTTGGTCCGAAGGGCGTTGGCCGTGAATTTGGTATGCATACAGACGGCACAACATTTTCAGTCAACAAAGCCTAAATATTTGGTTTCTCTGCTCTTTAGCGCCACCCTTTGGGCAACTTCTGCTAATGTTGTCTTAAAGTTTAACATTGGTTCTGAGCATGCGTGTTTGTACTTTGGATTTTAGTTAGACCGATTTGTGTACACATGATCGGATAATCCCACGTAACAGATTTATTGCCAGACAGTTGGTGAGCATGAACAGCCAACATTTGTTGTCGTTAATTCCGCCAACAATTGTCTGATGGAGCATACACACGGTCGGATTATCCAAAACAACGCGTCCTTTAGACAATTATTGTCGTAAAATTGGATCGTGTGTATGGGCCTTAACCACTTGCCGCCTGCCCTATTGCAAAATGACGGCGGCAAAGTGGTTTCAATATCCTGACTGGACGCCATATGACGTCTTCAGGATATTGAGCCAATGCGCGCCTCCGGGGGCGCGCATCGCGGCGATAGTTGTTGCGGGATGTCAGTCTGACACCCCGCAACACCGATCTAGGTAAAGAGTCTCTGACGGAGACTCTTTACCACGTAATCAGCCGTGTCCAATCATGGCTGATCACGATGTTAACAGGAAAAGCCGGCGATGGGCTTTTCCTCACTCGCGTCTGTCATACGCGAGCAGAGGAGAGCCGATCGGCTGCTCCTCTGACAGGGGGGAGGGGGTTTGTGCTGATTGATTATCAGCACAGCCCCTCCGAGGATGCCCACACTGGACCACCAGGGATGCCACCAGACCACCAGGGATGCCCACCATAAGGTATGCCACCCTAGACCACCAGGGATGCCAATTAGAAATACCTAATGTATGCCAATCAGTGACCACAATGGATGCCAATCAGTGCCCACAATGGGCACCACTGATTGGCAGGCATCGTTTGGCACTCATTAGTACAACACATTACAGTACAGTGCCACCTATCAGTGCCCATCCATGCCACCTATCAGTTCCCATCAATGCCCATCCATGCTGCCTGTCCGTGCCGCCTATCGGTGCCCATCCTTGCCGCCTATCGGTGCCCATCCGTGCCGCCTATCGGTGAAGGAGAAAACTTACTTATTTACAAAGTTTTGTAACTGAAACGAAAAAAAACTTATTTTTTTTTTTCAAAATGTTCGGTCTTTTTTAATAATTTTTTTTAGCAGAAAATAAAAATCACAGAGGTTAACAAATACCACCAAAAGAAAGCTCTATTTGTGGGAACAAAATGATAAAAATTTAGTTTGGGTACAGTGTAGCATGACCGCACAATTGTCATTCAAAATGCAACAGCGCAGAAATCCGAAAATTGGTCTGGACAGGAAGGTGTATAAGTGCCCTGTATGGAAGTGGTTAAGGCTGAAAACTGAGCTCTCAGTAAAAGCAAAGCCATTCAGATACCTAGTTTCTTGGACAGAAAACAATGGAGAATTGATTAACTGAGCGACCATACCTAGGGAGTTTCAAATTCTGGGAACCCGAGCATTAATGTGGTGCTACTTCTGTTCCAATATTGTTTTGCATATCCAACAAAGCTGAGTTGCTGGCTCCTGTACAATGTATTCCAGAGATGGAAGCCTTAGTGCTTTAAATTTTTTTAAAATAAATAAAAACGAATGCCGCGTACACACGATCGATTTTTTCGACGGTGAAAACGAGGAACAGCTTGTTCCACACACGGCCGTTTTAAATGTCATTTTTTTTTTGGTCAAAAAAAAACGACCGTGTGTGGGCTCCGCGGCAGTGTTTCCCTATGGGAAACACTGCCGCGGAAAACATGTCGAAAAAAACGACGAGAAAAATTAGAACATGTTCTAATTTTTCTCGTCGTTCTTAATGCCGTTTTTCTCGTCGGAAAAAACGACAGAAAGCCCACAGACTATCGTTTTTCTCGTCGAATGGGAAAAATGACGTTTTTTTAAATGGGAAAAACGGCCGTGTGTACGCGGCATTAGGCTGGGATTCTGACCCATCAAGTATGCCCCTTTGGTTGGGACAATGTTGAACATAGCATGGTTAATTGTGCCACAGACACGCATTAATGTGTAGCAAACTGCTTTTAGCTTGGAATTCCTATACACAAGTACTGGGTTATGTAGAGGATTACTGAAAAATTAAAGTCACTTAATTACAACAGGTTGTCACAGAGATGTGCAAGATAACAAAAATTAGACAGCAACTCAGGCCAAGCCTATTTTTTGCACCTGTTTTTTTTAAAAGTTAAAATCATTTATTTTTTTTTGCTAGAAATTTACTTAGAACCCCCAAACATTATATATTTTTTTCCCCCAGACACCCTAGAAAATAAAATGGCGGTCATTGCAATAATTTATGTCACACCGTATTTGCGCAGCGGTCTTACAAACTGAATTTTTTGGGGAAAAATACACTTTAACCACTTCCCGCCCAGTCAATAGCGAATTGACGTCCGGGAAGTGGTTGCAATATCGATACTGGACGTCATATGACGTCCTGCAGGATATTGCCTTGGGCGCGCAGCGCGGTGATCGGGGACGGCATGTGTCCCTCGGACACAGCGCTTCCCCGATCACGGTAAACAGCCAATTTCATTGGCTGTTTACCATGTGATCGGCTGTGTCAAAGTCACAGCCGATCACCTGTCAAAACAAACTCGGCGGCGCGCTCCGTGCGCGCCGCCACAGGCTTGCAGAGCGGGGAAGGCGAGTGTCCCTTGGACACAGCGCGTCCCCGATCAGAGTAAACAGCCAATGAATTGGCTGTTTACCACGTGACCGGCTGTGTCCAATCACAGCCGGTCACAAATGTAAACAAACTCCACAGGAGTTACTACCTGATCCCTGCTCTCTCCTCACACACCGATCTGTGAGGAGAGAGAAGAGATCAGTAAGTTAGCTCAGTGTAGTTTGTCTACATAAGTTTACAGTGCACAACACGCCCCCCCCCCCATAAAGAGGACCTGTCACACAGCCCAGCACATCAATCAGCCCAGCCAATCAGCCCATCTGTCAATCAGCCCATCTGTCAATCAATCAGCCCATCTGTCAATCAATTAATCAGCCCATCTGTCAATCAGCCCATCTGTCAATCATCTGTCACAGGCCCACCTCCATCGGTACCGCCATTGGCACCGCCACACAGGCTACCAGTACCGCCATCGGTACCAGTACCACCACCAGTACCGCCACCAGGCCCAGCATCTATACTGCCACACAGGCCCGCTACCAGTATCACCACTAGTGCCGCCATCGGTACCACCACCCGTACCACCGTCGGTAGTGCCACCACCACCGGTACCATCACCACCACCACCACCTGTACCGCCATCGCTACCACCACCACCACCCGTACCGCCACCACCACCCGTACCGCCATCGGTACCACCACCACCTGTACCGCCATTGGTACCACCACCACCCGTACCGCCATTGGTACCACCACCACCCATACCGCCATCGGTACCACCACACAGGCCCACCACTAATACCTCCATCGGTACCACCACACAGACCGCCACTACTACCACCAGCAGTACCATTACACAGGCCCACCAATAAGCACTGCCATAATGTCCCAAAGGGTTTACACACCTGAGGAGGCATATGCCATTCTTGCCATGTCAGATGATGAGAGCAGCGGGGAGCTCCCATTATCCGATTCTGGTTCGGAATACGAGCCAGTGGAGGATAGTGGCTCAGAGTCCGAGTCCCCGGAGGAAACCGTCCCTCCCAAAAGAATGCGATCGGCACCAAGATCAGCACCAAGATCAGGAGAACTGCCCACCACCAGCAGCGCCATACCCCAGGAAGAGGAGCCCAGTACAAGCAATGGAAATGCACGCCCAACCCGAAGAATCCAGCCCCAATCCTACCTTCCCGATGCCCTGGCAAACCCCTTATGATTGCCTGCCAACTCAGGATCCGCTATCATCCCCCCTTTCACCGCACAGCCAGGTGTGCAGCCCGACACTACAAATTTTTCTAAATTTGATTATTTTTGTTTATTTTTCCCACAAGATATACTGCAGAATATAGTGGATCAAACGAATCTGTATGCATCCCAATTTATTGCTGCCAACCCCGATTCTTCCTACGCCCGCATGTTCCAGTGGCGGCGTCTAACATTGGAGGAATTTAAATTATTTTTGGGCCTTATGTTCAATATGGGGCTTACAAAAAAGAACGAAGTCCATTCATATTGGTCCAAACGCCCCATCCAACACATGCCCATATATTCCGCTGTCATGTCCAGGAAAAGATACAACATGATTATGCGCTTTCTCCACTTCAATGACAATTCACAGTGCCCTCCCCGAGATCATCCCAACTACGACAAATTGTACAAGATACGCCCCCTAATCAATGCCTTTTCCCAGCGATTTGAAGAAGTTTTCATCCCAGACCAAAAAATTTGTGTGGACGAGTCCCTCGTACATTTCACCGGCCGACTGCAGTTCAAGCAGTACATACCAAGCAAGAGAGCCAGGTATGGGTTAAAATTAAATAAATTATGTGATCGAGCCACTGGATACGTCTGCAAATTCAGGATCTACGAAGGCAAAGACTCCCAGCTCCAGCCCCGTGATTGCCCCACATATATTGGAACCAGTGGGAAAATTGTCTGGGAGTTGGCATACCCCCTGTTCGGAAAAGGTTACCATTTATATGTTGATAATTATTATACCAGCCTGCCCCTTTTTCGCCACCTTTACAGTAAACAAACCCCGGCCTGCGGTACCTTCAAAAAAAAAAAAACCGGAAGGGATTCCCACAAAATTTATTGACAAAAAAATTGCGACCTGGAGAATCGGCATCCATGAGGAACAAGGAGGTGTTGGCCATGAAGTGGAGGGACAAGAAAGATGTCCACATCCTCTCTACGATCCACCATGACACCATGGTGGAGATCCCAAGAAGACGCGGCTCCATTGTAAAGCCTGAATGTGTCCACGACTACAATTTGTACATGGGGGGGTGGATTTAAACGACCAGATGCTACAGCCCTACTTATCAACCAGAAAGTCCCATTATTGGCACAAAAAAGTTGCGTTTCACCTGTTTCACATGGCCCTTTTTAATTCGTTTGTCTGCTACCAAAAAGCAACTCAAAATCACCGACTCCACTACCTCCAATATATCGAAGATATCATTGATAGGATAGGATAGGACACCTCTGCCTGCTACCTGGACCTGTGCTTTGGCTGTGCTGACAGTATCTCTGCCTGTGCGAACTATGGACAGTATTCCTGCCTGCTGCCTGGATGATTGCTTTTGCTGTCGCTGACCTCATCCCTGCCTGCTGCCTGGACCGATGCTCTCCTCTGTGGACCACTGCACTTCTAAAACCACAGGTAATCTTTTGTTATGTACCTGCTATGTGTTAGATATATGAAGGGCCTTCAAAAATGTGATCGGTAGTCAGAAAATGATATGTGCAATTAATGCTGCTAGAATGCCTGGAGGTGCTACTTGGATGTTGGGCCTCTGTATGTGGCCAGGCTGTGTAAAAGTCTCAAACATGTGGTATTGCCATACTCAGGAGGAGTAGCAGAATGCATTTTGGGGTGTAATTTTTGCTATGTACATAATATGTGTTAGAAATATCTTATAAATTGACAACTTTGTGTAAAAAAAAATGCATTTAAATTTTTTCTCCACATTTTCCAAAACCTTCTGGAAAAAAATGAACCGTTCAAAAGACTCAATGCCTCATAGATTATACGTTGGGGTGTGTGCTTTCCAAAATTGGGTCATTTTGTGGAAAATGCTATTGTCCTGGTGCTCCAGGGCCTTCAAAATTGTAATAGGTGGTTGAGAAAGGATATGTGCGATTTATGCTTGTAGAACGCCTGAAAGTGCTACTTCAATGTTGGGCCTCTGTATATGGCCAGGCTGTGTAAAAGTCTCACACATGTGGTATCGCTATACTCAGGAGGAGTAGAAGAATGCATTTTGGGGTGTTATTTTTGCTATGTATATGCTATGCGTTAGAAATATCTTATAAATGGACAACTTTGGGTATACCCTCTCAGTCTGCATCTTCGCAGATCAGTTCGTCAAAAAGCAGTACAAACTTAAAAGGAGGGGTGGGTGCTGTGTCGGTCCATGGACTCAGAGAAAAGGATTTTACGGTGAGTAAAAAATCCTATTTACTCTTTCGTCCATGGACCGACACAGCTTCTCTATTGACAAAGTGGGACGTCCCAAAGCAGTGTCAGAGAAAAAACGAGGGGTGGTAACAGCATAAAAACAAACTTCACCCCAAAACACAAAACAGCACTCCTCCAACGGAGGAGTTGCAACTCTAAACAGCCGCCTGCAAAACCTTGCGGCCGAAAGAGGCATCCGAAGATGCACCTACATCAACTTTGTAGAATTTTGTGAAAGTGTGAGCGGACGACCAAGTCGCCGCTTTACATAGTTGGGAAACAGACGCTTGATGTCGGAAAGCCCAAGAGGCACCTATTGCCCTGGTCGAATGCGCCGTGACAGGAAAGGGGGGCGCCTGACCCTTTAAGGCGTAAGCCTGGATTACTATCTGTCGGATCCACCTAGAGATGGTGGCCGATGAGACTGCTTGGCCCTTCTTGGGACCAGCCACCGAAACAAACAGGGAGTCTGACTTCCGGAACAGGGAAGTAGCAGATATGTATACTCTCAAAGCTCGGACAACGTCCTAGGAATGCAAAGACGACTCCTTAGGATTCGACGGCTGAGGACACAAGGATGGAAGTACAATGTCTTCGTTGAGATGAAAAGCGGAAACGACTTTCGGAAGAAGGGAAGGCTGCGGCCGCAGCACCACCTTATCCTTGTGGAAAATCAAATAGGGAGCCTTGCAGGACAGGGCTGCCAGCTCAGAGACTCGTCTAACTGACGTAACAGCCACCAAAAAGACCACCTTCTGAGAAAGTGTCAACAGGGGAATATCTCTAATATTCTCAAACGGTGCCGTCTGAAGCACGGAGAGGACCAGGTTCAAGTCCCACGGAGGTAACGGGGGGCGGACCGGAGGGGCCACATGTCGAACCCCCTGCACAAATGTACTCACGAGAGAGTGAGTCGCCAGGGGTCGCTGAAAAAAAGACAGCCAGGGCAGATATCTGTCCCTTAATCGTACCTAGGGCAAGCCTTTGGTCTACCCCATGCTGTAAAAACAGCAGGATTCTGGAAACCAAATATGTACGCGGATGCCATTTCATTTCCTCACACATGGAGATGTAGGCCCTCCAAGTGCGGTGATAGACCTTCCTAGAGGACGGTTTCCGAGCACTTCTCATAGTAGAGATTACTGAGTCTGACAGGCCCCGATCTCTCAGTACCTGGTTCTCAACAGCCATGCCGTTAAAGCCAATGACTGTAAAGCAGGATGGAATATGGGACCTTGCGATAGCAGGTCCTTCCATAGTGGTAGGCGCCAGGGAACGTCTGCTACCAGACGTACTAGATCGGCGTACCAAGGACGCTGAGGCCAATCTGGAGCGATTAGGATCATTGGAATTCCCTCTGCCTCCACTCTGCGGAGCAGAAGAGGAAGAAGCCTTAAGGGAGGGAAGGCATAGATTAGCCGATACTGACCCCACGATGCTACCAACGCGTCCGTTGCGTCTGCCCATGGGTCTCTTGACCGGGCCACAAACCTCAATACCTTCCGATTGAGTCGGGAAGCCAGAAGATCTACATCTGGTGTGCCCCATCTTTGGCAGAGGAGTTGGAACACCTCCGGGTGTAAGGACCATTCTCCCTGGTCCAGCATCTGGCGGCTCAGGTAGTCCGCCTGCCAGTTTTCCACACCCGGAATGTACACGGCCGACAGTGCCGGTACGCTCCTCTCTGCCCACTTCAGGATGCGAGCGATCTCCGATGCTGCAGCTGAGCTTCTTGTTCCTCCTTGATGATTGACATATGCCACTGCTGTGGCGTTGTCTGACTGGATCCTGACTGGACGCCCTTGCAGTCTCTGAGACCATTTGAAGAGGCACAGCTTGATCGCCCGGATCTCCAGGACATTGATCGGCAGGAGGGCTTCCTCTGGGGTCCAGCGACCTTGCGCCGACTGGACACCCCAGACTCCCCCCCCAACCTGTAAGGCTGGCGTCTGTCGTGATCACTATCCAGTAAACCGGAAGAAATGACTTCCCGGCCATTAAAGCCGGTGCTGTCAGCCACCATACCAGGGATCTCCTGACTAGGTGGCTCACTCGGATTTGATAATCCAGAGATGAAGGGCATCTGTTCCATCTGGACAGAACTTCCTTCTGTAACACTCGAGTGTGGTATTGAGCATATGGGACCGCCTCGAAGGAGGCTACCATGAGGCCCAACACTCGCATGCAAAAACGGAGTGACGACCAATTCCTGGAAGTCAGCTGCCGTACTGCAGCCCGGAGGGTCTGCAACTTCTCCACAGGGAGGAATACCTTTGCCTCTGAGGAATCCAGAATCAACCCCAGGTACACTAGGCGTTGAGTGGGCACCAATACTGACTTTTGCGTGTTTAGTATCCAACCACAGTCTCGAAGAGTCTGACAGGTAATGGACACGCTTACCTCTAATTCTGAGCTTGAACCTGTGATAGCGATACCCCGCTGTCTTAGAAGTGCCAGAATCGGAGCGAGCACCTTGGTGAACGTCCTGGGTGCTGAGGCAAGGCCAAACGGGAGGGCCACAAACTGGTAGTGGTTCTTCCCGATAGCAAATCGCAGAAACCTCTGGTGTCTGGAGTATATGGGGACATGCAGGTATGCGTCCTTGATGTCCAAGGAGGCCAGAAAGTCCCCCGGATGGAGAGCCGTGACTACGGATCGAACCGACTCCATCCGAAATCTTTGTACCTTCACAAAGCAATTGAGGGCTCTGAGATCCAAGATTGGACGAACCCCCTCCTTCTTTGGCCCAATGAACAGATTTGAGTAAAAACCCTGACCCCGTTCCTGTTCTGGAACTGGAATAACTACCCCGCGTTCCAGTAGACCCTGGACCGCCCCATACAGGGCCTCCCGACGGGTCGGTAGTAGCTGGAGATTGGAGGTGATGAATCTGTCTGGTGGACAAGAGAGAAATTCTATCTTGTAGCCTGAGGAGATTACTTCGCAAACCCACCTGTCGGAGACTAGAGCAGTCCACTGAGTCGCGAATTTGCGAAGACGTCCCCCCACCCGAGAGCTGGGTGGGGGCGGACCTTCATGTGGACGCAGATTTGTCCGCAGGCTTGTTGGGTCTGCGGGACCAAGGACGCTTTTGTCCTTGGGCAGGCGCTTTATCAGCCTGGGGTCTTTTACCTGTCGCCTTAAGGGGGCGAAAAAAACGCTTACGTGCAGTAAAGGAGGGCCCTTGCCCTTGGCGTGGTCCCCTACCCTTGCTAGTTTGGGGAAGCAAAGTGCTTTTACCTCCTGTGGCATCCTTGATGATGTCATCCAGAGAAGCCCCAAAAAGTCTGTCGCCCTTAAAAGGCAGATCCAATAGGGCTTTCTTGGAAGTCTGGTCCGCAGACCAGCCCTTTAGCCAGATCAGGCGGCGTCTTGCTACTGCATAAACCGAAGCTCTTGACAGCAGGGGAATAGTATCCATGTCTGACTCGCAGACAAACTTAAGGCCCTGGACCAACTGGTCGGCCAAAGTTATCTCATTAGGAGGAGCATCTCGCTCCTTTAACCCCTGGAGTAGCAATTTTGCCCATTCAGTAAGTGTCTGAGACACTAGGGCCCCCGCCAATGCCGGGCGTACTGCCGAGCCTACCACTGAGTATAGGTAGCGAGCGAGTGCTTCAGCCTTCTTATCCACAGGGTCCTTGAAAACAGGAGCCCCTTCTACTGGAATAGTGGTGGCTCTATTAAGTCTGGACACCGAAGGGTCCACTATAGGGGGAGAGGTACATATCTTCAGAAAACTCTCCTCAAAGGGGTACCGTACTGCAAACCTCTTTGGGGCTGTAAAGACCCTCAGTGGGTTCTCCCATTCCTTGTATAAGAGTTTGTCAAAATAAGACACACAAGGGAACACCTTAGCAGTGCGGGCAGGTTTACGAAACCCAAAGGGGACTGGAGTATCTGCTACTTCTGCAGTCCTTTCCAACTTTAGCGTATCCCGCACTGCAGTAATAAGGTCAGATACCAAAGCCGCCTCGCGTACTGACCTGGACTCCTCCTCACTGTCCGATCGGTCACGGTCTGCAGTCTCTGATGCATCAGAATCTGGGCCATGAGCCGTAGCTGGACCTGGTTCTGCATCAGAAATATCCCCAGAAGATTGCAGGGGACGGGGGCGTTTATTACCCCCTGTATTCCCGTGTGCTGCTTCCACCCTGGCAGCAAACGCCTCTAGGATTGCCGACATAGCGTCCATAGACACCCAGCTGCTAAATCTCGTGTTTCAGGGGAGAAGACATCTGGCTCAGATGCCATGCTGACCACACGCTGACACTCACAGGGCTCCAGGCAAGATATCAATAGGCCACCCTCCTGCGCTGCAGAGATGCTGGGTTACCCAGAGGACTCACCACCCTGGATAGGTACTGCTATGCTGCGCCTGTGATGCTGTCCCCTTGCTGCTGTGTCAGTCTGCTTCTTTTATCAGCACTTCCTGTGTGAATTTTCGCGCCAGTGTAATGCACCCTAGAGGCCGGAGGCTCTCGCAAAATGGTTGCCAAAAACGTCTGTATGGAAGATAATGTGGGCTCTAAGAAAATGGCCGCCGACAGAAGATAGAGGTCAGGCAGCCATAGCCCACAAAAAGATGGCCGCCGAACGGCAATATCTGCATACAGGGTGGACCAACATGGCCGCCGATCACCTGATAGGGGCCAGTGGGTGTGGCCGAACCACAGGAAGATGGCCGCCAGGCAGTTACAAGAGGCCAAACTTGGCATGGACCACCTCAAAATGGCCGCCGACAGCATGGAGACACAGAAACACAGGTAAGCAAAAATGACATTTCTTTTAAATGTTAGTTACAGCCAGCCCCGCTCCAGTGGGACCCCCTAGGTGACCCCCAGCACCCAGCAACCTTTAGCTAGAAGCCCAGGGAGGGAAAGGCAGGGAGAGAGGGAAGAAAGGGGCCACAACCACTTACTTGATCTCTCCAGGAATGTCCAGCTAAATCACCCAGCCGAGGCAGGGGAGTTTTACTTACCTATCCTGCATGTATTCTGCTGGAAGACATTCCAAACAGATCATCGTCCGCGCACGGAAGGTGACTGTTGGCCAGGCATGCTGTGATTGGACCCAGAAGGGACGATCATATGTATGCCCTGGAGCATGACGCTCACCGGACAGGCTGCTGCGACTCGGCCGTAAGGTCAGCCGAAGCTGAGCGGTCCGATGCAAGCCTTGGAGCGTAAGCTCACCGGCCAGGCTGCTGCGACTCGGCCGTAAGGTCAGCCGAAGCTGAGCGGTCCGATGCAGGCCCTGGAGCGTAGGCTCACCGGCCACCCATGGAGCGACGGGCATGTCGTGGAAAACCCAGCGCGTAGCTAGGGTCGGCACACGCTCGATGGCCGAAACTGGGGAGACTACAAGGATCGAGGATCCAGCCTGTCACCCAGTCGGCAGTTGATCGAAGATCGCAGGAAACAACAAATGTAGCAAAAAAAAAATTATATATATATATATATATATATATATATCTTTTTTCCCCGGACCAATGGGCCCGTAGGGAGCCATGTCCTACTCCTTGCTAGACAGAAAAAAACTGATCTGCGAAGATGCAGACTGAGAGGGTATACCCAGAGGGTCCGCCCCCTGGGCGGTACTGTAGAAGGTGTGATGCAACACTTTTTACAAGTTTTTCTGCCTAGTCACTCCTAATTAACGGATAATACCCACTGTGTCAATAGAGAAGCTGTGTCGGTCCATGGACAAAAGAGTAAATGCATTTTCATTTTTTCTCCACATTTTCCAAAACCTTCTGGAAAAAAATGAACCGTTCAAAAGACTCATAATGCTTCATAGATTATACGTTGGGGTGTGTGCTTTCCAAAATGGGGTCATTTTGTGGAAAATTCCATTGTCCTGGTGCTCCAGGGCCTTCAAAAGTGTAATAGGTGGTTGAGAAAGGATATGTGCGATTTATGCTTGTAGAACGCCTGAAAGTGCTATATGGCCAGGCTGTGTAAAAGTCTCACACATGTGGTATCGCTACACTCAGGAGGAGTAGCAGAATGTATTTTGGGGTGTAGTTGCAATTATGCATATGCTGTGTGAGAGAAAAAAAAAAAAACTGTTGTTAATATGACCAGTTTGTGTAAAAAAAAAAAAAAAAAAAAAATTAAAATTTCCCAAGAATTGTGGGAAAAAAATACAACTTCAAAAAACTCACCACGCCTCTTAGTAAATACCTTGGACTGTCTACTTTCCAAAAAGGGGTAATTTTGGGGTATTTGTACTTTCCTCGCTTGTTAGTGTCTCAAGAAATGAGATATCCCTTCAGTACATCAGGCGTGATCAGATGTGATAAATTTTCAGTGATTGCCACCATAGTTTGTAGACTCTATAACTTTCACAAAGACCAAATAATATACACTAATTTGGGTTCATTTTACCAAAGATATGTAGCAGTATACATTTTGGCACAAATTGATGAAGAAAAATTACTTATTTGCAAAATTTTACAATAGAAACTAAAAAAAAAAAAAAAAAAAGTGTTTTTTTTTTTTTAAAAATTGCTTTTTTTGCTTATATCGCAAAAAATAAAAACCCAGTGGCGATTAAATACCACCAAAAGAAAGCTCTATTTGTGAGAAGAAAATGATAAAAATTTTGTTTGGATACAGTGTAGCATGACTAAGTAATTGTCATTCAAAGTGTGAGAGTACTGAAAGCTGAAAATTGGTCTGGGCGGGAAGGTGCATAAGTGCATGGTATTGAAGTGGTTAATTAAAAAATAAGAACACAGTAAAGTTAGCTCAATATTTTTCTATATTGTGAAAGATAATGTTACGCTGAGTAAACTCGTGGAATGGCGACAAACATTGGCACTTAAAAATCTCCATAGGCAACATTTAAAAATGTCTACAGGTTACCAGTTTTGAGTTACAGAGAAGGTCTTGTGGTAGAATTATTGCTCTCGCTCTAATGATTGTGGCGATACCTCACGTTTGATTTGAACACCAATTTCATATGTGATCGCGACTTGTGTATGCATTCACTTCTGCGCGCAAGCTCGGAGCGCTTTACATTTTTTTATTTTACTTTTACACTGTCCTTTTTAAAAAAATAAAATAAAAATTTGATCGCTTTTAATCCTATTACATCTCTTGTAATAGGAAAAAGCATGATAGGACCTCTTTAAAGTGAGACCTGGGGTCAAAAAGTCCTCAGATCTCATATTTACACTTAAAAGCAAAATAAATACCAGGGTTATGGCAGCGATCTGCTGCTATAACAACGGTATTTAACATCAAAGGACCGACTTATATCGACGGCGGGCGGTCTGGAAGTGGTTAAGCAAAAATACAGAATGTATCAGTGAAGAACAGATAAACACAATGCAAAATATAGGAGTAGCATTATGAGACAATGGCCAGCCTAATACCTGTATGAGTGACTGCTCTCTAAAATCTGTTAGTAGTTGAACCTCTCTATTCTATGGTTTGAAAGAAGGCTAGCCAATAGTAATTTTCTGTAAATTATTACTGGGAAAGATTTCAACTGGTATTTTATGTGCAATTTTACCAAATTATGAATATTATATAAAACAGTAGTATTCACTTAGAAGAAAAAAAAAATACTTAAAAACACCTTACCAATTATAAATGTCCTACTGAAAATGTCATCTGATGTCTACAAAAATGAAAACAAGCGTTATGAGAAATCATGCAAAATCTATCCTTTAGCTTCCTTGCAATTATACTCATTCTACAGATAACCACAAATTTTTCTCAGAAGAGAGACATGAATTTTATACATTCTAAAATGCGTTAAGGGATCAAACAATATCAGATTATCAACACTACCCAGAAGGCTGCTTTCACAGAATACACATCACATACCACAAATATTTAGACAGAATAAAAGGTGGATAAAGCACCTGGACCAGATGGCATCCACCCATGGATCCTAAAAGAATTGAGCGCTGTTATTTCAAGGCCATTGTATCTAATATTTAGGGATTTGTTAACGACTGGAATGGTACCACTGGATTGGCGCAGGGCCAACGTGGTGTCCATATTAAAAAATGGATCAATGTCTTTATCAAGTAACTATAGACCCGTTAGTTTAACTTCTATAGTTAGGAAGATACTGGAGAGTTTAATAAAAAAAACACATAGACAAGTTCTTGCTGGAAAAACATATTTTAAGCAAGACAGCATGGATTTATGAAAGATAGAAGTTGTCAAACAAACGCAATTTCTTTTTATGAAGAGGCAAGTAAAACCTTGGACAGATGGGTGGCTGTGGACGTGGTGGTATACCTGGATTTTCCAAAAGCGTTTGACACAGTTCCACACACACGGCTCATGTGTAAGGTAAAGTCTACAGGATTTGGAAACATCAGTTTGTAAAATGGATAGAAAACTGGCTAAAAGACAGAATTCAGAGAGAAGTGGTTAATAACTCTTACTCGGAATGGTCTAAGGTTATCACTGGTGTACCCCAAGGTTCAGTGTTGGAACCCTTACTTTATACTATCTTTATAAATGATATTGGGTCTGAGATTAAAAGTAACATTTCTGTCTTTGCAGATGACACCAAGCTATGCAGTGGAATAACGTCCTTACAGGATGTCTCCAATTTACAAGCCGACATCAATGCACTAATTGGGCAACTAAGTGGCAAATGAGGGTTGATAAATGTAAAGTTATGCACTTGGGGGCCAAGAATATGCATGTATCATACATACTAGGGGGAGTACAACTGGGGGAAATCAATGGTGGAGAAGGATCTGGGGGTTTTGGTAGATCATAAGCTCAATAATAGCATGCAATGTCAAGCTCTGGTTTCCAAAGCGAGCAAAATCGCGAGAGAGAGATTGATCATTTTGCCCCTGTACACGTCATTAGTAAGACCTCATCTGCAACATGCAGTTCAGTTTTGGGCACCAGTTCTCAAAAAGGATATCGGGGAACTGGAGAAAGTGCAGAGAAGGGCAACCAAACTAATAAGAGGAATGGAGGAGCTCAGCTCTGAGGAAAGATTAGAGGAACTGAATCCATTTCCTCTTGAGAAGAGATTAGGGGAGATATGATCAACATGTACAAATATATAAGGGATCCATATAGTGAACTTGGTGTTGAGTTATTCACTTTAAGGTCATCACAGAGGACAAGGGGGCACTCTTTTCATCTAGGAGGAAAAAAAGATTTCATCTCCAAATACGGAATGGTTTCTTCACAGTAAGAGCTGTGAAAATGTGGAATAGACTCCCTGCAGAGGTGGTTCTGGCCAGCTCAGTAGATTGCTTTAAAAAAGGTTTGGATTCTTTCCTAAATGTACATAATATAATTGGGTACTGACATTTATAGGTAAAGTTGATCCAGGGAAAATCCAATTGCCTCTTGGGGGATCAGGAAGGATTTTTTTCCCCTGCTGTAGCAAATTGGAGCATGCTGGTGTTTTTCGCCTTCCTCTGGATCAACTGTGGGTGAAGGACTGTGTATATGGGATTGTATTTATTTATTTTTGGTTGAACTAGATGAACTTGTGTCTTTTTTCAACCTGACAAACTATGTACCATACCCCATGAGGAAAATGTACACTGCTGGCATGTTCACACGCACTTTGCATTTAACTTTCGTTATAAACAAATCAGTACTCCGACAGGACTTCTAACATAGGGTTTAATCAATCCAATAGGCCATAAAACATCAAAATTTCAATGGTAAATATTTTAATAATTACATCAAATCAGTTGCGTTCAGTTAAACTTTTTTTGTAACTAACAATTTGGTGCACTGTATGTCATTGCCAAAGTTTTGCGATTCATATATACAGTATTACAGCACAAACTTGGTAAATACATTTTCCAGCACAGTAAGTAGTATCACCAGAATGATCATTGTCAGTAAATTGTCAGAACCTATTAAAGCCAGTTAGTTGGCATATGCAAGGCAGCAAGCATTTTAAGAAGTTCAGCAGTGGCAGTCTTCAAGGTTATCGAATGACAGACTTCCTTGATATTTGAAAACATGAAAAATAGAATAGCGCTATAATAAAAGCTGATTAAAAAAGGGACAAAAAAAATTAAATTCACCTCTTTTGGCAACAAGTGAGTAGTATTAAGATCTTCTAAGATTTCACTGGAGCTGTCTAAATTTAAAGAAAAAATTAAAATAATTTGTTAATTTTAGTGAATAATAATATATACCCTATTTATTATAAACAAAATTAGCATCAGAGTGTATTGCTTGTTATTCCAAAAACTGGTGCAGTTGTGCATAGTAACCAATCAGCTTCTAACTTCACCTTGTTCAGTTAAGTTTTGACAATAAAAACCTAGAAGTTGATTGGTTACTACTTAGTTTCACCAGATTCTGTGTGCACCAGTTTTAGTCAGTCAATCTGCCCCACAGTATTGCTAATAGGGAATTAGAGTGGCACTCTCAAGTCTTTATAAAAATTCCCAATGCTTCCCTCCTTTGCGGTCTATTGCCCTGTACATACGATCGGGATTCCCGACGGGAAAAGGTCCGTCGGAAATTCCGACGGGAAAATAGAGAACCTGCTCTCTACCTATTGCCGGCCGTTTTCCCATAGGAAAAAGTCTGATGGAGCATACACTTTCGGAATTCCCGTTCAAAAGCTCACATCACACTTTTTCCGACGGGAAAACTGGGTCGTGTGTACGCGGCATAAGTCTTCTCTTCTTTCCCTCTCTTCCTTTTTATATAAAATTTGGGCAGCTTTTTTCCCCTTCCATGAAATGACCTACACCTCCCTTGGTCTACAGAAAGGGAGTCTTTACCAACTCTCCGCTGGTTGTCACTTCATAGATGGCTTGCTAAATCCACATGGATTATGACTCGGTTCTTTCCTTTTTTTTAATCACAATTTCACTTACTTGAAACATACCATTGTAGTTTGCATAATGGCGTATGTATCACCATCTATTGTTGTCTGTCATGGAAATTGCCTTTCTTGTAAAAATAAAGAATTTGAAGGAAACAAAATAAATAAATTGCTACCTGTAATAAAGGAGGCAGTCTCTTACCTCTCCAGTGCCTGTGTCTCCTACTTTATCTCCAATGCTGCAGTCTCTGTGAGACCCTTTGCTATTTAACACTTCCAGGAATACTGGATGCCCACGCTCCAATGTTGTCACGTAAGGTTTGACTCCTAGGTCATTCCAGGACCCAGAGACACAACGACTAGAGGAGGAAGCAAGTTGCAGGATCACAAGAATCCGACACTTCCAGAAGTGTCCAATTCTGAAGAGTCCTACAGATGCTGCACTGTTGGAATAGAGGGGAGGTAGGAAACATTGGTTGTTGTAGAGGTGAGACTGCTATTGCTTAAGTTACAAAGCAACTGCTGCACGTATAAACTGCAGACAACTACAGTTGCCTGCACATATCTCTAACAGTCCCCTGAACCTTCCTGTGATGGCCGAATCTCAGACCGTTCCAACAGGAAATGCTTCTGCATTTCGGATAGTGCCAAAGCTTCCTATGATCTGCACAATTCTTTTTGCCTGGGAGGAAACTACTCATCATAGTGATAGACCAGTAGAAATAAGTGGGAGCAGGTCTTAGTGGCAAGCGCCATCACTACTCAGAAGCGTCAAAGCTTTGCCTGTCAGAGTGGCATTTCATTCGGTTATAAACAGGAGAAATTGGGAGACTGCTGCAGATATGTGCACTCAACTTGGGGTGCCTGCGCTTCATACGTGCATCTGTTTTCCCCTTAGTGATAAAATCTCTAACTCAAATGTTAGCTTTATATTAGCCTTCTTGCTGGGATGGAGAGAAAAAAAAAAAAAGAAACAGATGGGCTAAAATACTTTGCTTCCCTGAAGAGAATGCACCCAGGTTCCCTTCCATGCTAGACACATGTGCAAAGTCCTAGGCTCTTAGTCATGTGATCACTGCAGAAGGTAATTTTAATGGTTCAAAATGGCCGATTCTCCCATTCAGCTCAGATCATGTGATTAAAAGCCAAGGCCTTAATCTATGTATCCAGTACTGAAGAATGCATGGGTGGCATTTGCTAAAGAACAGGTAATTATTTCAACCCTTCTAATATTTGTTTATCCACCCCAGCAAGACTGTCAACATATTATGATGTCAATATGCAAATACAGGTCCACTTTAAGAAGAAGACTTTGAGCTGACTTTGTCAGATTACCAAAAAAAAAAAAAAAAAGCAAAGAAATTCAGCTTTCCTCTGCCAAGATCATTCCAAAGAATTTACTTCTCTGAAATACCCAAAGTTCGAATGTTGACCATAAGTTATTACATAAGCCTCTGAAAATTTAAAAACTCAATTTTGTCTAAGCTACCTTGTGTTTTTAGACTTATCGATTGTTTAACATTATTTTTTTCATATTATAGCAACCAAAATAAACTTACCCATCACAGATTGAATGAAGGTATTATTTTGCTCCTTAAAATAAATTAAAAAAGTGTGTTATAAACTCAAAAGTAGGAACGGAACAAAAATAAGGGCGATTTCCACTGACTGCTTATTTTTTAACCAAAACACCAAGCTTAATTTGGTTCTAAAGGCAGAAGCGTTTTACCGTAATGCATTCTCTGTTTTAAGGTAAAAAAAAAAGAAAAAAAAAACTTCCATGTGCAGCTGCCCTAACCCCCTATACTTACCAATCTAGATCTTGCATGGAGGCAGCAGCAGGAGCCATTGGCTCCTGCTGCTGTCAACCACAGCCTGTGAAGAGAGAGCAGTGGGTGGGGCTGAGTTGCATTCTGGGTGTCAAGACACACGGAGCACAGCTTGGGATAGAGTCCACACAAGTGCCCCCATGGCAAGTGCTTGCTATGAAGGCACTCGGAAAGGGAGAGCAGAGAGGACCACAGAACAGGCAAGTTTACCATGTTTGTTATTTTAAAGAAAAAAAAATTCCCTCTACAATCACTTTAAAAATGCCCAACTTATGCAGTATGAGCTTGCATCACAGTGTTGGTGCTGGAATCCAGAGGTGCTCATACATTTCTCCATTATCTTTTTGCAGAGTTCTGGCAGAGATATGCAATTATTGACTTGCTAAAATTATTTCCTTGGCCTGCCATTTCCCTTGGCTCACTCTCTCAATTAATGAGGTTGTCCATCACATTGATAAACAAAAACAGCCATGAAAAGCGACTTTAACCAAGTTGTTGATATTTGCATATAAGATCACACCAGTTTTATGAGCTCTCTGTGCAATCTAGAAAATAATGGAGGAAACCGGGTATCTGTACAAAGACTGGTGAAAGCTTACAGTGCATAATGTGAATATACATGCACTTTAAACCTACATATATTTAGTCAAGCCCTATCCAGCCCCCATTCTATGCAATTCCAGAAAGTCAATTGTGGAGAGCAAAATTCTAGAGGGATCATTAATGCCTTCGCTTACATGTGCTTGCTACACTGAAGCTAAATTTTCAGATGTCTGATCTGTTCTTGCAATTACATGAGTGCAGTGGAGAACATATCAAATTTTGTCTACTTGCGATTTATACACATTTGCCACACAGCCAAAAAGATCACTTCATTACTTCCTGATTTACGGGTCCCTTAATAACCTCTCTGCTAACTGGACAGAGATGATGTAAAAACACATTTATTTAATTGGTGGTTGTAAAGTGTTTGTAAACCCCCCTGACCTATTTTTATATATAGGCAAGCTTACAATAAGGCTTACCTATATGTACTGAAAATATCTCCTAAACGTGCACCGTTTGAGATATTTGGAGATTTTCCCCAGAGTGTGCCGTGATTGGTGGCTCCCGCACGCGTTCGTGGGAGTGACACTGCCGGAGTCCGTGGCCCCAGAATGAAGAGGACTGAAGATGGATGCTTCCAGCAGTGCAGACATCGTGAGCTTCGTTTGCAGGCAAGTGCCACATAATGGGCCTGTATGCGATGCATACTAGCCCATTATGCTTTTACTTTGCAGGGGAATAAAGAGGAAGTAAAACCCATCGGGGTTTACTTCCTCTTTAAACAGTATATTGAAAGGTTTGCTTTCACTGTTTAACCTACTTCTAAATTAAGCTCCTAATTACTAGCACATACTGCAGTTTATTCCCATTGGTCTGTATGGAGGAACACATTTACACTTCTTTACTTTTACTCAAATTGGGCATGACTGAACCGAACCATAATTATTATTATTATACAGTTTTTATATAGCGCCAACAGTTTGCGCAGCACTTTACAACATGGAGGGCAGACAGTACAGTTACGATACAATTCAATACAGGAGGAATCAGAGGGCCCTGCTCATTAAAGCTTACAAATCTAGAAGGGAGGGTCAAGTGAAACAAAAAACAGGTAATAACGGTGGGGAATAAGCTGATGGAGAAAATAGACATACAGTTGTTAGGTGTGGGTAGGATAGGCTTCTCTGAAGAGCAGGGTTTTCAAAAACCACCTAAAAGCTAATAGACTAGGAGATAATCGGAGAGATTGGGGTAAGGAGTTCCATAGGAATGGAGAGGCTCTGGAAAAGTCCTGGAGGCGAGCATGGGAGGAGGTGACGAGGGAGCTAGAGAGCAGGAGGTCTTGAGAGGAACGAAGAGAACGATTAGGTTGGTATTTTGAGAATAGGTCAGCGATGTAGCTGGGGGCAGAGTTGTGGAAGGCTGTGCAAGTAGTTGTCAGTATTTTGAATTTAATTTGTTGGGCGGAAGCCAGTAGAGGGATTGACAGAGAGGTTTAGCAGATACTGAGCGGTTGGCAAGGTGGATGAACCATGCCCAAGAATGTTTGTCCTTCCTCCACATTCCCTCTCGCTGGTCTGCAATCACACTATACTACAAAGAAGCGTTTATGGGTACGCTTACCTCATCACCTTTGCTGGCCAGACCGCAGAAATCCTTGCTTCCATATTTTGGAATATGGAGAGTTCTGTACTCATGGTTTTTATTCACATTGAAGCAAACCGTACTGGACCACAAGTGAAAAGTGGCCTGGGATCACTTATACCAAGCAATCCCAGGCACAACTTGGAGCACTCACACTACACAAAAGGAACTGGACCAAGTGGGTGAATTGTACCCAGATACACCTAAAGCTGCAAGCATAAGTACATTCATAATCCCGGTTTTAAGTGAACCTCCATTCTGAAAAGTGTTTACTGCAGTCAGAATATTAACAAGTTTCTGATTAGTTGCTAAAGCTCATGCTAAAGCTACACTCCTTGCAATTATGATGCCAAGTAAGGTCCATGAGAGTCAACTCACTAAGAGTTAATAACGCAGGGAAAAAAATAAAATAAAAAAAATGTGGTAAGAATGCATGGGGAAACAATTGCCCAAACATTCAAATCACTAAGAATTATGCGGTAAAGTTTCAATAATGTGGCAATTACTGCATATTTTCATGCAGTCATTTATCGCATTAAGCCGGTTGCTGAGGAGTAGGTCAGGAAGCCGGGTGCCGTGTCCTAAACAACAGATGACTCAGCAGCTGAATAGGAAAGAAAACATAGCGGCTATTAAAAATTATGAAACAAAAAAAAAAAAAAGCGTGGGGTCCCTCCTCCAATGCATACCAGGTCCTTCGGTCTGGTATAGAATTTAAGGGGAGCCCCATGACAAAAAATAAAACCAACACCTGTGGCCCCCCCCAAAATCCTTACCAGACCCTTATTTAGGCATGGGGACAAGGGCCTCTTTCCCACAACGCAGGGCGGTGGTTGTGGGGGATCTGCGGGCAGGGGCTTATCAGAATCTGGAAGCCCCCTTTAACAAGGCGTCGACCCTATGTAAAAAAAGAGTAGGGGTACATAATACTTTTTTTGGTGAATGAGTAGGAGTGCTAACAATGGCTATTATAAACGCCCAACGCAACGCTGGACCCAAAAAACAAAAAAAAAACCTCTGGCCCCGACGAAGGCTCCAGCTGACTGCCTGCTCTTTCGTCTGACAGTTCTTAAGTAGCTAAGGAGAGGAGTCACCCAGGGACATCAACGGGTGGCTCCGCCCCTTGTGACATCACCAAGCAGGAGCATGCAAGTCCTGAAAGAGAAGCACATGCTAGAAAAAGTGAGAGAAGGACGAACGAACTAAAAAAAAAAAAAAAAAAAAAAAAAAAAAAAAAAAAAAAAAAAAAAAAAACACAACAGTGCTAGAGATGCCTTAAATTTTACGTTGTGCAAACCTCTGGGAAAAAAAAGTAGCACAACAGTAATACAAGCAGGAATTGAAACAGACGCTTGATGTCGGAAGCCCAGGAAGCACCAATTGCCCTGGTTGAATGCGCCGTGACGGGAAAGGGAGGCGCCCGCCCTTTAAGGGCATAGGCCATAATGACGGTCAGCCTGATCCACCGAAAAATGGTGGCAGACGAAACCGCTTGGCCCTGTTTTGGACCAGACACAAACACAAACAGCGATTTAGACTACCGAAACGAAGTCGTAGCAGACAGGTACACCCGCAAAGCACGTACCACGTCTAAAGAGTGAAGCGCAAACTCACTGGGATGCGATGGACAAAAGGACATAAAGACGGAAGTACAATGTCCTCATGAAGGTGGAAGGCCGAGACCACCTTCAGGAGAAAAGAAGGCCGCGGGCGGCCTTATCCTTAAGGAGGACCCAGTATGGCGGTGTGCAAGACAAGGCCGCCAATTCAGAAACCCTTCTGACAGAAGTAATGGCTTACTAGAAAAGCCACCCTCAGAGATAAAGGTTAAAGGGGATGTAAAGGTTCGTTTTTTATTTTCTAAATCGGTTCCTTTAACCACTTCCATACAGGGCTTTTTATACCACTTCAATACCGGGCCTATTCTGGCACTTCTCTCCTACATGTACAAATCATCATTCTTTTGCTAGAAAATTACTCAGAACCCCGAAACATTATATATGTTTTTTTTTTAGCAGACACCCTAGGGAATAAAATGACGATCGTTGCAACTTTTTATCTTGCACGGTATTTGCGCAATAATTTTTCAAACGCCTTTTTTGGGGGGAAAAAAATGGTTTCATGAATTAAAAAATTAAAAAACAGTAAAGTTAGCCCAATTTTTTTGTGAAATATGAAAGCTTATGTTACGCCGAGTAAAAAGATACCCAACATGTCACGCTTCAAAATTGCGCACACTCATGGAATGGCGCCAAACTTCGGTACTTAAAAATCTCCATAGGCGACGCTTTGAAAATTTTTACAGGTTACCAGGTTAGAGTTACAGAGGAGGTCTAGTGCTAGAATTGTTGCACGCGCTCTAACGCACGCGGCGATACCTCACATGTGTGGTTTGAATGGCGTTTACATATGCTGGCGGGACTTACGTGTGTGTTCGCTTCTAAGCGCGAGCTATTGGGGACGGGCGTTTAAAAAAAAAAAATTTTTTTTTTTTGTTTTACACTTTTATTCCTATTACAAGGAATGTAAACATCCCTTGTAATAGGAATGTGTGTGACAGGTCTTCTTTATGGAGAGATGCGGGGTCAATAAGACCCCACATCTCTCCTCCAGGCTGGAAAGTATGAGATCAGTGACATTTTTTTCACTGATCTCATACTTACTAGCCGCAATGGCGGCTTTGTTTACATTTGAGGACCCGGGCGTGACGTCATCACATCGCGCCCAGGCCTCCGACGATCATAGAGATGACTGGTGACCATCTGGTCACCAGTCATCTCTATGCTCATCACGTGACCCACCAACGGCGCCAACGATTCTCTCTGGGTCCCCGATCGCGCGGGAGAGCCCGGAGAAGCACCGGATGGCGGCGGGAGGGGGGGGGGTGTCCCCTCCCGCCGCCTATAAGAACGATCAAGCGGCGGAACCGCCGCTATGATCGCTCTTATTGTGTGCAGGATCGCCAGCTGAAAAAAAAGGATATCTAAATGATGCTTCTAGCTGCAGGCATCATTCAGATATCCCCCCTCAAACCCAGGACGCCATATGACGTCCACCCGGAGGGAGAGAGAGGGTGCCTGCCGGCGTCATTCTGCTATGGCCCGGTATGGAAGGGGTTAAGCTAGTGCATTGTTGGTTCAGTTACCTTTTCCTTTGATTTATTTTCTAAATGTTTTTTTCTTTGTCTGAATTTCTCACTTCCTGTTTCTCCTCACTAAACTTCCCACCATCATCCGAGCCGTGTTGGGTCAGCCAGAACAGCTTACTGAACAGCTTACTGAGGAGGAACAGGAAGTGAGAAATTCAGACAAAGAAAACAAAGAAAAAAATATTTAGAAGGTAAATAGAAGTAAAAGGTAAGTGAACCAACAATGCACTAGCTTAAAAGGAACCCATTTAGAAAATAAAAAAAACGAACCTTTACAACCCCTTTAAGAGAGGAATCTCGCTGATGTTTCCAAAAGGAGGTTCTTGAAGAACTGAGAGCACCAATTCAAATCCCAAGGAGGAAGAGGTGTTGTAATAGAGGGGAGCACATGGCGGACCCCCTGTACGAAAGGTACCAAGCAAGAATGGCCCGCTAGCGTCCGCTGAAAGAAAACAGCTAAAGCCAAAATCAGACCCTCATGGTGCGTAAAGCAAACTTTTGGATCAAACCACACTGTAAAAACAGCAGGATCCTGGAAACGGAATATGTCCGTGGACGCCATTCCAGCTCCTCGCACAAGCGATGTAGGCCTTCCAGGTACGGTAGTATCCCTTCCTGGGAGGAAAATTTCCGTGCCCTCAGCATGGTCGAAATGATCGAATTCGAGAGACCTCGGTCCCTCAGCACCTGGCTTTCAATAGCCATGCCGTTAAAACAAGCGACTGCAAAACGGGATGAAGAATGGGACCTTGAGACAGAAGGTCCTCCCACAGCGTTGGCCTCCATGGAACATCTGCCACCAGGCGCAGAAGATCGGCGTATCAAGGACACAGAGGCCAATCTGGGGCGGTGAGGATCACCGGAATCCCCTCGGCCTCCAACCCACGAAGTAGTCGAGGAAGCAACTTCAGTGGAGGATAGGCATAAATCAGCCGATACCGACCCCACGGGGTCACCAACGCGTCTGATGCGTCTGCCCAGGGAACCCTGGACCTGGCCACTAATCTCGACATTGCGATCGAGTCGAGAGGCCAATAGGTCTACATCTGGCGTGCCCCACCTCCGGCAAGGAGGTGAAAAACCTCCGGATGAAAGGACCATACCCCCAGGTCAGACATCTGGCGGCTCAGATAGTCCGCCTGCCAGTTGTCTACACCAGGAATGCAAACGGCCGACAGAGCCGACACGCTCCTGTTTGCACATTTTAGGATGTGGGCGGCCTCGGACGCTGCTGCAGTCGAGCTCCGCGTTCCCCCCTGATGGTTGACACAAGCCACAGCCAACTAGACTGACTGAGCACCCCTGAAGCCACCTTGACCACGAGGAGAGACACAGTCTGATCGCCCGTAAGACTGGCGGCCGTCGTGATCACAGTCCACTGGATGGGAAGGAACGACTTCCCCAACCGAAGGGCCGGTGATCTCAGCCACCACTTCAGGGATGCCTGGACCAGGTGACTCACCTGGACCTGATGATGCAGTGATAATGGAGACTTGTTTCAACAAGATAGAATCTCCTTTTGTAAGATTCAAGTGTGGAATTGGCCATACGGCACCGCTTCGAAGGAAGCCACCATGAGTCCCAGGACCCTCATGCAAAAACGGAGTGACGACCATTTGCGGGACGTCAGCACCCGTACCGCAGGTTGAAGAGTCTGTAACTTGTCTAAGGGTAGAAATACCCCCGCCTCCGAGGAGTCCAGGATCAATCCTAGGTACTCCAGATGCTGAGTCCGAACCAGGACCGACTTCTGAATGTTCAGCAGCCAACCAAATTCTCGGAGGGCCTGACTATCAACACATTTTTCTCTAATTCTTGAGCCAGAGTCTGCTTTCAGAACAAGATCGTCTAGATCGCCCACAATAGCAATGCCTCGCTGTCTCAGCAAAGCTAGATCGGGGCAAGCACCTTGGTGAAAACCCGCGGTGCTGACGCCAAACCGAAGGGAAGAGCCACAAACTGATAGTGGTCTTCGCCTATCGCGAAGCGAAGAAACTTCTGGTGACTCGCGCAGATAGGGACATGCAAGTAGGTGTCCTTGATGTCCAAGGATGCCAGAAAATCCCCCGGGTGGAGCGCAGCAATCACAGAACGAATGGATTCCATGCGGAATTTTTGAACCTTCACAAAGGCATTTAGGGCCTTGAGGTCCAGAATTGGACGGACTCTGTCCTTCTTTGGGACCACAAACAGATTTATATAAAATCCCTGAAACCTCTCCTTCGACGGTACCCGGCACAATTACTCCACACCTCAGCAAGTCCTGCACTGCCCCCAATAGGGCAGTCCAACGCACTGGAAGGAGAGAGAGATGTGAGGGGAAGAATCTGTCTGGTGGCCAGGAAAGGAACTCTATCCTGTACCCCGAGGTAACCACCTTGCATACCCACCGGTCGGAGATCCGGGAGGTCCACCGATTTGTGAACCTGCAAAGTCGCCCCCTCACCCCAGAGTCAGGCGGGGGCAAGACTTCATGCAGTGGCAGGCTTGGTTACCGGCTAGTTCGGCTTACGCACCCAGGGACACTTCTGTCCCCCAGCCGCACTCTTGTCAGTCCGGGAGAATTGTCCCGCTGGATTTGACTGACGAAAAAAAACCTCTTCTGGGAGTGGGAAAGGAAGGACCCGGCTTACGGCTTGGCTCCTTTGCCTAAGGAGGCTGAGGAAGAAGGGTGCCCTCACCCCCCGTGACATTTTTAATAAGGTCATCCAGGGAAGCACCAAATAGCCTTCCGTCTGTGAAAGGCAATTCCTTCAGGAGCTCTTAGAGGCCAGGTCAGCAGACCAGCATTTTTAACCAGATTAGGCGGTGCAAAACCACCGCAGACATGAAGGTCCTAGAAATTAGGGGGGGGGGGGGGGGGGTAACGTCCAAAGTGGCATCGCACACATACACCAGGCCCTGTACCATTTGGTCGGCCAGTATAATGCAATCTGGAGGAAGATTATGCTCCTGTACAGTCTGGTGCAAAATATTAGCCCATTCTGTAAGTGTCTGAGACACCAGGGTCGCCGCCACAAGAGAACATAGCGCAGAACCTAGCATGGTGAACCGGGCTCTGCTCACCATTTCCGACCTCCTATTAGTAGGGTCCTTAAAGGCAGGTGTCCCCTTAACTGGGAGAGTTGTGGTTTTATTCCACAGGGGGACCGGGGGATAAGCCCATTTCTTAATCAGGCGCTTCTCAAAGGGGTACCTAACAGCCAGACGCTGCGAGATCGCAAAAGGTCTTCTGTGGTTTGTCCCAAACCTGGTCTATGAACCTGTCAAATAAAAGGTGTATAGGGAAAAAACCTTTTTAGAAGGATCAGCCTGAAATGAACCAAAGGAGACCAAAGGTTCTGCAGCTGCAGCCTCCAGCTTGAGAGTGTCCCCTACAGCATCAATGAGTTCACTCACAAGCTTCCTGTCATTTACTGACCCAGATAAGGAAACTTCCTCACAGGGAATGTCCTGGTCAAAATATCCAAATATTCAGAGCTAGGGTCCAGCGCCTCAGCAATGCCCATATCTGAATCAGAGCACTCCCCTGGAGATGGTGTGGGAATAGGGCGCTTTATAGCCCCCTTGCGCTCGCACGCCGCTTCAATCCTGGCAACAAATGAATCCAGGACTGCCGACAACTGTTCCATAGGGGACCGCAGGTGCAGTAGCACTGCCAGTTGCCTCAGATATGAATGGGGAAGCAGGTGACACTGACTCCATGATACCACCCTCTGAGACTTGTCAAATATAAGAAAAAAGTCCACCCTCCGGCTGCACAAACTGTGGGGGTTACCCAGGGGACTCACCAACCCAGTTAGGACCGCTCGGTTCCGCTGTCTGTGTCCCGCTCACAGCAGGAGTTGAACAGAGATATAGCTGTGAGGTAACTGAGGAGAATCGCGCAGTTCTGAGCAGCGATAGAGGCCAACCAGCACAAAAAAAGCGTGCGACTACAAGAAAATGGCCGCCGCAATTACAAGTGCGCCATGGTGAGGCCACGGCAAGATATCTGCCAATGTCAGTTTACACAGTAAAACATGGTGCCTGACGGCGCAATGAAAAACAGAAGGCCCCAGGCTTGCAAATAACCATCCCCACACAGAGTGCAGACCCACACGGACCCCCACCGGGCAAAATGACCCCCAGGCACCCATAGTCAGCGCGCCGCCAGAGCAAGGTGACAGAGAGTAGTAAAAAACAAGGGGGAGACAGGGAAACCCCCCCTTACCATAGGAACACACAGCATGTACTCACCTGCTGAGGCAGGAGAAACAGTACTTACCCGTCCAGCGAGGACCCCACTGGTGTGTTCCTGACAAGCATATCACAGTGCAGTACTGAGTCGCTGTCGGCCAGATCCACCGCGAAAGATACAGCAAACCGGTTCAATCTTCTGTGGACCCTGGAGCAAAAAAGCTCACCGGCCACCCCTGGAGCCATGGGGTATGTCGTGGACTGATCTCACGCAGAGCGAGGATCAGCACACTCGATGGTCGGACTGGGAAGACTACGAGGATAGTGAACTACCCAACCTGTTGCCCAGCCGACAGTTGATAGAAGAATCTCAAAAATAAAATAATAAAAGTAAAAAAAACAAAACATTTCTTCAAGGAGACTGGCTCTTAAGAGAGCCACGTCCTCTGCTAGGCAGAAAAAAAACGGAGGCAGCTAGCTGCAGGGAGGAGGGTTATGTCCGAAGGGACCGCCCCCTGGGTGGGGCTGTTCAGCTCTGGTAATGGAATGCATGTTAAAACATCTAACATTCTGCCTAGTCTTCTCCTATGAGCAGGAACATAACCCACTTTGTCAAGTTTGAAGATGCGGTGTCAGTCCATGGATGGTAAGAGAAACAGAGTTTTCCTTTCAGTTGTGAACAGCTGACCTTTTATTCTAGATTTACCATTAAAAGGAATAAGAATTACCTTTTCTGGTGTTTTTTCTTTTTTGCGTTTTCTTTCTCTAGTTGCTTTTGGTTTAAAATCCCATGGCATAGGTCCTGAAATTAAGAAAAAATAAACAAGTAGTATGATAATGCATTATTACCTGTAATACTATATTGACCAAGTAAACAGTGTAACATCATTTAATATAGGAATAGACAAATTAGTTCAAAGAATGGTACCTAAAATGAGCCCATCCACCTTGCTCATTCAAGGCCCATCACCTCTGGTGCAGATGCTTACCCTGCCAGATCTCTTAGTAAGCTCAGGGTGGAAGCTTACACAGGTCTAATGACATTCCTGCCACTCTTACTTGACAGTGCTGAGAACTGGTGACTGGCATGAGCACTGTGAGGAGGAGAGGGTGGTGCTCTCTGCAGCGCTCTGCTGAAATACATTGTTATGGTGCACCCCCTGGGGGAAAGAGGCATGTCGTCCTGGGCTCAGTGGAAGCGGACTAAGGCTTGTTCACATTTGTACATTGTGGGGAAGCATGCAAAATAGCATGCCTTTCAACCTTTGACCTGGAGATGTGGCTCCTGTCCTACCAGGAGGAGCCTCTATGTCTCATACACTGTCTTGGAAGATGACTGGGGAAAATAGGATTGGGAGATAAAATGATCTAGATAGTACACTTACCATCAGGAGTACTGTATGTGAAGTCAACTATATTCACAACTATAGCCTCTTCAAATGCACGATCATACTGTGAACAGAAAATAAATTATTAGAACACAGGATTTATACAGAAAAGGCAAGAACCAGGGATAGTCTCATTCCTTCATCCCTGTAATGTGAACAAAGGGGGGGAAGGAGTGGGACTTTGAATGAAGCAAGCAGTCATCAGTGGAGGATCAAGACACGGTACATTTATTACATATCATACAAGTTCATACTATTCAATAAATAATGTCACTGTATAATTAATCTATATACAAAAAGGAACATGATAATACATGAAAGTGGAAGGGGATCGACCCTGCACAACCTGAGAACTTCCTATTGTACAAACCAATTAAAACTCGTGATCATTTAAATCATGTTGACAACATAGTCAGTGTAAACATTGCGTATACAAAGGCTCTACGCGTTTCGTGAAGTGTTTATATTCACTCGTCAGGAGCAGCAATGTCATGGTCTGAAATAAATAATATGGGTTTATAGGTCACTATCATGGAGAAAGGATCAAACATAAACATGTGTGTCCGTAAAAACGTAGATGAAAAAGTACCCTTATTTAAAGAATACTCACAACCGCCATGTTGCAGTGCAGCATTAGAGAGCTAGAGATACCCCTAAAGGTAGTCTTTTCCGGGAGTTATGGCGGCATAAGGCGTGAAAAGGGCCCCACATGACCGCATCAGGGGAGAACACAGCAATGGTGGTCTATCAAGTATGGTAGAAATGGTAAGTAGGGACGTCATAAGGGATTTCTGTAGAAAATGCAAATATGTGTAATAAGCATAAAGCCAAGTAATCTGTACTTAATTGAAAGCAGAAAACTAGGACTGGAGTAAAAGACTAACTATTGTACCTATTGCCTTACCAACTTAAGCCGCATTGTGAGGTGTAGAATGTTTGGCCATGATGTGAGGGAGGACCAAAGCAATGAGTGAACTGCCCGAGATGCGATCTATAAGGGTCCACATGTTAATGATGACGAGTTTTAAATTGGTTTGTGCAATAGGAAGTTCTCAGGTTATGCAGGGTCGATCCCCTTCCACTGTCATGTATTACCATGTTCCTTTTTGTATATAGATTAATTATACCGTGACATTATTTATTGAATTGTATGAACTTGTATGGTATGTAATAAATGTACCGTGTCTTGATCCTCCACTGACGACTGCTTGCTTCATGCAAAGTCCAGCTCCTTCCCCCCTTTGTTCAGGACTTATACAGCACCAAAAGTTTGTGCAATGCTTTACAGCAGTGTTTCTCAACATTTTTACCTTCAAGAAACCCCTGGCAAAAGTCTGAGATCTCTGGGAACTCCTGAAATAATTTTCATATCTAAGACCCCTTTCACACTGAGGGCGTATTGCAGGCACTATATCGTTCAAAATAGCGCCTGCAATCCGCCCTCAAACAGCTGCTCCATTGTCTCCAGTGTGAAAGCCTGAGGGCTTTCACACTGGAGCGTTGCGCTACAGGACGGTAAAAAAAAGTCCTGCTAGCTCTTTGGAGCACTGAAGGAGCATCTTTGGAGCGGTGTGTTTACCGCTCCTGCCCATTGAAATCAATGGGACAGCACGGCTATACCGCCTGCAATATGCTGCTTCAGCAGCGCATTGCGGGCGGTTTTAACCCTCTCTCGGCCGCAAGCGGGATTTAAAAGCGCCCCGCTAGCGGCCAAAATGCGCCGCAAATCCGCCCATAGCGTCGGCGGTAAAAATAGCAGCGTTTTACCGCCGACGCTATGGGCGGCTCAGTGTGAAAGGGGTCTAAAGCTCAAGGAACATTGTGATCAGCGAGCTGGAGAGATATAACAATTATTCTTAGAAATAGCATGAAACAAATATCAAAATGTACCTCCTTAATGTGAAATGCTTGCCCCTTTTTGCACAGGGCACTTGAGTCAAACTTGAGATAAGCTCTGTACAGCAGGGCAGAACACAGGGAATCCAGTAGGGAACAGTATTGGGAGGGCGTGGCGCAAGAGAGCATAGCACAGTATAGGGGAACCAGGAGCAAACAGCACATTATGGGGGGGGCACAAAAGAGCACAGCACAGTATAGGGGAGCCAGGAGAGCACAGTTCATGGGGGCCAGCGGGGGAAACAGTATAGGGGGGCCAAGAGAGAACGGGCCCGGGGGGACAAGAGAGAACAGCATAGTACAGGGGGGCCCAGGAGAGCACAGCACGAGGGGGGGGGGGCCCCCCGGAGAGAACAGCACGAGGGGGGGCCCCAGGAGAGCACAGCACGAGGGGGGGCCCCCGGAGAGCACAGCACGAGGGGGGCCCAGGAGAGCACAGCACGAGGGGGGGGGGGCCCAGGAGAGCACAGCACGAGGGGGGGGGGGCCCAGGAGAGCACAGCACGAGGGGGGGGGGGGGCCCAGGAGAGCACAGCACGAGGGGGGGGGGGCCCAGGAGAGCACAGCACGAGGGGGGGGGGGGGCCCAGGAGAGCACAGCACGAGGGGGGGGGGGGGCCCAGGAGAGCACAGCACGAGGGGGGGCCCCCGGAGAGCACAGCAGGGGGGGGCCCAGGAGAGCACAGCACGAGGGGGGGGGGCCCAGGAGAGCACAGCACGAGGGGGGGGGGGCCCAGGAGAGCACAGCACGAGGGGGGGGGGGCCCAGGAGAGCACAGCACGAGGGGGGGGGGGCCCAGGAGAGCACAGCACGAGGGGGGGGGGGCCCAGGAGAGCACAGCACGAGGGGGGGGGGGCCCAGGAGAGCACAGCACGAGGGGGGGGGGCCCAGGAGAGCACAGCACGAGGGGGGGGGGGCCCAGGAGAGCACAGCACGAGGGGGGGGGGGGCCAGGAGAGCACAGCACGAGGGGGGGGGGGCCCAGGAGAGCACAGCACGAGGGGGGGGGGGCCCAGGAGAGCACAGCACGAGGGGGGGGGGGGGCCCAGGAGAGCACAGCACGAGGGGGGGGGGGGGCCCAGGAGAGCACAGCACGAGGGGGGGGCCCCCGGAGAGCACAGCAGGGGGGGGGCCCAGGAGAGCACAGCACGAGGGGGGGGGCCCAGGAGAGCACAGCACGAGGGGGGGGGGGCCCAGGAGAGCACAGCACGAGGGGGGGGGGCCCAGGAGAGCACAGCACGAGGGGGGGGGGGCCCAGGAGAGCACAGCACGAGGGGGGGGGGGGCCCAGGAGAGCACAGCACGAGGGGGGGGGGGCCCAGGAGAGCACAGCACGAGGGGGGGGGGGGCCCAGGAGAGCACAGCACGAGGGGGGGGGGGCCCAGGAGAGCACAGCACGAGGGGGGGGGGGGGGGCCAGGAGAGCACAGCACGAGGGGGGGGGGGCCCAGGAGAGCACAGCACGAGGGGGGGGGGGGCCCAGGAGAGCACAGCACGAGGGGGGGGGGGGCCCAGGAGAGCACAGCACGAGGGGGGGGGGGCCAGGAGAGCACAGCACGAGGGGTGGGCCAGGAGAGCACAGCACGAGGGGTGGGCCAGGAGAGCACAGCACGAGGGGTGGGCCAGGAGAGCACAGCACGAGGGGTGGGCCAGGAGAGCACACTACGGGGTGGGCCAGGAGAGCACACTACGGGGTGGGCCAGGAGAGCACACTACGGGGTGGGCCAGGAGAGCACACTACGGGGTGGGCCAGGAGAGCACACTACGGGGTGGGCCAGGAGAGCACACTACGGGGTGGGCCAGGAGAGCACACTACGGGGTGGAGGGGAAACTGTATAGATTGGGCCAGGAGGAAACAGTATAGGGGGGCCAGGAGGAAACAGTATAGGGGGCCAGGAGGAAACAGTATAGATTGGGCCAGGAGGAAACAGTATAGATTGGGCCAGGAGGAAACAGTATAGATTGGGCCAGGAGGAAACAGTATAGGGGGGCACAATATTGGTATCTTGGACAGTGATGTCAGTTGCCTATGCACTGAAGCCTGTCAGCTATGTAGGGATTGTGATGAATGGCAAATCGTGGCGGAACCCCGGGTTGAGAAACACTGCTTTACAGAATCAAGAGAGACAGTAGTTACAGTACAATGTAAGACAGGAGGCTCATTAGAGCTTACAATCTAAAAGAGAGGGGCAAGGGATACAAAAGTTATAATGGTGAGGAGATGAGTTGATTGAGAAAGTGGGAAGTTAAAAAGCTTTGTAACGCCCCTCCTAACAGCCGCCAAACAAACGATAGCTAAGGCCTGGAAATTTCTGTCTTTGCTTGTAGCCGAACATAGGATGAATCTTGCCTGGATTCATGTGAAAATGGAGGCCATTCATAAAAGATAAAATTAGACAGTGTGAATCTGGCAACTTTGGAATTTAATGAAACATGCGCTGGTCTCTGGCTGTGGATGCTCACTCCTTCCCTGTGGAAACTATTCTGGTTTCTCGCTTATAGCTGGACCCTCTTTTCTTTCCTTTTCTCTTCACTATAGTTCTAATCTATTCTCCTAACATATGATAATAGCCTATTTCAGGCTTTTGGCGAACCATTAGCCTCCTTAGTAGAGGCTGAGTCTAGTTATAATAGGCTGTCAGCCTTAGCACCTGTAAGAAAACTGAAATTTAGCTGGTTTCACTCTGTTCAATCGCTATAGCACACGCTATGTTCGCTGTAATATCAGTACCTGCTGCTACTGAATATTTACAGTTTCTTGAGTTTGCTGTTTTTATATTTTTCCTTGCAACCAACATGTCTGACACCTTGCAGGTGAACTTTGTAATGCACTACTTTATTTACATGTCCTGATAGTACCCTTCTCATAGGGATATCCTTGTTTTTTAGTCTATTTATAAACTCAATAAACAAATTGAACAAGAAAAGGTTTGTAACGCTATATGGTATGTACACCAGAAAATTGTTTTATTTGCATATCACAAACAAAATGATGTGAACGATCATTATAGTGTATTGCTGTTTTTAACCAATATGTCTTTTTTTTACATTAGGTAGTACTACCGTGTTTCCCCGAAAATAAGACCGGGTCTTATATTAATTTTGTCTACAAAAAACACACTAGGGCTTATTTTTGGGGTAGGGCTTATTTTTGGGGTAGGGCTTATTTATATACGGTATGCATGTACAATGACAATCTTAAAAGTAGTTGTAACCATAAAAAAAAATCCTGTTCCTTTAAAGCACAGTGCTTGTGCTGTGTCATTTACCCCTCTCTACAGTAGGTTCTAAAAATCCTGGAATAAAATTAAAAAAAACGTTTTTTTAAAGTTCCTGTGTCCCCTCTCTCCCCACCTCCCCCTGTCAGGTCAGGAATAAATTTTCAACATCGTTTTAAAAACATCTTGGTTAAAGTCCTTTGAAAATTTATGTAATCTGTTTTATAAAAAGGATCATACTGCTCTTCTCCGTTCTGAGATCCCTGCTGACGTCAGCCCGCACTGTGCACTAAAGAGGGAGGGGCCGCAGACGTCAGCTGGGAGAAGAGAAGGGGGAAGACCCAATCCCCGCTGACGTCAGCCCACTCCGTGCACTGTAGAGGGAGGGGCCGCAGACGTCAGCTGGGAGGAGAAGAGAAGGGGGAAGACCCGAGATCCCCGCTGACGTCAGCCCGCTCCGTGCACTGAAGAGGGAGGGGCCGCAGATGTCAGCGAGGAGGAGAGAAGAAAACCTCTGGAGGGTCAGCGGCGGCTGCTAATAAAGTATTTTCTCATACAGTCACAAGGGGAGACACACTGCACTCCATACCAGTACGATCGTCCTACAAAACAGACCACAGTTTTTTCATGTACTTTACTAGGGCTTATTTTCAGGGTAGGGCTTATATTGCAGCCCTCCCCAATAATCACGCTAGGTCTTATATTCGGGGAAACACGGTATAGTACACTTGCATACAAATTTATCGACTTCAAAACAAAATACACAGGACAGTGGGTGGTCGACAACATGTTCTCGGTTACAGGTATAGACTATAAAAAAAATTGAGAAGTATAATCTCCCCGACCCCAACCTACTGTCTGGAGAGTGAAAGAGCAGAAGACTGATAAACTTCTCAGGCTTGTCTCTCCTACTATCATCATACAGTATACCCGATTGGCTTCCTGACCTGGCCATTCCTCTCACAGCGTGAAAACTGCAGTAAAGGCTTTTTTTTTTTTTTTAAATAACAAACATTGTTATACTTACCTGCTCTGTGCAGTGGTTTTGCACAGAGCAGCTCCGATCACCCTCTTCTCGGGTCCCCAACTTGCTACAGGGGCACGCGTGTGCGGCTCGGCCTGCCCCATTCTCATTGGCTGTGATTGACAGCAGCGGGAGCCATTTGCGGTGTCTCAGCCAATAAGGAGGAAGAAACCAGAGAGGGGCTCTGCTCTCATGCACATCGCTGGATCGATATCAGGCTTAGGTAAGTATTAGGGCGGCTGTGGGGGAGCAGCGCACAGAAGATTTTTTACCTTCATACATAGCATGCATGAAGATAAAAAACAACCTTCAGTCCTTACAATCTCTTTAAAGTGGTATTTAACTCAAAATTAAAAAAACAAACAAAACCATGGACAAACAGGAGTTTTTATGACAGAAGAGACCCCAAGTTTTTCTGTCATAAATGCTTCCTCCACCTGTCAGTGATAATGCACACCGTGCCATGCATGCGCAGCTCACAGTACATTTACGGCACCCGCTATGTGCGAATATGAAGCGTCATCGCAGCCCATCCATTCAAACGGCTATATGGAGTAAACCCAAAAGGAAATCTGTGAGAAGATGGAAGTGCTTCTGCACTGACAGTGCAGCGCTGGAGGGCATCCTTTGACAGCCAATGCTGTTATAATATGCTAGTATACTACCGTATTATGACATAAACCTGCAGCGGGCCCATTTAAAAAATAAATAAAAATGCTGCTTTAAGCAAAACTAAGGTTATTGTAAATTAATACAATAATATGTATTTTATAAATGCCTGGGGTTGAGATTTTTATTTTAGCTGCTTGATTATATTTACATCACATAAAACAAACCTTAACCACTTCCCGCCGGAAGGACATCCATAGACGTCCTTGACTTTAAGCGGGGATATCTGAATGATGCCTGCAGCTACATGCATCATTCAGATATTGTTTTTTAGAGCCGGCGATTCTGTGCACTGCAAGACTGATCATAGCGGCTGTTCCGCCACTTGGTCGTTCTTACGGGCGGCGAGAGGGGACGCCCCCCTCCCGCCGCCCTCTGGTGCTTCTACTGACTCTCCGCTGCGATCGGTGAGTCGGAGAACAGCTCCGCCGGTCCCGGATGCCTACCATAGAGATTTCCGGTGGACCAGATGGTCGCCAGAGTCTCCATGATCCTTCGGAGGCCGGGCGCGATGTTATGAGGTCACGCCCGGCCTCTACATTCAAAAAAAACTGTGCCGCCTTGGCCGGGAAGCCAGGATCGTTTTTTTATTTCAGGCTTCCCAGCCTAGAGGAGATGTGGGATCTTATTGACCCCATATCTCACTGTAAAGAGGACCTGTCATGCTTATTCCTATTACAAGGGATGTTTACATTCCTTTTAAAAGGAATAGGGCTGTGGAAATTAACCATTAATTCCTCGATTAATTTTTTTGATCGGTACTCACCTCTCCACCGGCTTCCGGGTCTTCCCTCGGAGATCCGGTGACGTCACGAACACCGGCAGGGCTTGCTGTGTCCATCTGAAGGGCTCCTTTGCTGTGACTTCATATCTGCATGCCGGCGGGACATTACTATCTGCCACACGCAAGGGCTGTTACATTTTCCTCAATCACTTCCCTCTATCAACCTGGGATTCTACAGCCATCCACTGGGAGTGGTGATAGTTCCCTTCACGGGGCATCTACATGCCGACGGACTGATGTTAACCCCTCCTCATCTGGATTCAGCAGTGGCATCGTTGTACACATTTTTATACCAGTATCATACTAAGCTTAAATGTTTTTATGACGGCTTTTGCTACCGTTTGGAATTACTCGCACCATTTTTACAGTTTATGTAGCTACATCGATTTTATCTCCAGTGCAATATTTATTTTGTTACCTACTTGAAGAAGACTATAAAAAGTTCTAATGCTATTTCCATAGAGCACTGCCTTTGTGTGTTTTTTGTATCCTGCTATCCATTTTTCCAGTGGTTGGTAACTGCACTGGGAATCAGCCTGCAAGGAGATCAGCTAAAAGTAGTTGGATCTATGTGCGTCATTAATCAAAATTAGTCGATTAATCGATTAAAAAAACAAAACGATTAATCGAACACGAAAATTTGAATCAATAACAGCCCTAAATAGGAATAAAAAGTGATCAAAATGTATTTATTTTTTTATAAAGTGTCAAAGTAAAAAGTTTAAAGTAAAACAATAAAAAATAAAATTAAAGTGCCCCGGTCCCCGGTAGCTCGCACGCAGAAGCGAACGCATATGTAAGTCCCGCCCACATATGAAGACAGTGTTCAGACCACACATGTGAGGTATCGCTGCGAATGTTTGAGCAAGAGCAATAATTCTAGCCCCAGACCTCCTATGCAACTCAAAACATGTAACCAGTAAAACTTTTTAAAGCGTCGCCCATGAGGATTTTTAAGCACCGAAGTTTGGCGCCATTCCACGAGCGTGTGAAATTTTGAAGGGTGACTTGTTAGGTATCGATTTACTCAGCGTAACATCATCTTTCACATTATGCAAAAAATTTTAGCTAACTTTAATGTTTTTTTTTTTTTTAAAGCATGAAACCGTTTCCCCCCCCCCCCCCAAACAAACGTGTTCTAAAAATTGCTGCGCAAATACCGTGCAAGATAAAAAGTTACAATGACCGCCATTGTATTCTCTAGGGTCTCTGCTAAAAAAAAACATACATGTTTTTTTTTTTTTTTCTAGCAAAAAAAAAATAAATTATGATTTTTACATGTAGGAGCGAAGTGCCAAAATTTAAGCCGGATGAGAAGTGGTTAATATACAAATGAAAAAAGGGTAGTGTAGCGCTAATAGTGAAAATGTGTGAAAGGATTGCTCCTATGATTGGGAAAAACCCAAATAACACAATCAAAACCTATACAGTGGAAAAAGAGGCTCCAAATGGTGCAGGTCAACCAAACAAATGGTTTATTTGAAATACGTCAAAATGACAAGATAAAAGGTGATCACGAATCATAAAAGAAAAAGCAATGTGGGGTGCAGTAAATTTACTGCCACCCCTTCTTTTGTTTGTATCACCTGAACAGAAAGAAGCCTCACCCGTTCCTCCAGTTTTGTGGACTGTGTCTCACATTTCATTACATCATTGGAAGTTCACATTGATATTGGGACTTTCTTCCATTACATTTTTCAGTGTGTTATGCACATGTTTATTTATCAATAGTTTGTTCATCTGTATAGGTTTTGATTGTGTTATTTGGGTTTTTCCCCACTCATAGGAGCAATCCTTTCACACATTTTCACTATTAGCGCTACACTACCCTTTTTTCATTCCGTATTTGACTTTGTTTGTGTGTTAGCTGCTTGTTTTGCACTTTCCATTTTGGGTTTAGCGCGTTTCCCCCCCCATTTTTTCACGTCAATATATAAATCCCCCTTCAATAATTATCCTGCATGCTGCAAAACATATGCAAAAAAATAAATAATAATAATAATAATAATAAAAAAAAAAAAAAAAAAAGTCATATACTGAACATACGTGGGATATGTCCAAATATGGCTGTGCAATCTCCAAATTACTCTGGAATATAAGGTTGCAAGCTATTATCTGCAAGTTTTATTAAATCTGAAGAAGATTGGAGCCATCTAAAATTCTTGGGACTGTGGGGACGAGAAGAGCGATGATTATTACTCCTGGAAGAGGAAGGCTATAAGAGACCCGAGACCTATTTGATACATATTGATAAGCTGCTCAAATTATCCCTAGACGTCTTAGGTGGGATTTACCACCGAATGATGGGTTATTTGATGATGAATCAAATAAAGAATGGTGCGATTTCTTTGTTTGCAAAGGTTTTGAACTTATGCGTTTATTACTTTCTCGCAAACAACGAAAGAAAAAATGGCTTGAGAATCAGATTAAAGCTATCACTGATAACATTGAGCCATTTAAAGACACTCCAGAGTTCATTCAGTTGTCAGGGGAGCTCAAGGTTAAACGAATTAAGTGGGATAAAGAGACTCAGGATAAAAATAAAAAAAACGGAAGAAATTTCTACGAGGTTTGAATGACTTTGGGGATCAGCAGGTCTTTAAGTGGCAATCCTTGGGTTCTGGTCAACCTAATGTTCCTGAGCAGTCCTCTATGGATACTACTGAAATGGGTACCAATGCCCCGCTAGTGGCTAGTCAAGGCCCTCAGATCTCTTGGGCCAATGGAGCTCGTAATACACCTACTAGAATTAGCTCGCCTGGTCTCAGGGGACATGGGCCATCTCGCCCCAAGGGAAAGGGCAAAGGTAGAGGGGGTTCTGGTTTGGCTCCTAATTTTGGACAGGGTCATTATTCCAATTACCAACAGGACCCCCCTTGGAGGTCTGTTCCCTCTAGGGGTGGAGGCTATCCGAGAGGGAGGGGAGGTTACCCCTTGAGGGGGGAGCCTCTGCCTGTTCGGAATAGCTATGCTCCCCTACAGGATCATTGGGAGGAACCACCTGCTGATAATCATCATTTTTTAGGACAGGAGAGGACCCCTTGGAGGGGAACTCCGCCACATACCCCTGCATGAATGGGGGATTGGAGGTGGAGGGAGACAAGCCCAAAAGGCAAAGACCGTACTAGGTACGGGTATCTTTAATCTAAGTGGTGTCCCTCTCTCTGAAGATGAGATACGTGTCTTGGATAAAGGCCTAAAATTTGCCCCTATACGTAATCTCAACAAATTTCAAACATATGTGAATGTTCAGAAATTTGTTAGGGGTTTAAATATGAAGAAGTATTTTCTCTCTGATCCTATTCAGAGGAATTCTTCTCAAATTACTAGCCATTCTAATCTTAGGAATCGGTCTGTCTTTAACCCACAGACGAATGATAACAGACATCTCGATGTCTTTAAGAATATGGTGTGTAGCGATTTAGATTCCCTTAAGATAAAAAAGGTCAGGGATTCTCAACACATTAAGCGGGGTATCTTATCTCTTGAGCAGAGAAACGATATTGTAATCTGGCCTGCGGATAAGGGGGGGGGGGGGGCCTGGTGGTACTTAGTAAAATCTATTACCAAGAAGAGATGAAATGGTTATTAAATGACCGTAGCACCTATCTACTCTTGAATGGTAACCCAATGGTTAAATTCAAGAATGAACTTCATTCTTTGATTGAGAAAGGTAAAAGTGTGGATGTTTTGAATGTTAAAGAAGCTTCGTATCTCGACCCCTTTTATTGCCGCACTCCTATTATCTATTTCTTGCCCAAGTTACATAAAGATGCAGAACGGCCACCTGGCCGTCCTATTGTTAATGGCATCGACTCAGTAACCGCTAGGCTGGGTCAATATCTGGATTTTTTCTTACAGCCTTTGGTGCATGGATCTGAGGCCTATCTCCGTGACACCAAACAAATTATCCAGATATTGAATACCCTGCCGTGTACATCTAATTCTTTCCTTATTACTGCGGATGTTGGATCCCTGTATACGATTATAGATTATGATGCAGCCATTGCTGCTGTGAGGTGGGCTTTAACACGCACTGACTTCACACCCGACCATATACAGTTTATGGTGGATAGTTTAGAGTTTTGTCTCTCCAGAAATTATTTTTGGTTTGATAGAGATTATTATTTACAGTTGTGCGGAGTTGCGATGGGCGCTCGCTTCGCTCCCAGTGTGGCCAATTTGTTTATGGCCCACTGGGAGGAAGAAGTGTTTTTTTGTGATCGCCCATCGCAGCTACGTTGTTATAAACGCTACATAGACGATCTCGTTATGGTGTGGGAGGGTGATATGCTCAGTCTTCAGCTGTTCATGAATAAATTGAATGGGAATAACAAGAATATTGTATTAACCTGGAATGTGGATTGTAATCAAGTAACCTTTTTAGACATTGAGATTCATAAGCAAGATGGTTGTTTTCACACTCGAAACCATTTCAAATCTACGGATCGTAATGGTTATATACCGTTATCTAGTTATCATAGACTATGGTTGTGTAACATACCAAGAGGGCAATTTGTGAGACTCCGTCGTAATTGTACATTGGAGTCTGATTATCTTGTCCAATCTCAAATTTTAGCCAATAGGTTTAAACAAAAAGGGTATACTTCTGAGGGAATAGACCAGGGATAAGCAATTAGCGAACCTCCAGCTGTTGCAGAACTACAAGTCCCATGAGGCATAGCGAGACTCTGACAGCCACAAACATGACACCCAGAGGCATAGGCATGATGGGACTTGTAGTTTTGCAACAGCTGGAGGTCCGCTAATTGCAAATCCCTGGCATAGACAAAGAGATAGAACGAGTAAGGGTTATGGATAGGGGGGCAATTGTGGCAGATAAACCAGCTGTTTCTGCCACTCAAGATAATGGCAGTGGTTACAAGATCATCATGGATTTTAGCATCCAACACAAAAAGTTTGAAAGGATTATTGCCAAACATTGGCCTATCCCTAAATATGATCGTATCTTGGGCCCCGTTCTGCCTGAACGCCCACAATTCATATACCGCAAAGCACCTTGTCTTCATGACAGCATAGCCCCTGGAGTGATTGATCCGCCCACTTGTGCGCAGCCCAAGCTCTTTGAATTTTTGTCTGGGTTTTATGCATGTGGTCGCTGCGCGACTTGTAAACATGCCAAAAATAATATAAGAAAACGTAAGGCATTTATTTCAACAGTCACACAGAAGGAGTATAAAATCAAGCAACTGATCACATGTAAGACCGAAGGAGTGGTCTACATGTTGGAATGTGACTGTGGTTTTCAATATATTGGGCGCACATCCAGAGCTTTGCATGTACGTGTTGGGGAACATGTAACATAAAAAGGGGGGTCAAAACCCATAGTGTTTCTCGCCATTTTAGGAGATACCATCAGCGTGACCCTAAGGGTCTCAAATTCTGGGGGATCGAAAAAGTACCAAGGCACTGGAGGTGTGGGCACTATATCCGACAATTGAGTCGGCGAGAATCCTTTTGGATTTTCGAGACCAAAGTTTTCTCGCCTGCAGGCCTTAACGTTGATTTCGATTTAAATTGCTTTATTTCAAATAGATAGTATGTTTAATATTTTTTGAATATTTTTTGTATATTTTCATTTTATTATATATGTTTTTTGGTTAATATTTCATGATTTTAATGTAATTTTTAAAGGCAATTGTATTATTAGTTTGGAACGATCGTGGGTGGCGTCCTGCATTTTTTATTTTTTTAGTTGGGGTAACTGTGTACCTTTATTACTATTTCCAAGAGGAAATTTTAATTAGTCAGAGGGTCTTTTGTATTGAGTATATCTCTGCTGCAACTTTTGACCGGTTGCAGTCATTTGACCTGTTTATTTTTTATGTTGACATTTTTCCTTTCCTTGGATGTATTGAGAAGCAAGTCTTTTCATTAGACTGGCCGTGATTGGTTGTCCAGTTCGTCCCCTGGGATTGGTTAGCTGTCTTGTTTATTATTTTTTTACCTATTTAGAGTAGCGGCGTGTCCGAGCCTAAGCCCCGCCCCACGCTGAAGAAGTCACGCCCATTGACGTAACGCGTACGGGGAGAGGAGCTACGCCGGACGCTGCTACGATCGTCTCTCACTACCGAGATGTACATCCTGTTGTGTCTGCACTCGCATGGAGTGCTTCGGAATGTGAGTATTTTAAACTTTGATTACAAGCAATAAACAGTTTATGTCAGAGAGCACTAGGAGTTCTCCCCTTCTTTATTTGCATAAACCGGATCATGGTGGAGCAAGTGTTTTGGAAGCGACTACTATCCATGCCAAGCGGATACTGGCGTTTGGGGGTTAGAAGCCGATTGATGTCATCTGCATTACTGTTCTATGTCCTGTGACCTCTTGAAGGTCGAATTATAGAGGTGAGAGGCCACTCTGTGTGCGGTGGAGGGATCTTTTCTATGGTCATTTTTCTGTGATCCACATCGCATGCTTTGTTATTTCACCACTCACCTTATATGGACTCTGTGCTTGTTTATGAACTAATATTTTATGGACCTCTGTTTTTTATGGACCTTTATTGATTAATTTTTTGCGCTGCACTCTTTTAGTTATTTGTTCTTTTTAAGGGATTTTTCATGAATTACCCTAAAGTGCTGGCTGCAATATTTTTGGTTTATTTCTTTTGTTTTTAGTTTTCAGCGCTGAATACTGTCTTTTTATTATTTTACTATTTGATACATAGGTCCAAAAAGAAGGTGAGAGCATACCAAAAATATTTGGGATATCACGTGTGGCACATTGGTGTGGAGGATTTTTCATCAAGAAATAGGCACAGATTTCATAAATAGTATATGGGCACTTTTATTAATTTATGGACTTGATATCACTGAAACACATGGTGGTTTTATGTAGAGTATATTCATCACATTTGGAGATTGCATAGCCATGTTGGAACATATCTATTTTCAGATCATTATAATTGTTTGCATATAATTTCCAGCACGCAGGATATTTACTTTTTTTTTTTTTAAGGGTATTAAGGTTTATGTGATTTAAATATAAAATCGGTAGCAGGTCACTATTTTTGGAAATAATTTTAATGGATTTTCCATATATTTTACCGTAATACTGTGATAAATAGCTCCCAGTTTTCCATTTGACATCTGAACATATCTAATTTTGCTAGCATATGTTGCAAAATAAAGTAAGTGCCTACCTTCTCATAAATTCTTCTCATTCTTTCTTTAAATGTTTTTTCAGTTTGAGCCAGACCTTCCAACAAACCATTACATAGCCCTGAATCCATTTTTTGCAGGAGCCTGAAAAAAAAAAAAAAAAAAAAAACACACACACAAATAATCTTTTAAAGTGTTTGTAATAGGGATGCACCGAAATGTCGGCCGACAAAACATATCGGCTGAAAATGGCCTTTTCGACAAAATTCCGAAAGAGAAAAATGACCGATAATAAAGCCGAAAATGGGATGGGGCTCCACCCCCCCCGCCCATGGTGGCACCCATTACAGGGGTGTTCTATAGCGAAGAAAAGAGGAGAGCCGCCGCGTTGATTAGAGCGCTGGGATCACAGCTTTCATTTCAATAGCTGTGTGTTCCCTGCGGCGCGCCGTCACATACAGCCCCTCCCCCTTGTCCGAGGAACTTTGATAGACAGATCACCCGTCCCAGGATTGGACGGGTGATCTGTCTATCAAAGTGCCCGGACAAGGGGGAGGGGCTGTATGTGACGGCGCTCCGCAGGGAATACACAGCTATTGAAATAAAAGCTGTGATGTTCCCAGCGCTCTAATCAACGCGGTGGCGGCGGCTCTCCTCTCTCTCTTCCCCTGCACAGGTAGGCTGCACTGGGGCACACAGGCCAACTGGCTGCATCTGACGGGCACTGGTGAGGCTGCATTGATCTCCTGTACCATGTCCCCAGTCTCTGACCATCTCCTGTACCATGTCCCCAGTCTCTGACCATCTCCTGTACCATGTCCCCAGTCTCTGACCATCTCCTGTACCATGTCCCCAGTCTCTGACCATCTCCTGTATAAAAATATTTTTTAAAAACAGTCACTTTCGGCATCGGTTTTCGGGATCCTGAAATGTTTATTTTCGGTATCGGTTTCAGCACCAAAAAAACTCATTCGGTGCATCCCTAGTTTTTAAGGTTAAAAAAAGTTGTTTGGGGCTGGGGTCGAGAAACAATGGCTGAAAGTTTTTTTACAGTAATGGATTAAAGGTTAAAAATCATTGGACTTTACAACCATTTTTATATATATATATATATATATATATATATATATATATATATATATATATATATATATATATATATATATATATATATATATATATATATATACATACACACACACATACATATACACACATATACACACATATATATACACACACACACACACACACACACACACACACACACAGTAGCTGCCGACTTTTATTAAACGTACATTTACCTGTTCAGGAGGTCCAGCATCGTGCTCACCTGAACTGGTTCTTTGCCAGTCTTCGGGCTCCCGGCACCAGCAGATCACAGCGGGGATCCGACCAGAAGTGGGAGTGGGTACCTGTCAAAACCAGGTGCCCGCTCTACTCTCCCCCAAATAAATGTCAAAAACAGAAGGGGGGGGGGGGGTTGTGTTTGAAACGAAGTGGAACTTTCCCTTAGGTGAAGTTCCGATTTAAGTACATCGCTAAAAGCCTATAGCATTTTTTGAATAGTCCTCCAAAAGTCAGCTTTGAGTACGTACTTAACCACTTCCCGCCCGGCCCATAGTCAAAGTCATACGACGTCCTGGGATTCCCGCAGTGTGGAGCGCGTGTGCTCGCCGCATCGCTGGGCACCCGATGCGCATTCCCGGAGGTCGCGATGTCTGCCGGGCACCCGCGATTGCTCGTCACAGAGCCAGAGACGTGGAGCTCTGGGTGTAAACCCAGAGCTCCACGTCCTGTCAGGGAGAGGAGACCAATGGTGTGTCCCTTGTACATAGGGACAACCATTGGTCACCTCCCCCCACAGTAAGAATCACTCCCTAGGGAACACATTAACCCCTTGATCGCCCCCTAGTGTTAACCCCTTCCCTGCCAGTCATATTTATACAGTAATCAGTGCATATTTATAGCACTGTTTGCTGTATAAATGTGAATTGTCCCAAAATAGTGTCAAAAGTGTCTGATCTGTCCGCCGCAATATCGCAGTCCTAACAAAAATTGCAGATCGCTGCCATTACCAGTAAAAAATAAAAATTATAAAAATAAATGTCATAAATCTATCTCTTATTTTGTAGACGCTATTAACTTTTGCGCAAACCAATCAATATATGCTTATTGCGGTTTTTTTTTGTTTGTTTTTTTTTACCAAAAATATGTAGAAGAATACGTATCGACCTAAACTGAGAAAAATTTTTTTTTTTTTTTTTTTAAATTGGGATGTTTATTATAGCAAAAAGCTAAAAATATTTTTTTTTCTTTTCAAAATTGTCAGTCTTTTTGTTTATAGCGCAAAAAATAAAAACCGCAGAGATGATCAAATGCCACCAAAAGAAGGCTCTATTTGTGGAAAAAAAAGGACATAAATTTTGTTTGGGAGCCATGTCGCACGACCGCGCAATTGTCATTCAAATTGTGACAGTGCTAAAAGCTGAAAATTGGCCTGGGAAGGAAGGGGGTGAAAATGCCCGGTATTGAAGTGGTTGTATAGTGTAGCTCAGCCCTAAACATAGTGAATAATAATCTCCAAATACAATCTTATATTACAAAACACAAAATCATATATTAGTGATACAATTCAAAGTCCATAAATGTAATCACATAATAAAGTCCAACAAATCCATATTCAGCGCTGTGCTTAGAAGTGTTATATCTTGACAAATATAAAGCTAAAGTGCTCTTCGTTCTTTTACCACCAGTAAATAATGGCTGCACACCTCCAAAATATGACCCCTGAATTATCAGTAAGGTCATAAAAATGCTGACTGATTCATTGTTATATCAGTGTGATACCACACTGGCAGGTGGGAACAAGAACAACCTTTTCATTTTATTTTTTTCCATTTTTCTTAGTATGCTGCACTGGAGTTCCCACTAGCTACAGTACAGAATATGAATGACAATTTTAGCAAGGTAAATGTGTTCTTACATTTTCATTTAGGGACTATGAGAATTGCAGCAATGGGAGGGAGACTGTGATGACAACAGGCAGAGCAAAGCGATCAGGCTAGCGGTTCTTCCCAATGGAATGCCCAAGATATAAACTTTGAGGGCCAGTTCACACCATATGCAGTCCAGTGTTTTTTTTCTGCATCAAAAACACATGGAAAGTAGGTTATACGGTTTTCAATGGCATAGTTCACACCAGTGCTTGCAGTTCCAGTGCAATCCAGTTCCAGAAAGTAGAACATGCTGCATTTTTCCTGCACTGTACTGGAACGCTGTAAAACGCACTGGAATGAATCTAAAACGCACTGTAACACACGTCCTTATTTAAGTTTGAGAAAAAAAAAGAGCAGGGGGGGGAATGCACTGGACCACATCAAACGCACCGAAATGCATCAAAAACGAACATGCAGAAAAACATCTGGAACACATCCGGATTGCGTTTCTATGGAGTGAACTGACCCTGAAACGCAAGGCAACAACCCAGAACAATCAGTGAGCTGCTAATACTCTCCAGCAACAGTAGTCCCCCTGCCAGTCTTAAAGCTGAACTCCAGCTTTTGTTACATTTTAGATACGTACGTACAAATTATGTCCATCATTAACATGTGAGGCCGCTGGATGTGCGATATAAACTGTATGCAGCTGAGGCTACATATATAGCGTACCGCACTGTCACCCGGCTTGGAGCTAAGACTTCCTGGGTCAATTCACAAAACAGCGGCTCGCTGAGACGGGCATTAGTCCAGGCACCAGATGGATCCAGACTTTATTGTCGTGATGGCTGGACTGATTCCAGTGACATCAGTGAAAAGCGGACATCAGCCGGCTCTCTGCTGAAAACAGGTCACAGGAGTGCAAAACGAATTGCACTCCTGTGACCCAGAGGAGAAGCCCAGCCAAACGAGCTCAGGCTTTAAGGTGCCCAGGTATCAGAGAAACACACAATGAGGTTGATTTACTAAAAGGCAAATCTACTTTGCAGTTGCTCCAGAGCTTATTAAATGAGGTGAAGCTTCACTTCGCAAAGAATACCCAATCACATGCAAGGAAAAAAAATAACAGCATGTTTGAATGTATATGATTGGATGACAGAAATCCAGCAGAGCTTCCCCTACCTAGAGCAAGTGAACTTCCAGCACACAGTATATTTGCCTTTAGTAAATCAACCTCATTGTGTCTTAAAGTGGACCTTCAGTCATTTTTTCATCTTTCCATCTATTAAATCTCCTGCCCTTGTTGTTGTTTTAAGTTTGGATAGTAAAACTTTTTTTTTCTGCCAGTAAATACCTCATACAGCCCACTTCTGGTTTCTTGTCTGGTCATTAGCCTAGGCTTAGGACACCATGCACAGCTCTCTCTCTCACACTCTTGTGAGTTTGCCAGGAAGGGAGGGGGATGAGTCATAAGAGGAAAAATGAGAGCTGCAGATGTGCCTCTGTGTAAATCCAGGAAGTGAACAGGCAGCGGCTTCAGCTGCCCACAGTTAAAATGGCTGCAGCCAGACTCAGTGGAGGGAGATTTCTGCAGCATATTTGGCAAATACAGCATCACAGTATATATAAAATAATATGCAAAGTGGTTGGAGGGAAGCAAAGATGGCAGAATGGCAAAGATGTTTTTATTGCAAATTATGTGAGCAGACTGCAGTCGTCATACTGCGCCAGGTCAGCTCCTTCCCGCAAATCGCCGTAGCTGTACGTGGGCCCTTTAAACAGCTATAACAGGTGCGCGTACGCTCGCTGCACGGCAGGGGAGCTGATGCACGTGGCCAGACGGCCGCAATGTCTGCCAGCCACCGCGATCATGGGAAAGAGAGTCAGAACGGGGATCTGTCAATGTAAGCAAACAGATCCTGTTCTGACAGGGGAGTAGAGAGAGATCTGCTGTTCCTAGTGATCAGGAACAGCTATCTCTCTCCTCCTCCAGTCAGTCCCCTCCCCCCACAGTAATGGCCCGTACACACGATCCGATTATCGCACGAAAAATGTCATCCGAGGAAGAATCGTACGATAATCGGATCGTTAGTACAGAGCTTCCGAGAGCCGATCAGGACAGTTCATCCGATATTATTTTAATCAGACATGCAGAAAATTTTCCTCGTACGATTTTCGTTTAGTCAGTACAGTTGTCGTCCGAAAATACAACACAAATACATTACAACACATGACATCACTTCCGATTTTTTTTTTTCTGTCGTACGAGAATTTTCGGGACTTTAATAACCTATTTAACCACTTGTCCCCCGCCCACTGTCAATTGACGGCGGGCGGAGGATACTCTCGTTCTGGGAGGACGTCATATGACGTCCTCCCTTTAAAACGAGCTAGGAGGCGCGCGCTCGCCGCCAGCGGCGCGCGCGCCCGCCGCGTTCACAAGGCCCCGGTGCGCGTGCCCGGCGGCCGCGATTGCCGCCGGGCACCCGCGATTGCCCGGGAAACGAGCAGGAAAGTGGATCTCTGTGTGTAAACACAGAGATCCACGTCCTGTGAGGGAGAGGGGACCGATGGTGTGTCCCTTGTACATAGGGACAACCATCGGTCACCTCCCCCAGTCAGTCCCCTCCCCCCACAGTAAGAACACAGAGGGAACATATTTAACCCCTTCCCGCCCCCTAGTGGTTAACCCCTTCCCTGCCAATCACATTTATACAGTAATCAATGCATTTTTATAGCAGGGATCGCTGTATAAACGTGAATGGTCCCAAAAATGTGTCAAAAGTGTCCGCCGCAATATCGCAGTCACAAAAAAAAAAAAAAAAAAAAAAAATAAAAAAAAAAAAAAAAAAAAAAAAATCGCAGATCGCCGCCATTACTAATAAAAAAATAAAAATGCTATAAATCTATCCCCTATTTTGTACACGCTATAACTTTTGCGCAAACCAATCAATACGCGCTTATTGCGATTTTTTTTTTTTTACCAAAAATATGTAGAAGAAGAATACGTATCGGCCTAAACTGAGGAAAATTTTATTCAAAAAAAAAAAAAATGGGTATTTATTATAGCAAAAAGTAAAAAATAGTGTTTTTTTTCCAAACTGGACGCTCTTCTTTTGTTTATAGCGCAAAAAATAAAAAACGCAGAGGTGATCAAATACCACCAAAAGAAAGCTCTATTTGTGGGAAAAAAAAAGAACACAAATTTCGTTTGGGAGCCACGTCGCACGACCGCGCAATTGTCAAAGTGTGACAGCGCTGAAAGCTGAAAAATGGCTTGGGCAGGAAGGGGGTTTTCGTGCACAGTAGAGAAGTGGTTAAATTCTACTTGCGACTATTGAGCGAAAAAAGTCGTACGATATTCGGATTGTGTGTACGGGTCATTAGAAAACACCTCCCAGGGAACAGTTAACCCCTTGTTTACCCCTTCCCTGTCGGTTACATTTATACAATAATCAGTGCATTTTTTTTTTTATAGCACTGGTTGCTGTATAAATGTCAGTGGTGTGTCAAGTGTCCAATCTGTCTGCCGCAATCCCACTAAAAATCACAGATCAACGCCATTACTAGTATAAAAAAAAAAAAAAAAAAAAAAAAGTCATAAAGCTATCCCCTATTTTTAAGACGCTATAACTTTTGCGCAAACCAAACAACACACGCTTATAGCGATTTTTTTTATACCAAAAATATGTAGAATACGTATCGGCCTAAACTGATGAAGAAATTATTTCTTTTTTGGGGATATTTATTATAGCAAAAAGTTAAAAATATATTTTTTTTTTCAAAATTGGCGGTCTTTTTTTGTTCATAGCACAATAAATAAATGATGATGATGATAATAATAATAATAATAATAATAATACGCAGGTGACCAAATACTACCAAAAGAAAGCTCTATTTGTGGGAAAAAAAGGACATACATTTTGTTTGGCTACAGCGTCGCACGACCGCGCAATTGTCAGTTAAATCAGCGCAATGCCGTGTCGCAAAAAATGGCCTGGTCATTAAGGGGGTAAATCCTTCTGGGGCTGAAGTGGTTAAGTTGTACAGTACAGACATGTCTCTGAATGCTTAGCAATAACATAGGTGTAAGGAGGAGATTGGACGTAGAGCTACTTCAGCCCATGTTGGGTGGTCCCTGTATGTCTATCACTATACCCAGTATATAGCGGTAGGTTATCAGCATGTAATGCCCCTGAGAAGCTGAGGTATTAGTCAGGTGATGGGAATGCCTGAGCACAGTGAGGGCAACCTTACCGTGACAATTGCGGCTCCAGAACTCTCAGTCACTTCACGAAGCTGGACGGGTTACATTGCGCCTGCACAATTCAAACTCGCTCGGTAACGCCTGCCTCTTCCCCATTGGCTAAAGATACTGCAAGAGGCCAATGACGATAAAGCAAACACTCGCACTGGTGGGCCGAGGCCGGCGCCATGTTTCTGAAGACCACAGCGAATAGTTCGTTTCACAGTAATAAAATTATAATTTTTGCACTTGAAAGACATAGCTATAACATACCTAAACATGCTTTCCTGTTAGAAATAAAAAAAATCTGTAGTTTATATGACCCGTCTCTGAAGGGCACCGCGAAACAAGTCTCATCGATCCATGAACTCGATGGTTTATTAATATGCCTTCGCTCACATTTTCTCCATTTTGTTTATTGGAAAACGCTTAACAATTTATAATTGGATTCAATTCATCACCCCAATAGTGTTTACGTTATCTTTAAAATATATGTTTTTTAGGACTTTCAGATTGCTTGTGTTATTTTCGTAGCGCTGTGAAATGGATGGATAACTATAGCAGTTAGTTCTTTCCAGGAGTAAAGATGTCCGCCGGTATATCCTGTAATTGTCGCACAGACTGATAGTCCGACAGAGAGCAGAAGGGTTGGTTGGAGCATGGCAGGAAGTCGGCTGGAGAAGCTTGGGACGGTGTTTACCAGGTATTTCTCATAGAAAATATAGAAAATAGACATTCATGGCTTTCTTCTTCGTTTAAACATGTCGTTTTGCAAATATTAAACAGCTAACGGTAAGTCCATCTAAGAACAGGGACATCTAATCAGATGATGAGTGTTGTAAATCAATGACATTGTGCAGAACTGTATAGACTTTCCCTGCAAATGGGGGAGGGGGGTTATAAACTACAGGTTTTTTTTTTGTTTTTGTTTTTTAAAGCAGAACTTTTAACAACTTGATAAAAAATAATGTTCTTTAGCAAGTAGCATACATTCCTCATTAATAATTATGCTACCAACATTAGTGTGTGCTGTAGATTGCCTCCAGCAGCGTTCCTGTTCCTTCTTGCTGGAGGCTGCCATTTTGCTGAAGCCCAGAGCCCCTGAACAGCAGTTAATAATAAAACGGAACTAAACCCATTGATTTAACAGTTTAAAAAAACAGTTAGCAATCCCGACATTCCAGGAATGTAACTGTCACATTTTTGTCCTCAACCAAATTGTCAAACCATCCAATGGCTGGTGTCATAGCTGATCACATGTACAGCACCATGGCAGTTGCAGATCAAACAGAAGCAGCTTTCTTGGCTGTAAAGCATAGGAGGGTTTACTTTCGTTTTAAAGCGGTGTTCCGCCCCAATTTTTTATATATATATATATAATTAAAAACCAGCAGCTACACATATTGCAGCTGCTGGCTTTTAATAATAGGACACTTACCTGTCCTGGAGTCCAGCGATGTCGGCACATGCAGCTGATGTTTTCATCAGCTGTCGGGGTGCTGCTGCTGCCATTGCGGCTAAGGGTACCCGGCAAGGTAACCTTTCAGCTTTACGCCGGGAACCCTACTGTGCATGCGCAAGGCCCTCTCTTTCCTACTGGGCCGGGGGAGGGAGCCACAGCCGTGACATCAATATCCGCGGCTTAGGCTCCCCGAAGTGGGAAAGGATACCTGTCAAAGACAGGTATCCTGTCCCCCCTCCCCACCGAAAGGTGCCAATTGTGGCACCGGAATGGGGTTGGAAATCAGATGAGCAGAAATTCATCTTTAGGGTGGAATTGTGAGACGATCCCCCATCTGCTGTCACAGAGCGGGCAGCACTGCTCCACTTTTAGTTCCCTTCTAAGCTTTGTGCAGCCCACATTACTATAGAGCCACACATGTGGCTATATACACAGTGCTAAATGACACTCGCCTTTCCATCCTCCTTTCCCTCCTCCATGTCCTATTGCTAAACACTGTGGGGGCAGGATAAAGTATGCTAATTGATTACATTCACCAAGAAACTTGCAAAAAAGCTTGATTTTCATAGAAATCAGTATTAAATATATCAAATTAAATTTTTAATACATATAAGGTAAAAAAGAGCCTTGGATGTAGATGCCATCTGCACAAAATGAAAGCTACAGCCAATCATCTTTGACTTCGCCTGCACCATAATAATGCACAAAAAATACACGTTCAGTTTTCACTAAAGATTTATATATGGAGCTGTAAAACTGTGTTTTTACATTTATAATTTAACTTTAATGGCCCACCCCCACCTACTTAAAGTGTTACTAAACCCAGGAACTATATCTGGTCTCCCACAGTACAGAGATCATGGAAATGCAATTATTTTAGTAAATATAAATTTCCCCGGCCGAGCACTGGTTAAAACTTGTAGGAGGAGTTTTCATTCTCTTGTCTGATTGTCCTATGAGTCTGCTGGAACCCTGACCCTCTGTCTGGACAGTACTGATTGGCACTGTGCGGATCACATGCACCCCCCCCCCCCCAAAAAAAAAAAACTCACTGCAGAGTGCCCCCAAGGCTCTGTACTATCAGGAGATGGATTGGAAACTGTGGAAGAAGGGGAGGATCAGAGAAGTCAGGATCACACAGCCTTTTTCTACAATGCATTGGATTAACCCCTTAGGTTCCACAGTGAGCATAACAAGCATGTTTTACTGCATCATATACAGACTGATTTTACTGTTGTGGGTTTAGTAACACTTTAATTGTCATGATTGTATGTGTAGCAGCATTTTGATATGTATTTGAATGTGTGGAAACGGCTTCCTTTTATATATATATATATATATATATATATATATATATATGCACATGGTCTTATGCTTTCTGCACTGGCTAAACTTTCCATCTCTTTCCATTTTTTAGAACACGAGATTTGATCCGTGCAGGAGTGATAAAGCAAAATGAAAAGCCAATCTGGTATGATGTGTATGCTGCCTTTCCACCAAAAAGAGAACCATCCTATGTGAGTCCCCCAAAACGTCGACCGAAACCTGTTGATAATGTGCCTGCAATTTTTTACAGAGAAGATATCATAAGAGCGTGAGTCTTTAAGCTGCATTCTTTTACACATGGTTTTGTTGTTTGTTACTAATTGAAGTCCTTTGTCTATGGTGCTTGTGTCGGTTCTCATTTATCCAGGTCATGGTATATAAAATAGTAGTTGGTTACATTCATATGGGCTTGTTTTGTAGCTGATCCAGCCACTTCTTCAGTTCTAGTGTCTGTAAAATACCCCAGCATTTACAGTACATGCTCACAGGTAGCATCGACACCTCAATCCAATCCCAATGAAAGGCAAATGTTATTGGCCAAGAACAGGTTGGGGAGTCTAAAAGGAATCACCCTGTTCTGGTTACATTTTCCCATCCTTGGTGTCAGGAAGGCTTCATAGTTGTCTTTTGATTTACGTGACCAAAGGTGTGACTTGTCAAATGCCAGGGTAGAGATGTTAAACCAGCACTATATGTGGAATACATACAGATTGATGGCCCCACCCCTGTTCAGTGTTTATTATTATTATTATACACGATTTATATAGCGCCAACAGTTTACGCAGCGCTTTACAATGTATAGGGGGGGACAGTGATGGTTGTTCTAGTTAGATTTACCTCTTTCACGCTTCTTGTGAATCGGTTGTCTTCTGTGTCCAAAATGTGCATACACTGTTCTCAAAGGAATGTCCCTTTTCCGTGGAAATAAACCATCCTATCATGTTCAGCCAAGGAAGCTGTCATCTTGGCCTTTGTTTAATCTTCAACTGCCATGATGCTGCACATCTGATCAGTTATGACACCAGCCATTGGATGGTTTGACAGTTTGGTTAAGAGCACAACCAATGTGACCATTAGGCCCCTTTCACACTGGGCGCTGGCGGTATAGCGGCGCTATTTTTAGCGCCGCTATACTGTGGTTTTTTCCGCGATATTCGGCCGCTAGCGGTGCGGTTTTAACCCCTGCTAGCAGCCGAAAAAGGGTTAACGCATTGCCGGCGTTATAGCCGCGCTGTCCCATTGATTTGATTTCAATGGAAAGGAGTGGTATACACACCGCTCCTTCACCGCGCAAAAGATGCGGCTAGCAGGACTTTTGGAGCGGTCCTACTAGCGCACCCTCAGGCTTTCACACTGAGAATGCAGGGCAGGAGTTTTTCAGGCGGTATTTAGGTGCTATTTTAGCGCTGAAACGCCTGAAAAACTCCTCAGTGTGAAAGGGGCCTTACATTCTCGGCATGTGCTGAAAATGTAACTGTTAAAGTTGAAGTAATCTACCGTACATGAATTTTACCTATAGGTAAGGCTTACCTTAAGGTACTGTAAATATCTCCTAAACCTGCACCATTTAGGAGATATTTACTGTACATGCAGCCGGTGACATTACCGACGCATGTGCTCTGAAGGAACGGCCACCTGGGCCATTCCTTCAGAGTCCTGTGCCATAAACGGCAGCTCATGCACGGGAGTGACGTCATTGCGGCTCCAGCCGCTCACACAGCCGGAAGCCAGAAACCCAGAAGGAAGACCGGGTGAAGATGGAAGCCCTGTCAGCGGTGCCAGCGCGGTGCTGGAAAGGCTTTGTTCTAAGGTAAGTTTCACATAATGCGATGCATACTAGCATATTATAACTTTGCCTTGCAGGTTAAAAAAAAAAAATCGCCGGCGGTTTAGTACTGCTTTTAAGATGTAGGAAAACTGAGTCTTGACCTGTAAAATTTGTCCTCCTATATTGGGTTAGGTCTTTGCATTCTTAGCTAAACTACACTACGTATACCAAGTTACTTCGCTTGTGTTTGGGTGTCGGATCTTTTGGATGTACAAGTGTCTGTCTCTGTGATTTATGGGGCCTGAATGACATGAATGCATTGTTTGTTTTTACTGACATTTCTACATATGCAGTGGCTATATTACTCTGGGTGTTCTGCTTCACCCCTCTGTTCAATGGTCCTGGTCATTTGTCACGTTTTAATGAAAGCTAAATCTGGGTAGCTAGAGTCTTTCAAAGCACTCCTGAGATGTTTGTCTATAGACTCTGTTTGTTATTACTATCCCAGCCCAATGAGTTCTAATAGCCCCCTAGTTTGTAATCTAGTGGGTGGGTGAGAGCCAAAAAGGAGATACTGGTCTGCGTGGGTGATTTCCTGTAGACTTCATGTTCTAAGTCACCCCACCCCTTCTGACAATGTAATATCAGCCTTTCCATAGTGATTGGATTCAAGGAGTTGTAAAGTCACAAGGTTTTTTTATCTTAATGCATTCTATGCATTAAGATAAAAAGCCTTCTGTGTGTAGCAGTCCCCACAGCACCTCCTAATACTTGCCTAAGCCCCTCTCTGTCCAGCAATGTCCACCAGTGTCTTGTCCGTCTGAGGCACAGCAGAAGCGCCATTGGCTCCTGCTGCTGTCAATTAAAGTCAGTCAGCCAATCAGGAGAGAGAATGGGACACAGGGAGCTATGACTCTGCTCGGGTGCCCCATTGCAAGCTGCTTGCTGTGGGGACACTCGAGAGGAGGGAGGGGCCAGGAGCAGAGAAGAGGGATCCGAGAAGAGGAGGATCTGGGCTGCTCTGTGCAAATCCACTACAACAAAGCGGGTAAGTATAACATATTTATTATTTTTAATGGGGGTAAAAACAAACAAGACTTTACAATCACTTTAAAGTAGAGTGCCATCCAAAAGTGGAACTTCCACTCATCTGATTCCTCTCCGCTCCTGTGCCACACTTGGCACCTTTTGGGAGGGAGGAGGGGATATCTGTCTTGGACAGGTATCCTGTCCCCACTTCTGGGAGACCAGGCCGTGGCGATCTACGTCAGCAGCTCGATCCCCCTCATCCTCCCTCCTCTTCTGCAGGCCAGTGAAAGAGCGCAGCTGGCTTCGAACATGCGCAGTAGGGGATGTATAGCTGCTACTTTCAGTGCTACTTGTGTGGATATAAATGTTGGGGTATTTTCCTGCCACTCATGTAAACTAGAGCTGCTTGATTTAATCGTTAAAAAATCTCGATCTCGATTCAACCCCCCTCACGATGTTAATCTGGAATTTCCACGATTCTATGTAACAAGTGCCAAGCCATTCTGTGCTCAAAGCTGTAATTTTTTTTTAAAAAGGCTGGCAAATGTTTATCAACATTGCTCAGAGCTGAGAGATAACTATAAAGATTGTACCATTTTGGTTCTTTTAGATCAAAAGAATGAACTTTGGTCTGTAAATGAGGTCAGTTTAACAACTTAAAGACTAAGCCTTTTTCTGACACTTGTTGCTTACAAGTTGAGATCTTTTTGCTAGAAAATTACTTGGAACCTCCAAACATTTTTATATATTTTAGCAGAGACCCTAGAGAATAAAATGGCGGTTGTTGCAATATTTTATGTTGCACTGTATTTGCGCAGAGGTCTTTCAAATACACATTTTGGGGAAATGCCAGACCAGTGCAAGAGTCAGGTGAGAACAGACCATTGGATAATGGTAGCACAGGTAATGTCGGTAGGGCTACAAGGTAACAGCTCAACTTGGCAATTGATCCTATGACAATGATGCTGGAGTTGGGCATCAAAGGTACTGCTTGGACCTTGAAGAAGAGGGTATTTCTTGAAAGCTTGTTCTGAAAATTTGGATGTTAATGCAAATAAAAAAAAAAGTATCATGGACAGTAATCAATTGTTTTTGTAACAAGTATACTAATACAGCAATAATCACTTCTTATTTCTCTTATCGTCCATGGACTGACACAGCTCTCATACTGATTACGTGTGGGTATATGTCCCTGCTTGCAGGAGAAGACCTAGGCAGAATGTTAGATGTTAAAACATTCTAGAACAAACCAGAGCTGAACAGCCCCGCCCAGGGGGGCGATCCCTCCGGACATTACCCTCCCACCTGCAGCTAGCAGCCTCAGTTTTTTTTTTCTGCCTAGCAGAAGGAGAAGACGTGGTTCTCTCAGGAGCCAGTCTCCTGGAAGATTTTACTTTAAAATTTTATTCCTTTTGGGAATTTTATTATTTTATTTTTGAGACCTTCAATCAACTGTCGGCTGGGCAACAGGTTGGGTACACTAGTATCCTTGTAGTCTTCCCTGTCCGACCATCGAGCGTGCTGATCCTCGCCTTGTGTGCGTGAGACTCAGTTCACGACATACCCCATGGCTCCAGGGGTGGCCGGGTTGCTTTCATGCTCCCGCGGTCCTCTCAAGATTGTACAGTACCTGACTGTATCTTTCGCGGTGGACCGGGCCGACAGCTACGCAGTACTACTCTGTGATAGGTCTGTCTGAAACAAGCCAGTGGGTCCCTCTAGGGATGGGTAAGTAGTCTCTCCTGCTGCAGGTGAGTACATGCTGGCTGTGTTTCTTTGTGTGGGGGGTTCTCCCTGTCTCCCCCCTGTTATGCTGCTCTCTGAACCCTGTTCTGGTGCTGTGCTGTGTGGGGGTGCTTGGGGGGGTCGCTCTGCCCTGGGGGGGGGGGCGCTCATGGCTGTTGGTGAACTCTGGAAAGTGTTCTGGGGGAGTGTGTGAGGCCTTATTGCGTGCGCCATTGGCACTGTGTTTTAAATTTAAAAAGTGCGCTCAGCGGCCATCTTGCCGCGGCTCAAATGCGCAGTTATACAGGCGCCCGGCGGTCATTTTCTTGTAGCCGTGGCGCTTTCACTTTCATTTTTGGCTGGGGGTCAAAGACGTCCCTGGGTGCGTAAGCCTACCAAGCAAGCTCCCATGCCCACCACCGCATGAAGTCTTGCCCCTGCCCGACTCTGGGGTGGGGGGACGTCTTTGCAGGTTCTCGGTGCGGTGGACCTCCCGGATCTCCGACGGGTGGGTGTGCGAGGTGGTCACCTCAGGATACAGGATAGAATTCCGCTCGTGGCCCCCAAACAGGTTTTTTCCCTCGAACCTCCCTCTCCTTTCTGCCCGCCGGGCGGCCCTCTTGGGGGCTGTACAGGATTTGCTCGGGTGCGGAGTAATTGTGCCGGTTCCGTCACGAGAGGTTTCAGGGGTTTTACTCAAACCTGTTTGTTGTCCCAAAGAAGGACGGGGTCCGGCCAATCCTGGACCTCAAGGGCCTGAATGCCTATGTGAGGGTAATAAAATTCCGGATGGAATCCATTCACACGGTGATCGCGACACTCCTCCAAGGGGATTTTTTGGCGTCCTTGGATATCAAGGACGCTTGCTTGCACGTCCCAATCTGCGCACGCCACCAGAGGTTTCTGCGCTTTGCCATAGGCGAAGTCCACTATCAGTTCGTGGCTCTTCCCTTCGGCCTAGCGTCGGCACCACGGGTTTTCACCAAAGTGCTTGCCCCGGTTCTAGCTTTGCTGAGACAGCGAGGAATTGTTATCATGGGCTATCTAGACGATCCCCTTCTCAGAGCAGAAAATGGCTCAGAATTGGAGGAAAATGTGACAATAGTCAGTCAGACCCTCCGGGACTTCGGATGGATTCTGAACACGCAGAAGTCGGCTCTAGTCCCGACTCAGCGCTTGGAGTATCTGGGTCTGATCCTGGACACTTTGGCAGCGAAGGTGTTTCTACCCTCAGAGAAGTTACTGACACTTCAGTCGGCAGTGCAGGTTCTGACGTCCTGAAAATGGTCGTCAATTCGCTTCTGCATGACAGTCCTGGGACTAATGGCCTCCTTCGAGGCTGTTCCGTATGCTCAATCACACACTCGGGCATTGCAGAAGGGAATTCTGTCTGTTTGGGACAAGTCCCCATTATTATTGGATCTTCAGGTTCAGTTCAGTCACTCTGTCAAGGCGTCCCTGACGTGGTGGCTGAGATCCCTGACTCTTCGGGCCGGGAAGTCGTTCCTCCCCATCCACTGGACGGTGATCATGACGGACACCAGCCTGACGGGCTGGGGAGGAGTGTGGGGAGTCCTGTCAGCTCAAGGGCTCTGGACTCCAGACGAATCTCGTCTCCCAATCAACGTCCTTGAATTGCGGGTGATCAGACTGTGTCTCTCCGCATGGTCGAAGAGGCTACAGGGCCGCTCGGTCAGAATCCAGTCGGACAACGCCACAGCCGTGGTGTATGTCAACCATCAGGGGGACACTCGGAGCTCGGCTGCGGCGTCCGAGGTCGCCCACATCCTAAGGTGGGTGGAAAGAAGCATGCCGGCACTGTCGGCCGTCTACATTCTGGGCGTAGAAAACTGGCAGGCGGACTATCTGAGCCGCCAGTCCCTGGACCAGGGGGAGTGGTCCTTGCATCCGGGGGTGTTTCAACTCCTTTGTCGGCGATGGGGCACTCCGGATGTGGACCTGATGGCGTCTCGACTCAATCGCAAGGTGTCAAGGTTTGTGGCCAGGTCCAGAGACCCCTGGGCGGATGCCTCGGACGCGTTAGTGGCCCCGTGGGGTCAGTATCGCTTGATGTATGTCTACTCTCCGCTGCAGTTGCTTCCTCATCTGCTGCGCAGGGTGGCGGCCGAGGGCATCCCGGTGATCCTCATTGCCCCGGACTGGCCTCGGCGTCACTGGTACGCCGACCTGGTACGTCTCATCGCGGACGTCCCTTGGCGCCTGCCCTTGAGGGAGGACCTTCTATCTCAAGGTCCTATCTTTCATCCTGCTTTACAGTCTCTGGCTTTAACGGCATGACTATTGAGAGCCAGGTGCTGAAAGACCGAGGCCTGTCGGATTCGGTAATTTCAACCATGCTTAGGGCAAGGAAGTCTTCTTCTAGGAAGATCTATCACCGTACCTGGAGAGCTTACATCGCTATGTGCGAAGAGCTAGACTGGCGTCCACGGACGTATTCTTTCCCCAGAATCCTGCGGTTCTTACAGCGTGGTGTTGCACAAAGGCTGGATTTGAGCACTATTAAGGGTCAGATTTCGGCCTTGGCCGTTTTCTTTCAAAGACCCCTAGCAGGTCATTCCTTAGTTAGCACTTTTGTGCAGGGGGTACGCCATGTGGTTCCACCTGCCAAGCCCCAGCTCCCTCCTTGGGATCTGAACTTGGTGCTCTCGGTTCTTCAGGAACCTCCTTTTGAAAATATAAGAGATTTCTCTTTTAACTTTGTCCCAGGAGGTGGCATTCTTAGTGGCCATCACTTCGGGTTAGACAAGTGTCTGAGTTGGCGGCTCTGTCATGCAAGTCGCCTTACCTGGTCCTCCATATGGATAAGGCGGTATTGCGACCGCGACCGTCTTTCCTTCCTAAGGTGGTTTTGGCTTTTCACCTTAATGAGGACATTGTCCTTCCGTCCTTGTGCCCTCATCCATCACATCCTAGAGAGGTTGCGCTTCACAATTTGGATGTGGTGCGTGCCTTACGGGTATACCTGGCGGCTACTGCTTTTATTCGGAATGTGGATCAGACAGACTGTTATACAGGCCTATGCCATTAAGGAGCGGGTGCCTCCCTTCCCGGTCACTGCACATTCCACCAGGGCACAAGTGTCGTCCGTTCATACCTTTTCATAATTCTACAAGGTTGATGTGGCTGCATCTTCGGATGCTTCCTTTGGCCGCAAAGTGTTGCAGGCCGCTGTTTAATGTTGCAACTCCTCTGTTGAGGAGCTCTGCTGGTTTGGAGTGAAGTTTTTGGTTGTTCTTTACTATTTTGCTCCCACCCTTTTCTTATACTGCTTTGGGACGTCCCACACGTAATCAGTATGACAGCTGTGTCAGTCCATGGACGATAAGAGAAAATAGGATTTTCTCTTGTCATCCATGGACTGACACAGCGTGTCTTATACACCTTTACACGTGGGTTATGTCCCTGCTTGCAGGAGAAGACCTAGGCAGAATGTGAGATGTTATACATACATACATTCTAAACAGCCAGAGCTGAACAGCCCCGCCCAGGGGGGCGGTCCCTCCTGACATAACCCTCCCACTGCAGTCAGCAGACCTCAGTTTTTTTCTGCCTAGCAGAAGGAGAAGACATGGCTCTCTCAGGAGCCAGTCTCCTGACCTATTTTTTTTATTCCTTTTGGAATTTTTTCCTATTTTTTTTTTTTTCTTTTGAGATCTTCTATCAACTGTCGGCTGGGCAACAGGTTGGGTACAAGATATCCTCGTAGTCTTCCCTGTCCGACCATCGAGCGTGCTGATCCTCGCCTTGTGTGCGTGAGACTCAGTTCACGACATGCCCCACGACTCCAGGGGTGGCCGGTGGGCTTCCAGCTCCGCGGTCCTCTCAAGATAGAACAGTCCGGCTGTATCTTTCGCGGTGGACCGGGCCGACAGCTACTCAGTACCGCACTGTGATAGTTCTGTCAGAAACACACCAGTGGGTCCCTCAGGGGACGGGCAAGTAGTCTCTCCTGGCTGCAGGTGAGTACATGCTGTGTGTTTCTTGTGTGGGGGATTTCCCTGTCTCCCCCTGTGTTTTTTAATGTCACTCTCTGTGCACTTCGCTGGTGCTCTACTGTGTGGGGTGCCTGGGGGCCATACTGTCCTGGGGGGGGGGGGGGGCTCATGCTGCTCTGCATTTCGCTGGGGCTGTTTATTTGAGAGTGAGGGGCCTGGGCGCCGTTCGGCGCCATGTTTGGTGACTGTGCTGTTTTTTACATTGGCGGCCATCTTGCCGTGGTCCGCCAGATTACATTGCGGCGGCCATTTTCTTGTAGCCGCACCTTCTTCTAGCTCTAGTTTGGCCTCTAGTGCCGCTCAGGAACGGCGCAAATCTCCTCAGTCTCTCTCCTCTCAGCTCACTCACGCTGAGCAGCGCGGCGCGGAGAGACAGGGCAGCGGAACCGAGCGGTCCTGGTCAGGTTGGTGGGTCCCCTGGGCATTCCCCTACTTCAGTCAGCACAGCCTGTGGGTGGTCTCAGAGGGGGACATTATGGAGTCAGAGTCACCAGCTTCCCCTAACATGCCAGAGGCAGCAGCCAGTGCTCCAGCACCTGCGGTCCCTATGGACCAGTTGTCGGCAGTCCTGGAATCATTTCTGACCAGGATGGAAGCTGTGTGTGAGCACAAGGGAGCAAAAAAGCGCCCTCTCCCCACTTTATCTGCACAAGGGGAGTGCTCTGATTCAGATATGGGCCTAGCTGCTGCTGCTCAGGACCCTAACTCTGAATATTTAGATGGTTTTGAACAGGACATTCCTTGTGAGGAAGACTCCAGTTCTGAGTCAGTAAATGACAGGGTGCTTGTTAGTGAACTCATTGATGCTGTGAGGGACACTCTCAAGCTAAATGCTGCGACTGCAGAACCTCAGGCGGATACAGTCTCCTTTGGTTCTTTTAAGACCAAGCCTTCTAAAAAGGTTTTTCCATATGTACCTTTCTTTGACCAGGTCTGGGGAAAGCCGCAGAAGACTTTCATGGTCCCGCGGCGTTTGTCTATTAGATACCCCTTTGAAGACGCCCTGCTTAAAAAGTGGGCTTCTCCCCCGGTGGTCGACCCTCCAGTCGCCCGTTTAAACAAGTCCACCACTCTCCCGATGGAGGGGACTCCTGCGTTTAAGGACCCCACTGACAGGAGGTCAGAAGTGGTGAGTAGAGCCATGTCGCCTTGTTGGGATCCGCCCTACGGCCCGTGGTAGCGGCGACCCTTGTGTCTCAGACACTCACGGAATGGGCAAAAATTTTGCACCAAACTGTGCAGGAGTATAACCTTCCTCCAGACACTATTGCTCTGGCCCACCAGATGGTGCAGGGTCTGATATATGTGTGCGACGCCACGTTGGACGCGGCCCCTTTAATATCCAGGGCCTCTGTCTCGGCGGTGGTATTGCGTCGTCTCATCTGGTTGAAATGCTGGTCTGCTGACCTAGCCTCTAAGAAGCTCCTGACGGATCTACCTTTTTAAGGGTGGTAGACTTTTTGGTGCTGCTCTGGATGACATCTTCAAGGATGTCACGGGAGGTAAAAGCACTCTCCTTCCTCAAACTATCAAGGGTAAGGAGGCCCGACGTAAACCGGGTCCTTCCTTTCCAGCAAAAAGTTTTTTTTCGTCCGTCAGAGTCCACGGGTAAGCCATCCCAGACTGACAACAGTGCGGCTGGCGGGCACAAGCGCCCCTGGGTGCGTAAGCCGAACAAGCCGGCTCCCAAGCCCGCCTCCGCGTGAAGTCTTGCCCCCGCCCGTCTCTGGGGTGGGGGGACGACTTCGCAGGTTCACGGATCGGTGGACCTCCCGGATCTCCGACCGGTGGGTGTGCGAGGTGGTCACCTCAGGATACAGAATAGAGTTCCGCTCCTGGCCCCCAGACAGATTCTTTCCCTCAAATCTCCCTCTCCTTCCTGCCCGTCGGGCAGCCCTCTTGGGGGCTGTACAGGATTTGATCGGGTCCGGAGTAATTGTGCCGGTTCCGTCCCAGGAGAGTTTTCAGGGGTTCTACTCGAATCTGTTTGTTGTTCCAAAGAAGGACGGGGTTCGGCCAATCCTGGACCTCAAGGCCCTGAATGCCTTCGTGAAGTTGCAAAAATTCCGCATGGAAGCCATTCGCATGGTGATCGCTACACTCCATCAAGGGGATTTTCTGGCATCCTTGGACATCAAGGACGCCTACTTGCATGTTCCGATCTGCACAAGCCACCAGAAGTTTCTGCGCTTTGCGGTCGGCGAAGTCCACTATCAATTTGTGGCTCTTCCCTTCGGCCTAGCCTCGGCACCGAGGGTGTTCACCAAGGTGCTTGCTCCGGTCCTAGCTTTGCTGAGACAGCGAGGCATTGCTATCGTGGGCTATCTGGACGATTTTCTTCTAAGAGCAGACAGTGGCTCAGAATTGGAAGAAAGTGTGACTATCGTCAGTCAGACCCTCAGGGAGTTTGGGTGGCTCCTGAACGTTCAGAAGTCGGTTCTAGTCCCGACTCAGCGTCTGGAGTATCTAGGTCTGATTCTGGACTCCTTGGAGGCAAGAGTCTTCCTACCTCCAGACAAACTACTGACACTTCAGTCTGCAGTACGGGTGCTGACGTCCCGAAAATGGTCGTCAATCCGCTTTTGCATGAGAGTCCTGGGACTCATGGTGGCCTCCTTCGAGGCCGTTCCTTATGCCCAAGCGCACACCAGGGCTTTACAGAAAGAGATCTTGTCCACTTGGGACAAATCCCCGTTGTCCTTGGATCTTCAGATCCAGGTGAGTCACCTGGTCAGGGCGTCCCTGACGTGGTGGTTGAGGTCCCCGGCTCTTCGGTCCAGGAAGTCGTTCCTCCCCATCCAATGGACGGTGATCACGACGGACGCCAGCCTGACGGGCTGGGGGGGGGGGAGTCTGGGGAGTCCTGTCGGCCCAAGGGCTTTGGACTCCGGACGAAGCCCTCTTACCGATCAATGTGCTGGAGATACGGGCAATCAGACTGTGTCTCTCCTCATGGTCGGAGAAACTACAGGGTCACTCCATCAGGATCCAATCGGACAACGCCACAGCAGTGGCGTATGTCAACCATCAAGGGGGGACTCGGAGCTCAGCTGCGGCTTCCGAGGTTGCCCGCATCCTGAGGTGGGCCGAAAGAAGCGTGCCGGCTCTGTCGGCCGTCTACATTCCGGGCGTAGACAATTGGCAGGCGGACTATCTAAGTCGCCAGACGCTGGACCAGGGAGAGTGGTCCTTGCACCCAGAGGTCTTTCAACTCCTTTGCAGACGGTGGGGCACGCCGGATGTGGACCTGATGGCCTCTCGACTCAATCGCAAGGTGTCGAGGTTTGTGGCCAGATCCAGGGATCCCTGGGCGGATGCGTTGGTGGCCCCATGGGGTCAGTATCACCTGATATACGTTTATCCTCCGCTGCAGTTGCTCCCTCACCTGCTCCGCAGGGTAGCGACCGAGGGAATTCCGGTGATCCTCATTGCTCCGGATTGGCCTCGGCGTCACTGGTACGCCGATCTGGTACGTCTCGTCGCAGACGTTCCCTGGCGGTTACCAATACGGGGGGACCTTCTGTCTCAAGGTCCTATATTTCATCCTGCTTTACAGTCTCTGGCTTTAACGGCATGGTTATTGAAAGCCAGGTGCTGAGAGACCGAGGTCTCTCGGATTCGGTCATTTCGACCATGTTAAGGGCACGGAAGTCTTCCTCCAGAAAGATCTATCACCGTACTTGGAGAGCTTACATCACCATGTGCGAAGAGCTGGACTGGCGCCCACGAACGTATTCCGTTCCCAGAATCCTGCATTTTCTGCAGCGTGGCGTGACCCAAAAGCTCGCTTTGAGTACCATTAAGGGTCAGATTTCGGCCTTGGCCATCTTCTTTCAGCGACCGCTGGCAGGTCATCCCTTGGTTAGCACCTTTGTGCAGGGGGTTCGCCATGTGCTCCCCCCTGTCAAGCCTCCTCTCCCCCCGTGGGATCTGAATTTGGTGCTCTCGGTCCTCCAGGAACCTCCCTTTGAAAATATTAGAGATATTCCCCTCTTGACTTTGTCTCAGAAGGTGGCCTTCTTGGTGGCCATTACTTCCATTAGACGAGTGTCTGAATTGGCGGCCTTGTCCTGCAAGTCGCCCTTTTTGGTCATCCATAAGGATAAGGCGGTGTTACGTCCGTGACCTTCTTTTCTGCCAAAGGTGGTCTCGGCCTTCCACTTAAACGAGGACATTGTCCTCCCGTCCTTGTGTCCTCACCCATCGCATCCCAGAGAGTTTGCGCTTCACACTTTGGATGTGGTACGAGCCTTGAGGGTGTACCTGTCTGCTACTGCTTCTATTCGGAAGTCTGACTCACTATTTGTGGCTGTCTCTGGTCCAAAACAGGGCCAAGCGGTTTTGTCTGCCACCATTTCTAGGTGGATCAGACAAACCGTCATTCAAGCTTATGCTCTCAAGGGGCGGGCGCCTCCCTTTCCGGTTACGGCACATTCCACCAGGGCAATTGGTGCTTCCTGGGCTTTCCGACATCAAGCGTCGGTTGCACAAGTGTGCAAGGCGGCGACCTGGTCGTCTGTTCATACCTTTTCTAAGTTTTATAAGGTCGATGTGGCTGCATCTTCGGATGCTTCCTTTGGCCGCAAGGTGTTGCAGGCCGCTGTTTGATGCTGCAACTCCTCCGTTGAGGAGCTCTGCTTTGTTTGGAGTGAAGTTTTTGGTTTTCCATTTATACTGCTCCCATCCCTCTTGACACTGCTTTGGGACATCCCACGTGTAAAGGTGTATAAGACACGCTGTGTCAGTCCATGGATGACAAGAGAAAATAGGATTTTTGTACTCACCGTAAAATCCGTTTCTCTGGCATCCATGGACTGACACAGCACCCACCCTTCTTTTTAAGTTTGTACTGCTTTGTTACGAACTGAGGTCTGCTGACTGCAGTGGGAGGGTTATGTCAGGAGGGACCGCCCCCTGGGCGGGGCTGTTCAGCTCTGGCTGTTTAGAATGTATGTATAACATCTCACATTCTGCCTAGGTCTTCTCCTGCAAGCAGGGACATAACCCACGTGTAAAGGTGTATAAGACACGCTGTGTCAGTCCATGGATGCCAGAGAAACGGATTTTACGGTGAGTACAAAAATCCTATTTTTGTACTCACCGTAAAATCCGTTTCTCTGACGTCCATGGACTGACACCGCACCCACCCTTTCTTTTTAAGGTTTGTACTGCTTTGTTACGAACTGATGCTGCTAGCTGCAGGTGGGAGGGTAATGTCCGGAGGGACCGCCCCCCTGGGCGGGGCTGTTCAGCTCTGGTTTGTTCTAGAATGTTTTAACATCTAACATTCTGCCTAGATCTTCTCCTGCAAGCAGGGACATATACCCCACACGTAATCAGTATGAGAGCTGTGTCAGTCCATGGACGTCAGAGAAACGGATTTTACGGTGAGTACAAAAATCGTATTTTTTTAACAAATTCTCTATTTTCTCTCCTTAGAAAATTTTATGACACCTATGGTAGCCCTGGAATGCTTAATTTGAACAGATGGGATTACAAATCCACATGCCAAAAGTAAGATCAGATTTTCTTATGTATGCAGCAGCACTACTAGTAATTCTACATATACTTAATGTTCAAAACAATAAATCATTACAATTCAATAACATTCCTTGTTCAATTTGTTTATTGGGACAAAAGCAAGGTACAAAATTATGTACAGTACATCACAATACAACATTCTTCAGTAAAGTACAAAGATGGCCATAAAGGTACAATGAAATTCTGTTTGTGAAACGTAGTTCTCAGGTGCAAGGCATGGATAGGTGGAAAGGATAATGTTACCTGGATTTAGAATGAACCACAAGAAACCAGTATACATCTAACAAATAGGTGAACCCGGCTGGTGTGGATGTTAGTGTCCAGAAGTTCAAATATTATGTAGCATACCTAAGCGTGAAAAGAGTCATTGAAAAAAGAACAAAGAAGAATAAGAAAAGTTTGAAAACGAGAGCAAAGTAGAGGAAGGAAGAGCAGGGGCAAGGGGATAAACAGGGAAGGGGGGTCAAGGTGGTGGGGTAAAAAAAGGTAAGTGGGAGTGAGGAACCACGGGAGGCTGCTGGAATGAGGAGGCTTTAACTCCTCAGCACCTGAATGAAGTGTGTTGCATATTTAGGGGAGCATAAGGACTCAATAAGAAATCTCAATAACCTTGCTTTAAGAAGTACTGATATTGTAGTTTGGAAGTTTCAGGCCTGTGCAAGTCAAGCACAGGAACAAAATCATCCTTCTGTACTTATTATGATCACATTTTGGTGTCCAGCCTTTGAGGCACCAAGTACTCAACTGCTTCTTTGTCTTGCACACTCACTAAAGCAGCCCATAGATTTCTCGATTTTTCTTCTTTTTTTTTTAACACCGTGTTGATGATAGAATGCCTCTCGCAGCTTTCTTGTATTCCCATTGCTTGGGCTATGGGGAGTCTTCCAAGCTGGCAGAACACAATGATTACTGATAGCTGCTATAACTGCCAACAGTAATCACATGTAGAAAAATCCGACAGGATGGCTGTACCTAAATTGATCCAATCAGCCTGCCTGCCCATACATCGATCGAATCTCGCTAGGTCCCCGCTGAACTAGTCGAATTTCGATCCATGTATGGCCAGCTTTAATTTGAGATAGAGTTCTGTTTTAGTGACTTTCTGAAATGAACCAAAGATCTTTAAACCTAAGTTTAGCTAAAAAATAAAAACAAAAATAAGCTCAAGGGACATAACTTATAGTTAGTATGATGTGCCCCTTGTGTTATTTCTTCTCCTTTCAGTAGGAATCCCCTCTGACCTACCAATTGCTGGTGCCTTAAAGGCTGGATACCGAGAATCAAGTCAGGTTGAGTGCTGCTCAGCCACTCACAGGAATCCTTGTAATTTTAGGAATGAGTGCCCAGCCCGTCTCAAATTTGGTTCCAGGAATGGGATGGGAGGTTTACATACCACCTACCCAAACACTTGCCTGAGCCTGTCGGCGATCCAGCACTGTCCTAGTTGCAGGCATCCTCCTTTCACTTCCTGGTTTCACAGGAGACTCAGGCAGCAGTCAGAACCGTAGGCCTCTGTTGCTGTCAGTCAAATCCTGTAAAGAAAGAGTGGGAGTGTGACCCATGGATGCACTCAGCCTGGTTTGCGAGCCTGCCCAGCATAGGTGCCCCCATAGCACCCAGCTCTGGCACATGCAGGAAAGGAGGAATGGAGAGCGTTTGGTTTGGGGTTTAATATCACTTTAATAATAAAAGAGGCCTTACAATCACTTTAAATTTTGTTTATACATGAAAATGGTGATGAATAACGATTGGCATGAGTAGAGTGCCTACATGAGAAAAAAAATAAGAATAAAAAAGGTAAGAAAACCTGATAGGAAAGCTTAGGTCTTTTGTTAAGAGATTAAACTCCTTAAACTGTCTTTAAAGAGGAACTGCAGTCTGCTCACATAATTTGTAATAAAAACATCTTTGTCATTCTGAAGCTTCCCTCCAACCATTTTTGCATATTTTATATACAGGTGATACTCGCAAAATTTGAATATCATGCAAAAGTTCATTTATTTCACTAATGCATCTTAAAAGGTGAAACTAATATATGAGAGAGACTCATTACATGCAAAGCAAGATGGTTCAAGCTGTGATTTTGCTCATGAAAACTCCAAATCCACAATCTCAGAAAATGTTGAATATTGTGAAAAGGTGCAATATTCTAGGCTCAAAGTGTCCAACTCTAATCAGCTAATTAAGCCATAACACCTGCAAAGGGTTTCCTGATCATTTAAATGGTCGCTCAGTCTGGTTCAATAGGAATCACAATTATGGGAAAGACTGCTGACCTGACAGTTGTGCAGAAAACCATAATTGACACCCTCCATAAGGAGGGAAAGCCTCAAAAGGTAATTACAAATGAAGTTGGATGTTCCCAAAGTGCTGTATCAAAGCACATTAATAGAAAGTTATGTGGAAGGGAAAAGTGTGGAAGAAAAAGGTGCACAAGCAGCAGGGATGACCGCAGCCTGGAGAGGATTGTCAGGAAAAGGCCATTCAAAAGTGTTGGGGACTTTCACAAGGAGTGGACTGAGGCTGGAGTCAGTGCATCAAGAGCCACCACACACAGACAGATCCTGGACATGGGCTTCAAATGTCGTATTCCTCTTGTCAAGCCACTCCTGAACAACAAACATCAGATGCGTCTTACCTGGGCTAAAGAAAAACAGACCTGGTCTCTTGCTCAGTGGTCCAAAGTCCTCTTTTCTGATGAGAGCAAATTTTGCATCTCATTTGGAAACCAAGGACCCAGAGTATGGAGGAAGAATGGAGAGGCACACACTGCAAGATGCTTGAAGTCCAGTGTGAAGTTTCCACAGTCTGTGTTGATTTGGGGAGCCATGTAATCTGCTGGTGTTGGTCCAGTGTGCTTCATTAAGTCCAGGGTCAACGCAGCCGTCTACCAGGAGATTTTGGAGAACTTCATGCTTCCTTCCGCAGACAAGCTCTATGGGGATGCTGACTTCCAGCAGGACTTGGCACCTGCCCACCCTGCCAAAAGCACCAAAACCTGGTTCAATGACCGTGGGATTACTGTGCTTGATTGGCCAGCAAACTCGCCTGACCTGAACCCCATAGAGAATCTATGGGGCATTGCCAAGAGAAAGATATGAGACCGAACAACGCAGAAGAGCTGAAGGCCACTATTGAAGCATCCTGGTCTTCCATAACACCTCAGTAGTGCCACAGGGTGATAGCTTCCATGCCACGCCGCATTGAGGCAGTAATTGCTGCAAAAGGGGCCCAAACCAAGTACTGAGTACATATGCATGCTTATACTTTTCAGAGGTCCGATATTGTTCTATGTACAATCCTATTGATTGCATGTAATATTCAAATTTTTTGAGATTGTAGATTTGGGATTTTCATGAGCTGTAAGTGTTCTGTCTCAACTACAAAGCGATAAAGTTCATCTCCAGGTTTAAGTAGGCCTTACTCAAGCTGGTTTGATATTCATCCCTTGCATCGATACAGGCAGTTTAACTCAATGAATAAACTCACAGTTAGGACGACAGACGATGAATCCTTTTGAATGTTCCGTTTAATGATGGATATTCATAGGTAGAAAAACGTTGCAGTTGTAAGCCACATGTAAGATGTTTAGCGTGGAAGATATACAGGAGTAATGACCAGAATCAGGAAGTGGAGGAGATATATAAAGAACTACGGTGAGAGAGAGAGTTCAGCTAGAAAGAAGGGGACAGATCTTGAAGACACAGAGCAAGAAAAATCACATAGTGTAACACAACACTCCCCGTCTGAAATCTTTAGATTTCATAACCTTAAACTAAAATATATATTTTCAAAAAGTCCAATACTGACGAATGTCCTGGAACCTGTAATGAAAAACATGCAACAAGCAAATAATAAACGTAAGTTCAACAGGATGAAGAACATAAAGTCACAGTATGATGTCTTCAAAGAATTCCAAAGTTCTGAGTAGAACCTGTAGATGGCAGCAATGTACTCCCCGCCGTGCCAACAGCATGGCTAGTCCTTGCACAAGTCACTCACCTGGCAAAAGGAGTATTAACTCTGTAATTGGTCGACTAAAGGTTCGTGTCGATCCTCCCTTGGTTACCTTGACTTCTACCTTCCGGACTTTGTTATCGTCGCTGGGCATAACTTTAGTAATAAGACCCATAGGCCACTCATTCCGACAAACTTCCTTGTCTTTTAGAAGGATGAGGTCTCCAACCTTTAAGATTTGGCTTAGATGCTTGCCATTTGTAACGACCTTGAAGGTGGTGAAGATACTTTTTCTTCCAGCGATGCCAGAACACATTGGCTAGATGCTGCACCTGCTTCCATCGATGCCTGTAATGGTGTGACCGCAGCTTCTGTTTTGTACTTACACAAGTGTGGAGTGAGGTGTTCACAGTTCTTATTTCCTTATCTTCAGGGCTTACTAGCCCATAGGTGGTGTCAATAGGGAGTAAGTAAGAGTCCTCACACAGAAACCTTGGAGGTGACAGCCATAAGCTGTCCTGAAGAGCGGCAGGTGACACGGCTCTGGTCCCACAGTCAGCTGGGTTGAGTTCAATGGGAACGTGATGCCATTGACTTGGTAGAGAGAATCTCTTGATACGTTCAACCCTGTTGCTGACGTACACATAAAATTGTTTTGTTTGGTTGTTTATGTAACCAAGTACTACCTTACTGTCTGTATAGAAGGTGAAAGAATCAATTCTAGTGTCCATTTCACTTCGTATGACCTCTGCAATTTCTACTGCTAGCACGGCTGCACAAAGTTCAAGTCTTGGTATGGTATGTGCAGGCTTGGGTGTGAGTTTTGCCTTGCCTAGGACAAAACTACAGTGTGATTCTCCATTCAGTTCAGAGGTCTTCAAATAGGCTACTGCAGCAATAGCTTCAACTGATGCATCAGAGAAAATATGAATCTCTCTCCGGTTAGCAGTTGAAGTGGATCCTGGAACATAGCAACGGGGAATCTGAAGTTTTTCTAGTGACTTCAAAGAATATCTCCACCTTTCCCACTTGTGTTGATTCTCACTAGGCAAGGGAGTATCCCAGTCTATGTTCTCAGTAGACAACTGTCTTAGTAAAATCTTACCTTGAATGGTAACTGGAGCAAGGAAACCCAGTGGGTCATAGATGCTATTCACCACGGACAGGACTCCTCTCTTAGTGAAGGGTTTGTCACAAGTTGACACTTGGAAGGTGAATTTGTCTTGCTTGATGTTCCACAACAAACCCAGACTTCGCTGTACAGGAGGCACATCTGTACCTAAGTCAAGGTTTTTTAGACTAGTGGCATAGTCCTCAGAGTGAAAGGCATTCATAAGTTCCTGGCTGTTGGATATAATCTTGTGCAGTCTAAGGTTTGCTACAGACAGCATCTCCTTTGTTCTGGTGAGAAGATCAATTGCTTCTTTAGCAGTTGGAAAGGACTTAAGTGCGTCGTCAACGTAGAAGTTTCTTTCAACAAATTGACGGGCATCAGATCCATATTCAACTTCTCCAGTCTGAGCTGTTCTCCTTAGCCCATAAGTTGCCACTGCTGGGGAAGGACTGTTACCGAAGACATGTACCTTCATGCGATAATCTATAACTTTCTTGTTGAGGTCATTGTCCTTGTGCCATAGAAACCTGAGGTAGTTTCTGTTGTCTTCTCTGACGATGAAGCAGTGAAACATCTGTTGAATGTCGGCCATTACTGCTACAGGCTCTTGTCTGAAACGAATCAAGACTCCTATTAGACTGTTGTTCAAGTTGGGTCCAGTAAGGAGCACCTTCGTGCTGAGCACTGGAATCAAAGACAACTCTGATTTGGTCTGTTTTGCGTGGGTGATACACGCCAAAGGATGGAAGGTACCAGCATTCTTCTCCCTCCTTTAGTGGGGGAGCAGGCTCTGCATGAGCTCTGTCAAATACATTTTGCATAAAGTCCACAAAGTGCTTTTGCATCTCTGGTTTCCTGCTTAAGTTTCGCTTTAAGGAGGAGAATCTACTGATGGCCTGCTGTAAGTTGTTGGGCAATCTCTCTCTTGGGAGACGAAAGGGTAGGGGTGCTACCCAGTTATTGGAGTCATCTTGAAAGAACTCATTGTCCATTACCTTGATGAATTCTTTGTCTTCCATTGAAGGAGCCAGTATGTCATCTTCACTGGTTGCATTAAACACTGTAGACCCAAAGTCGCCATCATGGCAGGAGAAAGGGCTTGTGTCACCTGAGATACCATGTTGCCATTTGTGGCTGGCTATCTTCTCTTTCACCCAGTAGTGATGTGGGCATGGCTCAAAGTAAGTGTTTCGGCCATTTGGCAGAACATTTGTCTTGAATGACGAAATGTTGGTAGGTCTTTTCATTTTGCCTATGCAGACATTGCCTATGATGACCCATCCTAGATCCGTGCGCTGGGCAAATGGGGCATCTGGGGGTCCACTGACTTGTCTGTGTACCTTGTGAACTCTTAGAATGTCTCTTCCTAACAGAAGAAGGATCTGAGCATCTTTGTCAAGCGGTGGTATCTCATTTGCTATTACCTTGAGGTGAGGGTGATGGAAAGCAGCAGCTGGAGTAGGGATTTCTTCCCTGTTGGCAGGTATCTGATTGCACTCAACAAGTGTAGGTAAGGGTAATTGCAAGTTACCTTTGAGAGAAGATACCATGAGTCCATGAGCCCTTCTTCTAGAAACCTCTATAGTTCCACTACAGGTACCCAAGGTGTAAGGATGAGCTTCGCCTTTTATTTCAAATAGATTGAACAATTCCGATTTTGCAAGTGATCGATTGCTCTGATCGTCTAAGATAGCATATGCCTTTAGAGACTTTTCTGGTTGATCCTTGTGGTATATGTTCACCAAGCATATCTTAGCACAGGACTTACCACAGCGGTCTTCTCCACAAACTTCAGTGCAGGATGAAGAAATGATGGTAGAATTAGGCACTTGGTCTGTATTCTCCCCGCCATGCGTTAACCTGGGAGGAGTGTTGGCAGGTTGTGCAGAGCTGGGCTCAAGAGGATGGAGGGCTTGCACATGTTCTTCAGAGCCACACTCTATGCACTTGATGGACACATTACAGTCCCTTGCAAAATGTTCTGTAGAAGCACAGCACCTGAAACATACCCTAAATGTCTTTAAAAGCTCCTTGCGCTCTTCCAGAGGCTTTTTCCTAAAGCCGATACATTTATTGAGGGGTGTGGCTTCTTGTGTATGGGACACACTCTGCTAGGGTTTTCAATCTTCCTACTCTGTTTGTTCGTGGCCAGAACTGTGGTAGGAGTGGGAAGGATGTCAGTCTTTTTCACGGACACTGGGCCTCTATGGTTTCTGTAGTTGCCCTGAAGACTGGTACTCTTAGGAAAGGGTGAGAAGAGACTGTACTCACCGTAGGAAAAACTTGGATCGTTCTTGGTCTCTGCAATTTCCCTGATGAATTCACAGAAGAAAGAGAATGGAGGGAAGGAAACCTTGTTCTCTCTTTTGTATGATGACCCTAGTGCAGTCCATTTCTCTTGCAAACCATACGGGAGCTTGGAGACAATTGGGTTTACCCCTCTTGGAGTGTCAAGGTAACTGAGTCCAGGTAGTTTTGGGTCTGTCTTGGCTAGCTGAAGCTCAAGGAGAAGGTCACTCAGTCTCTGGAACTCCTTGTTGTCCTTACCGGATATCTTTGGGAAAGTTTCCAGACGCATGAACAAAGCATTTTCTATAGCTTCTGGACTGCCATAACTTTGCTCTAGTCGCTCCCATGCAGCTGTGAGGCCTGCAGTAGGATTGTCCATGAAAACCGATCTTAATGGCTTAACACGTGCAGCAGATAGAGGACCAAGCCATTTGATCAGCAGATTCAATTCTTGATCAGCTGTAATGCCAATATTGCTGATTGTAGTTCTGAAGGCACATTTCCAACTTCTGTAGTTCTCAGGTTGGTCATCAAAACTTGTAAGACCAGTCTTTGAGCTCTCTGCGAAGCATGTACCTCACAAACTCTTCTGTCTCAGTTGTCTCCGCCTTTATGTGAGATGCTGTTGGCTGTATGGTGCTGATTGCGTTATCTTTGACATTGTTGTTAAAGGACACAGGGAAATATGGTGCAGCAGATGCATCCAGGTGAGTTGCTTGCTTGAAGTCAGTTGTTCCAATGGTACGTTGATTCAAGGCTGTACTGATGACTGGAGATTGATGACTTGCTTGAAGCTTGCGCTGATGCTCTGTGACGTATGAAGGCAGGCAAGGTAGGCAGGTAGGAAATGCAGTGGAGTGATTTTGAGTGCAGGAAGTTGCTGGAACCTCTTTAACTTGAAGCTGTGAAGGAGTCTCTATGTAGCCGGGAGCATTGGAGACAATGGAGTGTGCACTGCAGTGGCTTAGGACATAGTCTTTAGTGTGTTTGAGGGGGTCTTCCATATCTGCTATGTTTAGGTTAATGCTGTCTTTCTCACTTGCACCTTCGTCTGCACTGATAGCTTGCTGTAGGACCCTTAGCTTTGCCATAGCTGCGTCATGTTTACACTGTTCATTTAAGGTTTCCATTGTTGCTCTTTGAAGTGCTGACTGCACTTCCATCTCTGCTCTTTTTTCTGCATATGCCACCTGCACTTTGCTGGCTTCCACTTCAGCGCGGGCATTAATAAGTCGCTCACTGAGTGTTGAGTATCTTGAACTATGGGATCTTGACGAGTTTTTAGAACGTCTGGTGGAAACAGATCTGTGAGATGCAGTGTCCTGTAACAGCTTTATTTTTGCTTCTGCCTTTAATCTGGTTTGCTGGATAAAACTGTCTCTTTCAATATTGAGAGCATTGACACGCTTTAATTGTGTCATCGCACTTTCTGTATTCATGTTTTGCAATACATTAGTGAATTTGCTGCTGGTAAGCTGATAAAGCTCATATGAGGCAGAAAGTTGTTTAATGGCGCCCTCTAGTGTCAGTGGTTCACGTTCAACAGACACTGTATTGGCTTCAGCAAGGATTTTCTCCCAGACTAATTCCAAGCTATTTGACAATTCAGTCCTTGAAGCTTCATAATTCTCCATTACTTTCCAAGTGGGTTTAACTGAGCGTTTGGGTAACTCCGTTTCTTCAGGAACTTGTGAGGAGGTAGATGTGAGTTCACATGCAGAAGCTTGGTCACTCATGATAGCAGACTGACTGTGAAAGCAGGCAGGATCTGTGTGCTGAAATATGACACTGTGCAGATTGTCTCAGGCTATAAGGCTGCCATGTGCTGCTCTGTCCCTTCTGTCTTGCTATGAGGGCAGTAAATCTTGTCTGTTTCAGTACTGACATGCAGAAATCTTGTAATTAGGCTGTGAAACTCAGTTTTTCTACTGTTCTGTCTCAACTACAAAGCGATAAAGTTTATCTCCAGGTTTAAGTAGGCCTTACTCAAGCTGGTTTGATATTCATCCCTTGCATCGATACAGGCAGTTTAACTCGATGAATAAACTCACAGTTAGGACGACAGACGATGAATCCTTTTGAATGTTCCGTTTAATGATGGATATTCATAGGTAGAAAAACGTTGCAGTTGTAAGCCACATGTAAGATGTTTAGCATGGAAGATATACAGGAGTAACGACCAGAATCAGGAAGTGGAGGAGATATATAAAGAACTACGGTAAGAGAGAGAGTTCAGCTAGAAAGAAGGGGACAGATCTTAAAGACACAGAGCAAGAAAAATCGCATAGTGTAACACAACAGTAAGCCATAATCATAATTATGACAAATCACGGCTTGAACTATCTCAAATATTAGTTTCACCTTTTAAGTTGCATTAGTGAAATAAATGAACTTTTTGCACGATATTCAAATTTTTCGAGTATCACCTGTATACTGAGATTCTGTACTTGCCAAATATGCTGCAGAAATCTCCTTCCACTGAGTCTGGCTGCAACCATTTTAACTGTGGGTGCCTGTTCACTTCCTGGATTTACACAGACACACACACACCTCCAGCTCTGCAGCTCTCATTGGCCCTCTTATGACTCCTCCCATCCTGGCAAACTCTCACGAGAGTGAGAGAGAGAGAGAGCTGTTTATGATGTCATAAGCCTAGGCTTTTTACCAGACATGAAATAGGAAGTGGGGTGTATAAGGTATTTACTGGCAGAAAAAATGTGTTTTAGTATCCAAAGTTAAAACGACAAGGGCAGAAGATTTAATAGATGGAAAGTTGAAAAAATGACTGAAGGTCCACTTTAAGATAGATGCGCATGTTTTATTGGAAAGCTGATACCACTGTCTTTAGCTATTGTTTTACATTCTATCTCCTGTCTGTTTTAGGTTTGTGGAGAAATATTTAGAACTTCAAAAATCTGGAGTAGTAAGTGAAGAAAATTTGTTTGAAGAGACCGGAAAAGCTCTGCTCTCACAAGGTGTCATTTTAAGAAGGTCGGGAGTAACAACGGTAAGTGCGTTGCTTGTCTTTACATTACATTAGGGCTGGACTAGATACCTCTGACCATGTAACCTGAGCATTGCTGCTTTTTCAGCTACTGAATAAAGCTTAATAATAGTTCCAGCAAAAGAGGAACATGAAATTTAATGTAGAAATAATCCCTGTTTAAAGTAGAACTCCAGCCTCACTTTTCTCTGTCCCATCTTCTTCTGCCTCTGATTCTTAGTTGAAAACTGTTGCTTTTGTAATTTTCTCCCTCTCCCCTCCCCACTGTGCGCCTCTGAATTTTTATTGCAGGTCATTGCAGCAGGCACACTTCTATCTGCAGATATCCACTCTTCCTACATGATTACCTTAACCACTTGCTTACTGGGCACTTAAACCCCCCTCCTGCCCAGACCAATTTTCAGCTTTTAGTGCTGATGCACTTTGAATGACAACTGCGCGGTCATACAACGCTGCACCCAAATGACATTTTTATAATTTTTTTTCCCACAAAGGGCTTTCTTTTGGTGGTATTTGATTACCCCTGTGGTTTTTATTTTTTGTTAAAAAAATTAAAGACCAATTATTTTTTTTAGATTTTGTTATAAAATTTTGCAAACGGGTAATTTTTCTCCTTCATTGATGTACGCTGATGAGGCTGCACTGGTGGGCACCGATGGGCTGCACTAGTGGGCACCTATGGGTGGCAGTGATGGGCACTTATGGGTGTCAATGATGGGCACTGACGAGCACTGGTAGGTTACACTGGCACCACATTGATAGGTGGCACTCGTGGGCATTGATGGCACTCGTGGGCATTGGTAGGTGGCACTGGAAGGCGGTAATTGTGGGCACAGATGAGGCAGATGTGCCTCCTTCCTCTTTGGGACCGATGTCCCTTGCACATAAGCCGGTGATTGGCTTTTTTTTTCTCGCGCTGTCAGTGTGAGGGGGGAAAAAAAAAAAGATCCCCAAGCTTTTGTTTTACATCACGTGATCAGCGGTCATTGGCTGACAGCTGATCATGTGGTAAGGGGCCAGGATCGGCCCTTTACTCGGATCTGTGATCACCCGAGTCTCAGTGACTCGGTGATCACAGCGCGCGCGCCCTGCAGGGGGTGCGCGGGGAGCGAGCAAAGGGGAGGACGTCTATTGACGGCCCCCCCGGAAATTCAGGTCTGTGCTGTGCCGTCAGTTGGCTATAGCGCGGACGTCAAGTGGTTAAACTGTCTTAGACACACCCCTGGGATTTAGGTGTCGTCACAGCTGTTGTATCCTATGTGGTGCACCCAACTTTCAAAGTCAATTTCATCTGTGTGAGAAAGAGTTACAAAGTATTAGGCCCCTTTCACACGATAGGCCCACTCGGATCCGCCTGTCTATTTTTCAGGCGGATCCGAGCGGGCCATCCATTGACTCCTATGGGCAGGCGGATGTCAGTGGAGATGTCCGCTGACACCTGTCTGCCATCTGCTCAAGACAGACGGATCGCGATACGTTCGCTATCCAACTGGCAGATCAGATCAGATGAGATGTAATAAAAATGCTGTCCATTTTCATCCGATTTCCCCCCCCCCCCCCCATAGAGATCAGTGGCGCTCTGACAGGTCCCTCCCGCTCAGTAAGTAGAGACGGACATGTCATCCGCTAGCTCAGTGAAGATCAATGGAGCGATCTCCCGCTGAGCTGATGGACTCCGCTGAGCGGATCCGCCTCGTGTGAATAAGGCCTTAGAGTTAGAAAGTGTGCACCACAGAAGACACAACAGCTGTGATTGACACCTTCTGAAGCCCAGGGGCCTGCCCATCCTGCACCTTGACTTGGACACGTGTACAGGAGGGGTAAGGTGTGCGTTTTGTGCAGTGTGATTTGGACTGAAAATGCATAACACACAGCATACTGCCTTCTGCTGTTCACACCTGGGTAAAGCTGAGTAATGGCATAGATAGGTAAGATGTCTGCTAAATGTAAATCACTGTTAGTGGATGTTACAGCAGTGATGTGCTGCCCCCCCCCCCCCCCCTTGATTTTCCCCATAGGCCAGTGTAGAGTAAAATGAAAAGATAATTCTAATTTTATTAGAATTTTTTTTTTATTATTATTAATGGTCTGGCAACAGGGTCTTCTTTAAAGTGTACTGCTTTGGTTTGCAAGATACGCTTTATGTAGGTAGTTGAATTCCTTTCTTGTTTACATTATTATTGGACTTTTATGATCTAAATGGCTTAGAAGCATGAGAATATATTTGTCATGCCGAACTGCGGATTCCTTACGAAAACAGCCCAAAAAGCTGTTGTGTGCACACTGAACAGGAGTTTTTTTTGTTTTTTTCTGAGTTTTGAGCCAGGGCCATCCAGAGGAGTAAGACATTATGCAAACATGATGTATAATATTGCACAGCTCTGGAACGCAGTGAAACACTGCATTCTGGTGTGAACATGACACTCAGACAACTATTGCTTTCTTTGTGTCTATCCATGAGATAAAATGCAGGTAACTGCATATAGTATGAAGGGGCCCTTAAAGCGGTGTTCCGGGCAAAAAAATAAAAAATTAAAAGCCAGCAGCTACACATACTGCAGCTGCTGGCTTTTCATAATGGGCAGTTACCTGTCCTGGAGTCCCTCGTTGTTGGCACCGCAGCTGATGTTTCCATCAGCTGTCTGGTGCTGCCGCTGTCATTGTGGGTAAGGTAACCCGGCAGTGTAGCCTTTCAGCTTCACACCGGGAACCCTACTGCGCATGCGCAAGGCCCCGTTCCTCTCACCGCTCCTCTCTCCTATTGGCCTGGCGGCCGGGGGAGGAGGAGAGAGCCCCGCGGTGATGTCACGGGCCGGGGCCCGGACTCCCGGAAGCGGGAAAGGATACTTGTCAAAGACGGGTATCCTGTCTCCCCCCCCGAAAGGTGCCAATTATGGCACCGGAGGGGGGGGGGGGGGTTAGAATCCGATGAGCGGACGTTCCACTTTGGGGTGGAACTCGGCTTTAAGCTTATATACGTTTATGGAAATACTCAATATGGTGCCTTTATCATAATTTTTATTTATGGTATACCAATTTTAAGGCTCTGCAGAACTTTGTTCAAGAAGTTTGTTAGTGTGAGAAACAAACTGCATGGTTAACAAAACCCTTGATTAAGCAGGCCTGGGGCCCGTACCCACAATTCATCATCTAGGGAGCCATCACTCTCCTGTATTATGGTATCATTTGATTGGTTTACTAATGTGAAATTTAACCTTGAAAAAAAAAGGCTGACGGGTAGTACTTTTCTGACAGAAGAGACCCTATTGATCATAATTGCTTCTCCCTGCCTGTCAGTGTTAATGTACTCTGAGCCACACATGCGCAGCTCAGCGAACATTTGCAGCATGCATCTGTGCCGTGATTGTGGCACTGCCAGTCAGGTGGGCAAACAGTCCGATCCCGGACAAAAGATGGGACAACCATGACCAGTGGGAGTACTGACAGTACAGTACTACAGGGGATTATTTTGATATGTAAGTGTGCATTATTGTGCTACTATGCTTTGCATTCTAGCACATTTAGGCGAACATCTCCTGGGGGCCCTATTTTTTTTTCTTTTTTTCTTTAAATTGCTGGGTTTCAAAGTGGTTGCAAAGGTCATTATGTTTACCTGTTCTGTGCAATGGTATTGCACAGAGCAGCCCTGAACCTCCTCTTCTGTGGTCCTCCGCTGGCACTCTTTGCTGCTCCTTTTCTCCGTGCGCCCCATAGGAAGCCTCTTACCATGGGGGCTTGCCTGCTGGCTAGCTTCTGAGCTGGGCTGTGTGCATCTACAGATGGTGTGGCATGGCCTTGCTCCCTCCTCTTAGCATTTGATTGACAGCAGCATAAGTCAAGGGCTCCTGTTGCTGTCTCTGAGCCTGTAAGAAGGGAGAGAGAGAGCCAGAGCTGCTGAAGACTAGCACAGCGCTGGATCCATACCCTAAGTTTTTAGGGAGGGAGGTGGAGGCAACCACTAGTGTGTGTGTTTGTTTTTTTTTTTGTTTTGTTTTTTTTACTTTAATGCAGATAATGTATTAAAGAGGAACTGCAGCCTGCTCACATAATTTGTAATAAAAATATCTTTGCCTTTCTGAAGCTTCCCTCCCACCACTTTGCATATTATTTTATATATACTGTTATTCTGTACTTGCCAAATATGCTGCAGAAATCTTCCTTCACTGAGTCTAGCTGCAGCCATTTTAACTCTGGGCAGCTGAAGCTGCTGCCTGTTCACTTCCTGGATTTTAAACACCTACTGGAGTCCATTTTCAATCAAGCGCTGCATCCATCTGCTGCAGCTCTTCTCTCCTCTTCCTGTATTTACCGGGGGCTCTGACAACAGCGGGAGCCATTGGCTTCTTCTGCTGCCAGTTAAATCCAGTGAAGAAAGAGCGAGGGACGAAGCCGAGCTGCACTGTGTGCCCCTATGGTGTGAGTCCAAACATGTGCCCCAATAACTCACAATAGCACACAGCTTGCTATGGATGTACACTTGAAGAAGGCGCAGAAGGCACCAGTGGGAGACCCCAGAAGAGGAGGTAAGAGACCGTTCTGTGCAATAGGCTTGCACAGATCAGGTAAGTATAACATCTTTTTTTTATTATTTTATGTAAGAAAAAAAAAAAAAAAACAGCCTTTAGTATTACTTTAACTACCAAAATTTTGGTGCTTACTAAACTTAAAGCGAAGTTCCAGGCTTTTTACGTTTGTTAAAAGTTAGCAGCTACAAAAGGTGTAGCTGCTGACTTTTAATAAACAGACACTTACCTGTTCCACGGTCCAACGATGCGGCCGAACGGAGCGTCGCTCCTCTCCACCGGTGCCTCTATTGCCACTCTGGGCAGCCGGCCGTGACAGCTTTCGGCTTCAGGGCCGGACACGCACAGCGCATGTGCGAGTCGCACTGCGCTCCCGGAGTTCGGCTGATCTCCTGGGACCTGCCGCTTGTCTCAGAAGATCGCCTGGAGGGAGAGGCCGCCTAAGGCGAGAGGAGGAGTCGCCTAGGCAGTCCCTGGGCGGAAGTAGGAAGTGGGACAGGAAGTCCCACTCCTAACGAAGCCCCCACTCACCCCCCCAAAAAAACTACATGCCAAATGTGGCATGCAAAGGGGCGAGGAGTGCTTAAAGCGGAAGTTCCACTTTTGGGTGGAACTCCGCTTTAAATATAGCTGAGAGCCTAACAAAGCTATGATCCAAACAGGTTTTAAAAACAATGGAATCCCCAAAATACCTATGTTAAGCAAATTCCCCCAAATCATTTTGTAGCATAAATAACATGAAAAACGTTTACATAGCTCCCAAAGTTTAACTTTTTAATTTTATTTTTTATTTTTTTCTTGAATTTGTTTTCTCTTTTGCAGGTATCAAATCAGCCATCTTCTGCATCACAAAGATCATCAGAGTCAAGGGTTGCATCAATAATAGATCAGATGAAACATTCAGATGAGACTGACGAGTCAGTCTGCCCCATAACTCCTAAAGAAGAAGGTTTATAAGAAACATTACAGAGCCTAAGGACTGTACAGTTGTCCGTGAATGCACCTACATAACACTTGAAAATAAAAAATGGAAAGTCCAACATGTGTTTTCCATGACTTGAATTAATGCAGCATTTTTCTACCAAAATATTTGTTGTGTTTTCCTTTTAAATGTACTACATTGTGATTTTTGTTTTTCTGGTGGGGTAGGTGGGAGCTGCACAAAATCTTTACTTTTATAAAGTAATACCAAAAACAAATATGCCATATTTTCTATAATTATGCTTTATAACAGTACATCTGAAAGAGGAACCACTCACCTAAAGATGGTCAGGAACAAACGTAATTAAAAACAATTATGTTCTTTTTTGCATTAAAAAAGAAAAATTACAGCTGTTCACTAGACACTGTAAAATTTTACATGGGTATAGGCATACTGAGTCTGCAACAAGTTATGGGGTTAATAGGTAACAGTCAGTAAATAGAGACCCAAAATATAAATCCATCACTGGACTTCAACATAACTTCAGTGTGAACCAAAATTATTCCAACAATGTGTGTGATATGTGTAACCACTCACCAGAAACTGGAGAAAATTCAGCATAAAATAAACAACACCCAATGTGTTTGGAAAAGGTTTGTCACACACATGCACCTCCAGCAATCTTTGCACTCAAGAGATGACAAATGATAATGCGCCTTAGATCATTACTCTGTAGCAGGGATGAGCCGAACACCCCCCTGTTCGGTTCGCACCAGAACCTGCGAACAGACAGAATGTTCGTGTGAACTTTAGAACCCTATTAAATACAATGGACTCGAACTTTCGAAATCTAAAGTGCTAATTATAAAGGCTAATATGCAATTTATTGTCCTAAAAAGTGTTTGGGGACCCGGGTCCTGCCCCAGGGGACATGTATCAATGCAAAAAAAGGTTTAAAAAAATAGACGTTTTTACGGGAGCGGTGATTTTAATAATGCTTAAAATGAAAAAATAAAAGTGAAATATTCCTTTAAATTTCGTACCTGGGGGGTGTGTATGATATGCATGTAAAGTGGCGCATGTTTCCCGTGCTTAGAACTGTCTCGGCACAAAGTGTCATTTTTTTAAGGAAAAATGTCATTTAAAACTCACTCGCGGCTATTAATGAATTGTCGGCTTTTATCAATACATAGAAAAGTCATTGATAAAAAAAAAAGCGTGGGGGTTCCCCCAAATTCAATTACCAGGCCCTTTAGGTCTGGAATGGATATTAAGGGGAACCCCGCCGCAAATAAAAAAAAAATGGCGTGGGGTTCCCCCTAAATATCCATACCAGGCCCTTGAGATCTGGCATGGATTTTAAGGGGAACTCCACCCCAAATGTAAAATAAAATGGCGTGGAGTCCCCCCAAAAATCCATACCAGACCCTTATCCGAGCACGCAACCTGGCCGGCCGCAGGGGAAGAGGGGGGGACGAGAGAGCGGCCCCCCTCCCTCCTGAACCGTACCAGGCCACATGCCCTCAACATGGGGAGGATGTCCCCATTTTGATGGGGACAAGGGCCTCATCCCCACAACCCTTGCCCGGTGGTTGTGGGGGTCTGCAGGCGGGGGGCTTATCGGAATCTGGAAGACCCCTTTAACAAAGGGGACCCCCAGATCCCGCCCCCCCCTATGTGAATTGGTAAGGGGTACATTGTACCCCTACCATTTCACGAAGAAAGTGTCAAAAAATGTAAATAAAAACACACAAACACCTTGGAAAAATCCCATAATAAAAAATAAAAAAAACATTCCAGCGATGAAATCCAGTGTCCCGCGGCGATCCCGATGTCCAGCGCTGTCCGTCATTGGTTGTGCCTGTGTGGACCTGATGGGGAACTTCCTCCGCTGTGTTTTTAAATGTATAGACCCGCCCCTTCTCAAGTTCCCCATCAGGTCCACTCAGCCAATGACTAGGTGTAAGGCTGAGGACCTGATGCGGAACATGAGAAGGGGCGGGTCTATACATGTATTACACAGCGAACTAAGTTCCCCATCAGGTCCGCCCCCTCGGTATGTCAGACACCGCCTACGTCATTGGCCTGAGCGGGAAACTTCCTTCACTGTGTAAATTTAAATTACACAGTGAAGGAAGTTCCCCGCTCAGGCCAATGACGTAGGCGGGGTCGGACATACCGAGGGGGTGGACCTGATGGGGGAACTTTGTTCGCTGTGTAATACATGAATAGACCCACCCCTTCTCACGTTCTGCATCTGGTCCGCTGAGCGGACCTGATGGGGAACTTTAGAAGGGGCGGGTCTATACATTTAAAACACAGCGGAGGAAGTTCACCATCAGGTCCGCACAGGCACAACCAATGATGGACAGCGCTGGACATCGGGATCGCCGCGGGACACTGGATTTCATCGCTGGAATGTTTTTTTTTATTTTTTATTATTTTTTAATAAAGGACTTTTCCAAGGTGTTTGTGTGTTTTTTATTTACATTTTTTTGACACTTTCTTCGTGAAATGGTAGGGGTACAATGTACCCCTTACCAATTCACATAGGGGGGCTCCCCGCCCGCAGACCCCCACAACCACCGGGCAAGGGTTGTGGGGATGAGGCCCTTGTCCCCATCAACATGGGGACATCCTCCCCATGTTGAGGGCATGTGGCCTGGTACGGTTCAGGAGGGAGGGGGGGCGCTCTCTCGTCCCCCCCTCTTCCCCTGCGGCCGGCCAGGTTGCGTGCTCAGATAAGGGTCTGGTATGGATTTTTGGGGGGACTCCACGCCATTTTTTTTATTGGTGGTTTGGAGTTCCCCTTAATATCCATTCCAGATCTCAAGGGCCTGGTAATTGAATTTGGGGGAACCCCCACGCTTTTTTTTTTTTTTTTTTTTATCAATGACTTTTCTATGTATTGATAAAAGCCGACAATTCATTAATAGCCGCGAGTGAGTTTTAAATGACTTTTTTTCCTTCAAAAATTACACTTTGTGCAGGGACAGTTCTAAGCACGGGAAACATGCGCCACTTCACATGCATATCATACACACCCCCCAGGTACGAAATTTAAAGGAATATTTCTCTAGTCGTCTGTCCAGGACAGCACTAGAGAGATAGGCTCCACCTCCAGAGGCAGGAAACACATCATACCAATCTTTAAAGGGCGGCTTCCGTCCCTCGTCCTCAGTCTTTGTGTTTCCTCCACCGGAGGAGGAGGCTGGATGGAGCTCTCCTTCCCCTAAGCCGAGGCAGACTGCTCGAGGAAGGGGGAAAGGAGGTCTGCGATACCTGGAAGGTGGCAGGCTTTGTTGGGTTCCCCGGTCAGGCTGCAGTGAAGCTGGTACCGGCGCAATCCTCCGGTATAGCCCGAGGAGGGCTGACGTTCCCCGCAGGACATCCTGGCATCTGCCGGCCAGTTACTGTGGTCTCTGGCGTGGGTGTTCAGCGGGGGGCGGGCGTAGGCCTCGAGTTCCGGCCTGTGGAACGCAGGAGGAGGGCGGGGACTTCCGGCGATACACTTCCGGGTCGCGCGGCGAGCGTGGGCGCTGGGGCCATGGCGGGAAATTTAAAAAACCGCCGGCCACAAGATAGACGGTTCCTTGAAGATGATCCAGCAGCTGACTACAGAGGTAGGAGACAGCATGGAGACAATGGAACCAGGTGGCAGTGGTGCCGGCCCAGCTCAGGTAGGCAGACACTGGGGTGTCCTGGACCTACAGGGCTGGGGAAGGAGGGGGAAAAAAGGGAAATACCCCCCCTCCTTCAGCGACAGGATCCCGGCTAAAGAGCCATGTGAATCCTGTCAGCGGCTGGTGGGGGTGCACATCGGTGTGGTGAAGGTACAATCCCCGATTGTCTAAAAGGTTTCTGACTACTTGCCCTGGTTTCTTCTCTCTTTCTCTTTCCCAGGCTCAGCCTAAAGACCCGGAGAGGTCAGGGGGGAAGAAGAGGTGTCCATCATGTACGAACAAACTAAAGGAGGGATGGAGCAAGCCCCTTTGTAAACCCTGTATTGACAAATTGGTTTACAAGGAGGCAACAGGGGCATGTAAAGAACTAATTGCTGGGGTTCAGAAAGAAATGAAGACCATTAAATCAATGCTGGCAAGCCTTGAAACCCCAAAACCACCAGCTGCAGCCCCCCCTGATTCGGCCCCAGAGGTGGGTGACGCATCAGACGGAGGGGAACCAGATTCCTTGGATGAGCTAAGTGAGGCGGCTCGTTCCAGAGATATTCCGAGCCAGGGGACAAGTTCGCCCAGATACAGGCTCTCACTCGAGGAGGTGGATGCCTTATTAGGGGTGATATATGAGACTCTCGATATCAAAGAAGAGCAGGCTTCCTTGTCCTTGCATGACCAGATGTACCAAACCCTGAAAGAGAGTCAGAACAGGGTATTTCCGGTACATAGTACATTGGCAGATTCTATTAAAAAGGAATGGCGGGAACCAGAGAAAAAACATTTTTTTCCCAAAAGTCTGAAGAGGAGATTTCCCTTCAGTGAGGATTCCTCCTGTATCTGGAACAAAGTGCCCAAAGTGGATGCAGCCTTTTCCCAGTGTTCCAAGTCAACAGACCTCGCCTTTGAGGACATGGGTGTCCTTAAGGAACCTTTGGACAAAAGGATGGAGGTACTGCTGAAAAGGTCATGGGAAGTAGCCATGACGAGTTTAAAGCCAGCAATGGCTACAACTATAGTGGCTCGTAACTTGGAGGTCTGGCTGGACCAGCTACAAAACCATCTGGAAAGTGGGACCTCCAGGAAGGAAATTCTTGATTCCCTGCCTATGCTACACAAGGCGGCGGGCTATATGGCGGACGCATCCGCGGAGTCGGTCAAGCTATCGGCAAAGACCGCTGCCTTAATAAATTCCTCACGCAGGGCTTTATGGCTAAAGTCCTGGTCGGGAGACCCGGCATCAAAAATCAGACTATGTGGCATCCCATTTGAAGGAGACCTTTTGTTCGGGCAAGATCTAGAGAAAGTGCTAGACCGTACTGCCGACAAGAAAAAGGCCTTCCCGGTCAAAAAAAAAAGGGTTCAGGGGAAACGTTTTTTTCGTCCCCAAGGACAAAGGCCGATTCAGGGGCAGGCCCCTAAGGGGTCGACCTCTGGGAAGCAGTGGGGAAAGGGTAAGCAGAAAGGTGTCCTGTTTTCCTCTCCTAAAAAGACCACCAAATCCCAGTGACTTAGTTCCAGTGGGAGGGAGATTGGGGCAGTTCCTCCCACAGTGGGAAAAGACTACCCCAAATACATTTATTCGGAGGATAATCAGGGAAGGCTATCGAATTCAGTTCAGGGGCACTCCGCCCACAAGAACGTTCGTAACCTCTCCGCCCAGGGATTTTCAGAAAAAGACAGCCTTGTTGTCACAAATAGGCGACTTGGTAGACCAGGGGGTTCTTATCCCAGTGCCACAGCAGGAAATAAACCTAGGTTTCTACTCGCATGTTTTCATAGTGAGAAAACCGTCGGGCAATTTCCGTCTAATATTAAATCTGAAATCACTAGACAAATGGGTGGCTTACAAAAAATTTCGGATGGAGACAATCCTTTCGGTGAAGTCAATTCTTCCCCCGGATTGTTTCTTGGCCTCCCTCGATTTGAGGGATGCCTACTTGCACGTCCCTATCCATCCGGAATCTCAAAAGTTTTTGAGGGTAGCAATCAGATGGGGAAAGCAGGTCCGACATTTTCAATTCAGGGCCCTGCCATTCGGCCTGTCTTCATCCCCCAGAATATTTACAAAAATTTTGGCGGAGGCACTGGCCCCCCTGAGACTGGAAGGGATATCAGTCATCCCTTACCTGGACGACCTTTTATTTTTTGCACCCTCCGCGCTCCAACTGCAAGAGGATCTACGGGTGGCCATATCCTTTTTGGAAAAACTGGGGTGGTTAATAAATTGGGAGAAATCAAACCTAACCCCGACACAGGTCCTGCAGTACTTGGGCTTCCTAGTAAACTCAGTGACGCAGAAAATTTATCTCGCAGCGGAGAAAGTAAAAAAGGTAAAGGCTACGGCAGCCTTCCTTCAAAACAATCTGGCAATTTCTATCCGCTCAGCCATGTCGGGTCTGGGTGTCCTGACGGCAACAATCCCTGCAGTACCATGGGCAAGAGCCCATTTCAGGTGTCTTCAGGCAGATATTCTGAACAACTGGGACGGAACGCAGGAATCGTTGGACGCGACCTTCCACCTATCCCCAAAGACCAAAAGGTCTCTTTGGTGGTGGAGGGACGAAGAGAACCTAGTGCAGGGTCTGTTTTGGTCTCTTCCGGTGTCAGTCCAAATAACCACGGACGCCGGTGCCTGGGGCTGGGGGGCCCATTGGGGATCAAAGGTAGCCCAAGGGCGCTGGGAAAAAGTGCAGTCCCAAAGGTCAGCCAATTGGAGGGAGTTGCAAGCAATCTGGGAAGCCCTAAGGGCATTTGTCGCGGAGCTGAAAAATCACCACGTACAGGTCCCCTCAGACAGTGTGGTAGCAGTCTCATATTTAAACAAGCAAGGAGGAACAAGGTGTCCATCCTTAATCAAGATAGCGAGCGTTATCTTGGCCTGGGCAGAAAAAAATCTGAAGTCCATATCCGCGGTCCATCTGAAGGGAGTGGACAATTGCCTGGCGGACTTTCTGAGCCGACATCAAGTGTGCGAATCAGAGTGGTCGCTAAACAGGGAGGTCTTCCAACTAATAATAGAGAAGTGGGGCATTCCCGAAGTGGACTTGTTTGTCAACAGGTCGAATGCCAAAGTTCCAGCTTACTTTTCGATAGAAAGAGAAATAGGGGCCAAAGGGATAGATGCCCTAGCCCAGAAGTGGCCGTTTCATCTATGTTACGCCTTTCCCCCGTTCAAACTTATTCCTCTTGTCCTGAGGAAATTTGTGCAGGAACGCACCACAATGATCTTAGTGGTCCCGTATTGGCCAAAGAGGCCTTGGTTTTCCATACTGTTACGCCTGACAGCGGAACCCCCCCTCATGTTGCCCGTAAGGAAGGATCTGCTATCCCAGGGCCCAGTCCTATTATCAAAGGTTCAGACCCTGAAGCTGTCAGCCTGGTGTCTGAAGAGAGTCTCCTGATGTCTAAGGGGCTCTCGGATAGGGTAGTAAACACCATTCTTTCTAGTAGAAAGAAGGTTACCCAAGCGATTTATGTTAAAATTTGGAAAAAAATTTGTTCTTGGTTGGATACCAAAAAAGTGTCTGCAAGTATCCCAGCCATCTTGGAGTTTTTACAAGATGGTGCGGATAAAGGACTGGCCATTAGTACACTAAAAGTACAGGTATCGGCCTTGTCAGTTTTTTTAGAGCGACCCCTGGCTATAGACCCGCTAGTGAGCAGGTTCTTCAAGGGGTTAGCCAGAATTAGACCCATTCCATTTAAAGTCCTGCCAAAATGGGACCTGACGACAGTGTTGCAGGGTTGGGCTAAATGGTCACAAGAGAAAGAGCTGTCCCTAAAATGGGTCACGCTCAAATCTGTCTTTCTAGTGGCCATAACCACTGCGAGACGCATTAGTGAGCTGCAGGCACTTTCCATTAAGGAGCCTTTTCTACAAGTTTTTGAAGACAGGCTGGTATTACGAACAGACCCAGGGTTTTTGCCCAAAGTGGTGTCAAAGTTCCATAGGGCTCAAGAAATTGTTTTGCCTTCCTTTTTTGGGTCCCCAACCAATCTAAGGGAGACAGAATTCCACAATCTGGACGTGAGAGCCTGTGTCTTACAATATCTGGAGTTGTCCAAAAACATTAGGAAATCCAATGCTCTATTTATTTTGCATTCGGGAAAAAAATTGGGGTTTCAAGCTTCAAAAGGCACAATCGCAAGATGGATTAAGCAGGCTATTGTGGAAGCTTACAAAATCTTAGGAAAGGAATGCCCTTTTTCCCCCATGGCTCACTCCACACGGGCACTATCGGCCTCTTGGGCAGAGCGAGCTGGAGCAACACCAGAACAAATTTGTCGAGCAGCAACATGGTCAAATTACTCGACGTTCATGAAGCATTATAGATTGGACCTTCTCTCAGCGCAAGACCAAGCGTTTGGGAGGAAAGTCCTCCAAGCGGTAGTCCCCCCCCTAATCTGGTAAGTTCTCGCTGATCCTCTCTAGTGCTGTCCTGGACAGACGACTAGAGAAAACTAGAGTTAGACTTACCGGTAACTCTATTCCTAGGAGTCGTCCAGGACAGCAGGGATTCCCTCCCTATATGCTGTTATAATGGTGGACGAGTGTTTTTTGTTGTTTTAGAAGCCGTTCCGGGGAAGTTCTCGGTTAAAAGACTGAGGACGAGGGACGGAAGCCGCCCTTTAAAGATTGGTATGATGTGTTTCCTGCCTCTGGAGGTGGAGCCTATCTCTCTAGTGCTGTCCTGGACGACTCCTAGAAATAGAGTTACCGGTAAGTCTAACTCTAGTTTTCACTTTTATTGTTTCACTTTAAGCATTATTAAAATCACTGCTCCTAAAAAAATGGCCGTTTTTTAAAACTTTTTTTTTGCATTGATACATGTCCCCTGGGGCAGGACCCAGGTCCCCAAACACTTTTTAGGACAATAACTTGCATATAAGCCTTTATAATTAGCACTTTAGATTTCTCCCATAGACTTTTCGAATTTGCCGCGAACACCCCAAATTGTTCGTTGTTCGGCGAATGGGCGAACAGGCAACTCGAAGCTCATCCCTACTCTGTAGCGAAGAGATATCCCGCCCTGGTATGCTGGTTGAATGGTGGTCTCCAATAAAGTCAGGCACTGTGCAAAAAAAGCTCACCCATGGGAGCCCAAATGATGCTCATATAGTGTAGTATTTTATTAAAACTTAATAAAACTTAAAATCTGTGTACAAAAGGTGCAGCATAAAAACGTCCAAAAACGTACAGGGAGACAATCCTGAGGCAAGCATGGGAGGCAGGAACAATAGAATATAGTGGGGCACAGCTGAAGATTTTACCCGACTTGTCAAGCGCCACTTTGCAGTGTAGAGCTCTGCTTTGCCCAGTATTAGAACGAGTGAGGGAATGGGGAGGAACTTATTGGTGCAGATTCCCAATCTCAGTGTTAATTAAAAAGGGCTCGCTTGCGTTTTGGTTGCGTTCCAGAGCCGATCTGACAGGACTTTTTTCATTTCTGGGAACCGAATTATTTGAGGTGCCGGACTGGATGCAACTAAACCCAAGAATACATAGACTATAGAGGCATGAATAAGGTTAACAAAGGGATTAACATTTGGTGCTGGCCCTTTCTCTCCTATTGTCAAAGACTAGTTATTTGACCTTTCTTTTTTTTTGCTGACTTGTTTTTTTTGGGGCCTAAAGCTGTTGGATGGGTTTATGTATGATTCAGAGGAAGAGTGGGAGGAGAGGGAAGATCGAGGGGGGGAGGGGGGTATGGGGTGGTAGGGGGGGATATGGGGTATATGAATATGGGGAAGGGGGCGGTCGGGTGGGGGGTGTTTAGGTGAGTGGTGACCCTGCCCCTTTTTCTTTAGCTTTTTTTTTTTTGGTTCCTAACCTCCTCACTCAGAAATGGCAGGGTTGTTTAATTTTGCATATGATAGGTAAAAGGGAGGAGGTTATGGATCACAAGGCGGCCCACAGAATGTGTCTGGGTAAGTGCATTCAAACTTCCCTTTTTTTTGGGGGGGGGGGGGGGGGTTTTATCCCATTTTTGGATAATGAGTACAATGTAAGGAGGATTTGAATCTATGTGGTATTTTGGAGGGGTAGGGAAGGGGAGGATGGGTGGGAGATTAGGGGGAGGAGGATTGAGGGGACGAAGGGGTACAAGAGGTAGGTAGGAGGTAATGTGGGAGATGGGGACAGTATACGCAATAGGCAAATACCCCCAAAAGGTTAAATAGGGGGCTCCTTGGTATTGGCCTCGAGGGCCGCTCATCCTGCCCCCCGACGGGTGCATTATAAAGCACATAGAGGCACACATATACACATGAATACACTTTTATTCACATACACTCACTCAAACCTATAGATAGATGCACACAATCATATACAGGAGTATGCTCCAAGTTGCTGGTATAGATAAATATAGCGGGAAATAGGGCCCCCGGTTTTTTTTTTTGGCCCTTTTTATTTTTATTTCTTTTTATTTCTTTTTAGGTGAGAGACATAAAGTAGGGTTACATACACAAACATACACTATAAACACCATAGGTATAATAAAAAAATAAAAAAAACTCACAAATTAGATATGGACAAGCAATATATACATAGTCACTGGGGGTCAATTCAGATATGCACAAGTGGGGCCCCGCCGGGGGGGGGGGGGGAAGGGCGGGTGAAGAGGGGGGGGGCAGAGGAGGTATGTGTTGAGTGGGGATAATATATTACCTCAAGAAATAGTACAGAGGAGGTTTTTTCTTTCTTTCTCGCTCTTTATTTATTTTTTTTGGGGGGGGGGGAAATGGCCAGAGCAGGTGGCAATGTGTAATATATAGGCGATATCTGTAATGCATTGTTGGATAGGAATAATATGTAAAGTATTGTTTTGATGATATCATCTGTATTATTATTTTTATTTCTTTTTGAGTTTATGGAGAACTAAAAGTATACTGTGGTATAAATTAGGGCCGAAACAACTAATCGATTATGAAATTAATCGATTACTATTTTCATAATCGATTAATCGGCCAGTAACATAATGGGGTTAAAAAAACTAAAATGAGCCCTTTACAGTACCAAAAGAGCAAATCGCTACTGTAAATATTACTTTCACTGTCCCACAGTAAAAAATTAACCCCTTACAGCGATTATTTGCTCTTTTTGTACTAATTTTTGTTTTTTTAACACCATTATGTTACTAAACATCTCAGGCCTGGGTCACACCTCTGTGTTTGTTTTTTTTCGTGCTTTTTGCAGAAACACACTACAGGTCATTTACATGGTTTCCTATGGGACACGATCACATCCATGATTTTTTCAGCTGCTGCATATTTGGAAAGGGCAAGTACTTTTTTTAATGCAAAACGGTGCTATTTTGTTTTTTTTTGGTTCAATATACTGCAATAGAGAAGCTGCAGAAAAGCATGTAATAATGTGTTTTTGCGGCAATTTGTGTTTTTTAGTCTGCCCAACAACAAATTGGGCAAAAAAAAATGTAAAAATGCAGCAAAATAAATTTTTGTTTTTTTACCGATTAATCTATAAATCGAAACAATAATCGGCTAACGAATCGATTATGAAAATAATCGTTAGTTGCAGCCCTAGTATAAATAGATCTCATACCTTGCAAATGATAACTGTTAATGAGTGACTATAACAATGTGGATAGGAAGAATAAAATAAAAGGGAGGGTGCAGAGAGAGGTAGAGGGTAGAAGTGTCAGAATTGAGGTCTGCTGAAATATAAATATATATATATATATATATATATATATATATATATATATATATATGAGAGGGATATTGGCTAACCATGGGATATTGTTATGGGGCAGTTTATTTAAATTTTTTATTTTTTTTCTCTCTTTCCCCCTTTTGATAAGGCAAATATTCCTGGTAGAAATAGGAATATAAGAATGTCTGGAACATAGGTAAGGAAGGGGGGGGAGGTAGGTCCTACCACAATACACTCTCGATTTCCCTTCTTTTTTTTTGGGGGGGCGTTGGAAGGGTTTGCACTTCGGGTCTTTTTTCTTTTTTTTGGAGGATTAACCACTTAAGCCCCGGACCATTTGGTAGCTAAAGGACCAGAGGTGATTTCAGAATTTTGCACTGCGCTGCTTTAACTGTAAATTGTGCGGACATGCAATGTTGTACCCAAATGAAATTTGCGTCCTTTTCTTCCCACAAATACAGCTTTCTTTTAATGGTATTTGATTGCCTCTGCGATTTTTATTTTTTGGGATATAAACGGAAAAAGACCAAAAATTTTGAAAAAAAATTATATTTTCTACTTTTTGTTATAAGAAAAATCGAATAAACTCAATTTTAGTCATACATTTAGGCCAAAATGTATTCAGCCACATGTCTTTAGTAAAAAAATGTCAATAAGCGTATATTTATTGGTTTGCGCAAAAGTTATAGCGTCTACAAACTAGGGTACATTTTCTGGAATTTACACAGCTTTTAATTCTTTTAAATCTCATTTCTTGAGGTGCTAAAATGGCAGGGCAGTACAAAACCCCCCCAAATGACCCCATTTTGGAAAGTAGACATCCCAAGGAAATTGCTGAGAGGCATGTTGAGCCCATTGAATATTTTTTTTTTTTGTCTCAAGTGGTTGAATAATGACTAAAAAAAAAAAAAATTACAAAAAGTTGTCACTAAATGATATATTGCTCACACATTCCATGGTTATATGTGGCATTGCACCCCAAAATAAATTTTTCTGCTTCTCCTGAGTACGGGGACTTTTTGGGAGCCTAGCTGCGTACGGGCCCCCGGAAACCAAGCACCGCCTTCAGGATTTCTAAGGGCGCAAATTTCACTCCTCACTACCTATCACAGTTTTGAAGGCCATAAAATGCCAAAATAGCACAAAACCCCCCCAAATGACCCCATTTTGGAAAGTAGACACCCCAAGCTATTTGCTGAGAGGCATGGTGAGTATTTTACAGCTCTCATTTGTTTTTGAAAATGAAGAAAGAAAATATATATATATTTTTTTCAATTTTCAAAACTTTGTGACAAAAAGCGAGATCTGCAAAATACTCACAATACCTCTCAGCAAATAGCTTGGGGTGTCTACTTTCCAAAATGGGGTCATTTGGGGGGGTTTGTGCCATCTGGGCATTCCATGGCCTCCGAAACTGTGATGGGCAGTGAGAAGTGAAATCGAAAATTTACACCCTTCGAAAGCCTGAAGGCGGTGCTTGGTTTTTGGGGTCCCGTACGCGGCTAGGCTCCCAAAAAGTCTCACACATGTGGTATCCCCGTACTCAGGAGAAGCAACAGAATGTATTTTGGGGTGTAATTCCACATATGCCCATGGCATGTTTGAGCAATATTTCATTTAGTGACAACTTTGTGCAAAAAAAAAAAAAAAAATTGTCTTTTTTTCCACAACTTGTGTCAACATATAAAATATTCCATGGACTCCACATGCCTCTCAGTATATAGCTTGGGGTGTCTACTTTCCAAAATGGGGTCATTTGGAGGGATTTGAACTGTTCTGGCATTTTATACACAACATTAGGAAGCTTACATCCACTCTTCTAACCACTTGAAGACAAAGCCCTTTTTGACACTTTTTGTTTACATGAAAACATTTTTTTTTTTGCAAGAAAATTATGTTGAACCCCCAAACATTATATATATTTTTAAAGCAAAGGCCCTAAAGATTAAAATGGTGGGTGTTGCATTTTTTTTTCTACACAGTATTTGCGCAGCGATTTTTCAAACGCATTTACTCTTTCGTCCATGGACCGACACAGCTTCTCTATTGACAAAGTGGGTATTATCCGTTAATTAGGAGTGACTAGGCAGAAAAACTTGTAAAAAGTGTTGCATCACACCTTCTACAGTCCCGCCCAGGGGGCGGACCCCCGGGTATATCCTCTCAGTCTGCATATCGCAGATCAGTTTTTTTCTGTCTAGCAAGGAGTAGGACATGGCTCCCTTCGGGCCCATTGGTCCAGGGAAAAAAGATATATATATATATTTTTTTGCTACATTTGTTGTTTCCTGCGATCTTCGATCAACTGCCGACTGGGTGACAGGCTGGATCCTCTATCCTTGTAGTCTCCCCAGTTTCGGCCATCGAGCGTGTGCCGACCCTAGCTACGCGCTGGGTTTTCCACGACATGCCCGTCGCTCCACGGGTGGCCGGTGAGCCTACGCTCCAGGGCCTGCATCGGACCGCTCAGCTTCGGCTGACCTTACGGCCGAGTCGCAGCAGCCTGGCCGGTGAGCTTACGCTCCAAGGCTTGCATCGGACCACTCAGCTTCGGCTGACCTTACGGCCGAGTCGCAGCAGCCTGTCCGGTGAGCGTCACGCTCCAGGGCATACATATGATCGTCCCTTTTGGGTCCAATCACAGCATGCCTGGCCAACAGTCACCTTCCGTGCGCGGACGATGATCTGTTTGGAATGTCTTCCAGCATAATACATGCATGATAGGTAAGTAAAACTCCCCTGCCTCGGCTGAGTGATTTAGCTGGACATTCCTGGAGAGATCAAGTAAGTGGTTGTGGCCCCTTTCTCCACTCTCTCCCTGGGCTTCTAGCTAAAGGTTGCTGGGTGCTGGGGGTCACCTAAGGGGTTCCACTGGAGCGGGGCTGGCTGTAACTAACATTTAAAGGAAATGTCATTTCTGCTTACCTGTGTGTGCTTCCTCCTCCATGCTGTCGGTGGCTATTTTGCGGTGGTCCATGCCGAGTTCGGCCTCTTGTGACTGCCCGGCGGCCATCTTCCTGTGGTTTGGCCACACCCACTGGCCCCTATCAGCTGATCGGCGGCCATGTTTGTCCACCCTGTATGTATATATTGCTGTTCGCTGGCCATCTTTTTGTGGGCTTCGGCTGCTTGACCTCTATCTTCGGTCGGTGGCCATTTTCTTAGAGCCCACATTATCTTCCGTGCAGACTTTTTTGGCAACCATTTTGCGAGAGCCTCCGGCCTCTAGGGTGCATTACACTGGCGCAAAAATTCACACAGGAAGTGCTGATAAAAGAAGCAGACTGACACAGCAGCAAGGGGACAGCATCATAGGCGCAGCATAGCAGTACCGGTCAAGGGTGGTGAGTCCTCTGGGTAACCCAGCATCTCTGCAGCGCAGGAGGGTGGCCTATTGATATCTTGCCTGGAGCCCTGTGAGTGTCAGCGTGTGGTCAGCATGGCATCTGAGCCAGATGTCTTCTCACCTGAAACACCAGATTTAGCAGCTGGTGCCCCTGAGGTGTCTGTGAACGCTATGACGGCAATCCTAGAGGCGTTTGCTGCCAGGGTGGAAGCAGCACACGGGAATACAGGGGGTAGTAAATGCCCCGTCCCCTGCAAGCTTCTGGGGATAATTCTGATGCAGAACCAGGTCCAGCTACGGCTCCGGGCCCAGATTCTGACGCATCAGAGACTGCAGACCGTGACCGGACAGTGAGGATGACTCCAAGTCCAGGTCAGTACGTGAGACGGCTTGGTATCTGACCTTATTACTGCAGTGCCGGATACGCTAAAGTTGGAAAATACTGCAGAAGCAGCAGAGACTCCGGTCCACTTGGGTTTCATAGACCTGCCCGCACTGCTAAGGTGTTCCCTTGTGTGTCTTTTGATAAACTCTTATACAAGGAATGGGAGAACCCACTGAGGGTCTTTACAGCCCCAAAGAGGTTTGCGGTACGGTACCCCTTTGAGGAGAGTTTTCTGAAGAGATGGACCTCTCCCCCTATAGTGGACCCTCCGGTGTCCAGACTTAATAGAGCCACCACAATTCCTGTAGAAGGGGCTCCTGTTTTCAAGGACCCTGTGGATAAGAAGGCTGAAGCACTCGCTTGCTACCTATACTCAGTGGTAGGCTCGGCAGTACGCCCGGCATTGGCGGGGGCCCTAGTGTCTCAGACACTTACTGAATGGGCAAGATTGCTACTCCAGGGGTTAAGGAGCGAGATGCTCCTCCTGATGAGATAACATTCGCCGACCAGTTGGTCCAGGGCCCTAGGTTTGTCTGCGAGTCAGACATGGAAACTATTCCCCTGCTGTCTAAAGCTTCGGTTTATGCAGTAGCAATACACCGCCTGATCTGGCTAAAGGGCTGGTCTGCGGACCAGACCTCCAAGAAAGCCCTGTTGGATCTGCCTTTTAAGGGCGACAGACTTTTTGGGGCCTCTATGGATGACATCATCAAGGATGCCACAGGAGGTAAAAGCACTTTGCTTCCTCAAACTAGCAAGGGTAGGGGCCACGCCAAGGGCAAGGTCCCTCCTTTACTGCACGCAAGCGTTTTTTTCGTCCCCCTAGGGCGACAGGGAAAAGACCCCAGACCGATAAGGCGCCTGCCCAAGGACAAAAGCGTCCTTGGTCCCGCAGACCCAACAAGCCTGCGGACAAATCTGTGTCCGCATGAAGGTCCGCCCCCACCCAGCTCTCGGGTGGGGGGGACGTCTTCGCAAATTCGCGACTCAGTGGACAGCTCTAGTCTCCGACAGGTGGGTTTGCGAAGTAATCTCCTCAGGCTACAAGATAGAATTTCTCTCTTGTCCACCGGACAGATTCATCACCTCCAATCTCCAGCTACTACCGACCCGTCGGGAGGCCCTGTATGGGGCAGTCCAGGGTCTACTGGAACGCGAGGTAGTTATTCCAGTTCCAGAACAGGAATGGGGTCAGGGTTTTTACTCAAATCTGTTCATTGTGCCGAAGAAGGATGGGGTTCATCCAATCTTGGATCTCAGAGCCCTCAATTGCTTTGTGAAGGTACAAAGATTTCGGATGGAGTCGGTTCGATCTGTAGTCACGGCTCTCCATCTGGGGGACTTTCTGGCCTCCTTGGACATCAAGGACGCATACCTGCATGTCCCCATATACTCCAGACACCAGAAGCCTCTGTGATTTGCTGTCGGGAAGAACCACTACCAGTTTGTGGCCCTCCCGTTTGGCCTTGCCTCAGCACCCAGGACGTTCACCAAGGTGCTCGCTCCGATTCTGGCACTTCTAAGACCGCGGGGTATCGCTATCATGGGCTACTTGGACGACCTTCTACTGAAGGCGCCTTCAAGCTCAGAATTTAGAGGTAAGCGTGTCCATTACCTGTCAGACTCTTCGAGACTGTGGTTAGATACTAAACACGCAAAGGTCAGTATGGTGCCCACTCAACGCCTAGTGTACCTGGGGTTGATTCTGGATTCCTCAGAGGCAAAGGTATTCCTCCCTGTGGAGAAGTTGCAGACCCTTCGGGGCTGCAGTACGGCAGCTGACTTCCAGGAATTGGTCGTCACTCCATTTTGGCATGCGAGTGTTGGGCCTCATGGTAGCCTCCTTCGAGGCGGTCCCATATGCTCAATACCACACTCGAGTGTTACAGAAGGAAGTTCTGTCCAGATGGAACAGATGCCCTTCATCTCTGGATTATCAAATCCGAGTGAGCCACCTAGTCAGGAGATCCCTGGTATGGTGGCTGACAGCACCGGCTCTAATGGCCGGGAAGTCATTTCTTCCGGTTTACTGGCTAGTGATCACGACGGATGCCAGCCTTACAGGTTGTGGGGGAGTCTGGGGTGTTCAGTCGGCGCAAGGTCGCTGGACCCCAGAGGAAGCCCTCCTGTTGATCAATGTCCTGGAAAACCGGGCGATCAGGCTGTGCCTCTTCAAATGGTCTCAGAGGCTGCAAGGGCGTCCAGTCAGGATCCAGTCAGACACGCCACAGCGGTGGCATATGTCAATCATCAAGGAGGAACAAGAAGCTCAGCTGCAGCATCGGAGGTTGCTCGCATCCTGAAGTGGGCAGAGAAGAGCGTACCGGCACTGTCGGCCGTGTACATTCCGGGTGTGGAAAACTGGCAGGCGGACTACCTGAGCCGCCAGATGCTTGACCAGGGAGAATGGTCCTTACACCCGGAGGTGTTCCAACTCCTCTGCCAAAGATGGGGCACACCAGACGTAGATCTTCTGGCTTCCCGACTCAATTGGAAGGTATTGAGGTTTGTGGCATGGTCAAGAGTAGTGATGAGCCGAACACCCCCGGGTTCGGTTCGCACCAGAACCCGCGAACCGACCGAAAGTTCGTACGAACATTAGAACCCTATTAAATACAATGGATGCGAACGTTCGAATTCTAAAGTGCTAATTATAACGACTATTATGCATGTTATTGTCCTAAAAAGGGTTTGGGAACCCGGGTTCTGCACCAGGGGACATGTATCAATGCAAAAAGAAGTTTTAAAAACGGTCGTTTTTCGGGAGCAGTCATTTTAATGATGCATAAAGTGAAAAAAAAAAAGTCAAATATTCCTTTAAATATCGTACCTGGGGGGTGTCTAAAGTATGCCTGTGAAGTGCCACGTGTTTCCCGTGTTTAGAACTGTCCCTGCACAAAATGACACTTCTAAAGGAAAAAAAAGCCATTTAAAACTGCTTGCGGCTTTAATGTAATGTCTGGTCCCGGTAATATGGATGAAAATCTTTAAGAAAAATGGCATAGCTACCCCATGACCCCCCCCACCCCAGCCCATTACCAGCCCCTTTGGGTCTTGTATGGATATTAAGGGGAACCCCGCACATAAAATAAAAAAGGCCTTATATACTCTGAACAGCCGTATACAGGCGGTGCATACAAGACAGGGACTGTAGGTTTGTTCTTATGTAGAATCTGTTTGTAATTTTGAACAGGTACATTGTTTAAGTGTAGCTCCAGCCCAAAAATCTATTTTTAAACTTTTTGGAAAACATAGGTAAGGGTTATCACCCCTGTAACATTTGTTTTGCTGTCTGTGCCCCTGTTCAGAACATTTCACCTCACTTTCCGTCCCAATGACAACTGTTTTTGAAATGTGGTGTTTTTCTTGAAACAAGGATTGCTGATAAAGCATCAGTACAGAGGAGACACCTTTCTCCCATATTAATTCTTACAGGAGAGAATTTTCCTTCCAAGGGGTAGATTTCCTCTCACTTCCTGTTGTCTTCTTGCGTTTGCAAGTAGGGGGCGTTTGTAAGTTGGATGTTTGAAAGTAGGGACCTGCCGTATATACTCTGCAGAAATAGGCCCCTTAGTTGTTGGTGTTGGCACAACACTGTAAGCACTCACAGTTACTCTTGGTTGGTGCTGGAACGCCCTGCTGTCAACTATTATATCAGGAATTTTAATTACATATAATTGTTGAACAGTGGTAGTAAAAATTGGGCCTTTGATGGTGGTGCTGGTGCCACAACACTGTAAGCCCTGACAGTTAATCTTGGTGGGTGCAGCAATGGGCCCTGCTGTGAATTATTAGATCAAGAATTGTAATTGCATGCCCCTGTTGAACAGGGGCTGAAAAATTGGGCCTTTCGTGGTGGTGGTGGTGGTGGTGGTGTTGCCACAACACTGTAAGCCCTCAGAGTTACTCTTGGTGGGTGCAGGAATGGGCCCTGCTGTGAATTATTAGATCAAGAATTGTAATTACATGCCCCTTTTGAACAGGGGCTGAAAAATTGGGCCTTTCGTGGTGGTGGTGGTGGTGGCGTTGCCACAACACTGTAAGCCCTCAGAGTTACTCTTGGTGGGTGCAGCAATGGGCCCTGCTGTGAATTATTAGATCAAGAATTGTAATTACATGCCCCTGTTGAACAGGGGCTGAAAAATTGGGCCTTAGGCACTGGTGGCACAACACTACAACCCCTCACAGATACTGTACTTGGAGCACAGCAATGAGCCCTGTTGCAAAGTATTGCTTCAAAAATTGTAATGACACGCCCCTGTTAAACAGGGGCTGAAAAATTGGGCCTTAGGCACTGGTGGCACAACACTCCAACCCCTCACAGATACTGTACTTGGAGCACAGCAATGAGCCCTATGGCAAATTATTGCTAAAAAAATTGTAATTACACGCCCCTGTAAAACAGGGGCTGAAAAATTGGGCCCTAGCCACTGGTGGCGGCACCCATAAACAAAAATGATCTTCCAAGCTATCATCATCAATCGTATCATTGAGGACTCGGAGGAGGAGAATAGCCAGTCAACATAACAGCACAGGCACTCAGCATCAGCATCAGTCTTGAAGGGATGTGACATGTTAAAATCAATTAGTCTGTTATATCAGCATCAGGTGTGTGGTAGCTGGTGGTGATCCAAGACTGTTCATCTTGATGAAAGTCAGTCGATCAACCGAGTCGGTGGACAGGCGCACCCTGTGATCCGTGACAAATCCTCCAGCAGCACTGAATGTGCGTTCTGAAAGAACGCTGGATGCAGGACAGGCCAGTAGCTCAATTGCATACTGTGCAAGCTCTGGCCAGTGATCCATCCTCAAGACCCAGTAAGCCAGAGGATTTTCGGTGGGGAAGGTGTCCAAGTCTGACCTTGCCCCTAGATATTCCTGCACCATGTTTATCAGACGCTGGCGATGGTTGCTGGAACCGATCATACTTTGGGGCTGCGGACTAAAGAATTGTCTGAACGCATCGGTCAGACGGCCACCTTCCCCACCGCTCCTTCTTTGACTGGCCGAAGCCTCAGCAACTCGTTGTCCAGGACCAGGAGTTTGTAACCTCCCAGTCTCTGGGAACGCGTTGCACAGACCTTTCTGCAAGGCCTCCCGGAGTTGTCTCATCCTCTGCTCCCTCTGCGACGGTAACATAAGGTCCGCAACCTTACCCTTGTACCGTGGATCAAGGAGAGTGGCCAGCCAGTAATGGTCCCTCTCCTTGATCCGAAGAATACGAGGATCCTTCCGCAGACTTTGCAGGATCAGGGAGGCCATGCAGCGTAGGTTTGCTGAGGCATTCGGTCCGGAGTCCTCTGGGTCACTAAGGACGACATGATCCGCAGCCACCTCCTCCCAGCCACGTACAAGTCCACTGGTTTCTTGGGACTGTAAATCATCCCTAAAAGACTGCTGCTGATGATGCTGAGTGCCAGCCTCCACCTCCATGCTGACACAATCCTCCTCCTCCTCCTCCTCCTCTTCCTGTGCGATGGGTGGGACAGAAGGAACACTGTCTGGGTAAAGGGGGCCTTGAGAGGCAAGGAAGTCCTCCTCTTCCTGCCTCTGTTCTGCCTCAAGTGCCCTGTCCATTATTCCACGCAGCGTGTGCTCCAACAGGTGGACAAGAGGTACAGTGTCACTGATGCATGCACTGTCACTGCTCACCATCCTCGTGGCCTCCTCAAATGGTGCCAGGACAGTGCATGCATCCCTGATCATGCCCCACTGGCGTGGAGAAAAAAAAACAAGCTCCCCTGACCCTGTCCTGGTGCCGTAGTCGCACAGGTACTCATTGATGGCCCTCTGCTGCGTGTGCAGCCGCTGCAGCATGGCCAACGTTGAGTTCCACCTGGTGGGCATGTCACATATAAGGCGGTTCTTGGGCAGGTTCAACTCCTTTTGCAGCTCAGCCAGGCGAGCACTGGCATTATAAGATCTGCGGAAATGCACACAGACTTTCCTGGCCTGCCTCAGGACATCCTGTAAGCCCGGGTACCTGCCCAAGAACCGCTGCACCACCAGGTTAAGGACGTGAGCCACACAGGGCACATGGGTCAGTTGTCCCTGTTGGAGGGCGGAGAGGAGGTTGGTGCCATTGTCGCAAACCACCATTCCTGGCTTAAGCTGGCGTGGCGTCAACCACCTCTCGGCCTGGCCCTGCAGAGCAGACAGAACCTCTGCCCCAGTGTGGCTTCTGTCCCCCAAACACACCAGCGCAAGCACGGCATGGCATCTTTTTGCCTGCGTACTTGCGTAGCCCCTTGAACGGCTACGGAGCACCGCTGGTTCAGAGGACAAACCACAGGAAGAGGCCATGGAGGAAGAAGAAGAGGAGGGGGTGGAGGAGAGAGGTGTGTCATAACCAGTAGTAGCATTTTGGAGGCGTGGCGGTGGAACAACCTCCAACACTACTGCACCTTGTCCTGCATCCTTCCCAGCTGCCAAAAGAGTGACCCAATGGGCCGTGAAAGAAAGGTAACGTCCCTGTCCATGCCTGCTGGACCATGAGTCAGCGGTAATATGCACCTTACCGCTGACCGCCCTGTCCAGCGAGGCCAAGACATTGCCTTCCACATGCCGGTAGAGAGCCGGAATAGCCTTCCGTGAGAAAAAGTGGCGTTTGGGAACCTGCCACTGAGGAACCGCACATTGCACAAACTCACGGAAGGGGGCCGAGTCTACCAACTGAAAAGGCAGCAGTTGAAGCGCTAGCAATTTAGCCAAGCTAGCATTCAACCGCTGGGCATGTGGATGGCTGGGAGTGAACTTCTTTCGACGGTCCAGCAGCTGGGGCAGGGAAATTTGCCTGCTAGAATCGGACGTCGGTGTACTGCTAGCAGAGTGGCCGCAACTACTTGGCTGTGACACACCTAATTCTACACCTTCATTCCTCTCAGTGCATGTTTCAGACAGGACTGAAGTTATAGTGGGGTTGGAGATCCCAGCTGATGCGGTGCAAGGAGAGGTCCGCTTTGTTCTTTGGTGTGGGTCTTTGAGGTAGGCTTGCCAACGAGCTGCATGGCAGGTCAACATATGTCTGGTCAGGCATGTGGTACCCAAGCGGCTGATGTTTTGGCCACGCGATATACGCTTGAGACATATGTTGCAAACAGCAGCTGTGCGATCTGATGCACTAGCCTCAAAAAAGGCCCACACCAAAGAACTTTTTGAATGACGGGCAGAGGCAGCTCCCTGCACAGGCGGAGCTCTGCGGTGTGATTCCGTCGGTGTACTGCCCTTACGCTGGCCACCAAAGGGCATCCTGCCTCGTTGGAGATGTGCCTCCTCCTCATCCTCCTCCTCCTCCTCTCTCCTATTAGGCACCCTCGTGGAGTCAGTGACCTCATCATCCCCTCCCTCCTCATCACTGGATCCAATCTGGCAGTATGCTGCAGCTGCTGGAACATGACTGCCAGATTGGTGTCCTTCTTGAGCATCCCCTCTGTCTGCTCTCACGCTACTGCCTTCCTGTAGCTGGGTTTCATCATCAGACCCTTCGAAACGCTGGGCATCCTCCTGGAGCATGTACCCAACACTGTGCTCAAACAGTTCGGGGGACTCCTCAGGAGGAGGACATGGTGGGTCTAGGGAAGGAGTGACTGATGATGAGTCTGACATTGATACCAGGGAAGAGGACGCTTTGGCAGCTGCTTTGCCAGTACCCTGAGCCGGGGTGAGAGAGGATGAGGAGGAGGAGGAGGGCTTGGTCATCCACTCTACCAAGTCTTCGGCATGATGTGGCTCAACATGTCCAGCTGCCGAAAAGAAGGACAAGCGTGTCCCATGGCCATGTGCTGATGACAATGCACCGCGTCCACGACCAGCACTGTTGCCCCCAGACACAGAGCCTGCTTGCCCTCTTTTATTGCCTCCTGACTGTCTGCCTCTCCTTGTTTGCCTTCCAGACATTCTAATAGATGGCCTGCAGGGAGATGGGAAAAAAGCAATAAGGGCTACCTTCAGGTGTCCTTCTCTGTCCCTTTACTTAAGGATTTCTAAATATGGTTGAGGATGATTGCTTTCGCACAGAATAGCACAACGACAATTTCCCTGACTGTCCAAAAAACAAGGATTTCAAAGATGGTTGATGAGGAATGCTTTAGCACAGTATAGCACAAGGAGAATTTCCCTCACTGTCCTTCCCTGTCCCTAGAAACAAGGATTATCACAGTGAAAGAAACTGACACTCTTCCTACCTATAGTTTTCTGTCCCTAGAAAAAATGTTTTTTTAAAGCTGATTGATGATCAATGCTTTAGCACACTATAGCACAAGTAGAATTTCCCTCACTGTCCTTCCCTGTCCCTAGAAACAAGGATTATCACAGTGAAAGAAACTGACACTCTTCCTACCTATAGTTTTCTGTCCCTAGAAAAAATGTTTTTTTAAAGATGGTTGATGATCAATGCTTTAGCACACTATAGCACAAGGAGAATTTCCCTCACTGTCCTTCCCTGTCCCTAGAAACAAGGATTATCACAGTGAAAGAAACTGACACTCTTCCTACCTATAGTTTTCTGTCCCTAGAAAAAATGTTTTTTTAAAGATGGTTGATGATCAATGCTTTAGCACACTATAGCACAAGGAGAATTTCCCTCACTGTCCTTCCCTGTCCCTAGAAACAAGGATTATCACAGTGAAAGAAACTGACACTCTTCCTACCTATAGTTTTCTGTCCCTAGAAAAAATGTTTTTTTAAAGATGGTTGATGATCAATGCTTTAGCACACTATAGCACAAGGAGAATTTCCCTCACTGTCCTTCCCTGTCCCTAGAAACAAGGATTATCACAGTGAAAGAAACTGACACTCTTCCTACCTATAGTTTTCTGTCCCTAGAAAAAATGTTTTTACTCTTTCGTCCATGGACCGACACAGCTTCTCTAGTGACAAAGTGGGTATTATCCGTTAATTAGGAGTGACTAGGCAGAAAAACTTGTAAAAAGTGTTGCATCACACCTTCTACAGTACCGCCCAGGGGGCGGACCCTCTGGGTATACCCTCTCAGTCTGCACATCGCAGATCAGTTTTTTTCTGTCTAGCAAGGAGTAGGACATGGCTCCCTTCGGGTTCATTGGTCCGGGGAAAAAAGATATATATATTTTTATTTTTTTGCTACATTTGTTGTTTCCTGCGATCTTCGATCAACTGCCGACTGGGTGACAGGCTGAATCCTCGATCCTTGTAGTCTCCCCAGTTTCGGCCATCGAGCGTGTGCCGACCCTAGCTACGCGCTGGGTTTTCCACGACATGCCCGTCGCTCCACGGGTGGCCGGTGAGCCTACGCTCCAGGGCCTGCATCGGACCGCTCAGCTTCGGCTGACCTTACGGCCGAGTCGCAGCAGCCTGGCTGGTGAGCTTACGCTCCAAGGCTTGCATCGGACCGCTCAGCTTCGGCTGACCTTACGGCCGAGTCGCAGCAGCCTGTCCGGTGAGCGTCATGCTCCAGGGCATACATATGATCGTCCCTTCTGGGTCCAATCACAGCATGCCTGGCCAACAGTCACCTTCCGTGCGCGGACGATGATCTGTTTGGAATGTCTTCCAGCAGAATACATGCAGGATAGGTAAGTAAAACTCCCCTGCCTCGGCTGGGTGATTTAGCTGGACATTCCTGGAGAGATCAAGTAAGTGGTTGTGGCCCCTTTCTTCCCTCTCTCCCTGCCTTTCCCTCCTCCCTGGGCTTCTAGCTAAAGGTTGCTGGGTGCTGGGGGTCACCTAGGGGGTCCCACTGGAGCGGGGCTGGCTGTAACTAACATTTAAAAGAAATGTCATTTTTGCTTACCTGTGTTTCTGTGTCTCCATGCTGTCGGCGGCCATTTTGAGGTGGTCCATGCCAAGTTTGGCCTCTTGTAACTGCCTGGCGGCCATCTTCCTGTAGTTCGGCCACACCCACTGGCCCCTATCAGGTGATCGGCGGCCATGTTTGTCCACCCTGTATGCAGATATTGCCGTTCGGCGGCCATCTTTTTTGTGGGCTATGGCTGCCTGACCTCTATCTTCTGTCGGCGGCCATTTTCTTAGAGCCCACATTATCTTCCATACAGACGGTTTTGGCAACCATTTTGCGAGAGCCTCCGGCCTCTAGGGTGCATTACACTGGCGCGAAAATTCACACAGGAAGTGCTGATAAAAGAAGCAGACTGACACAGCAGCAAGGGGACAGCATCATAGGCGCAGCATAGCAGTACCTATCCAGGGTGGTGAGTCCTCTGGGTGACCCAGCATCTCTGCAGCGCAGGAGGGTGGCCTATTGATATCTTGCCTGGAGCCCTGTGAGTGTCAGCGTGTGGTCAGCATGGCATCTGAGCCAGATGTCTTCTCCCCTGAAACACCAGATTTAGCAGCTGGTGTCCCTGAGGTGTCTATGGACGCTATGTCGGCAATCCTAGAGGCGTTTGCTGCCAGGGTGGAAGCAGCACACGGGAATACAGGGGGTAGTAAACGCCCCATCCCCTGCAAGCTTCTGGGGATAATTCTGGTGCAGAACCAGGTCCAGCTATGGCTCGGGGCCCAGATTCTGACGCACCAGAGACTGCAGACCGTGACCGGACAGTGAGAATGACTCAAAGTCCAGGTCAGTACGCGAGACGGCTTTGGTATCTGACCTTATTACTGCAGTGCGGGATATGCTAAAATTGGAAAATACTGCAGAAGCAGCAGAGACTCCGGTCCACTTGGGTTTCATAGACCTGCCCGCACTGCTAAGGTGTTCCCTTGTGTGTCTTTTGATAAACTCTTATACAAGGAATGGGAGAACCCACTGAGGGTCTTTACAGCCCCAAAGAGGTTTGCGGTACGGTACCCCTTTTGAGGAGAGTTTTCTGAAGAAATGGACCTCTCCCCCCGATAGTGGACCCTCCGGTGTCCAGACTTAATAGAGCCACCACAATTCCTGTAGAAGGGGCTCCTGTTTTCTAGGACCCTGTGGTTAAGAAGGCTGAAGCACTCGCTTGCTACCTATACTCAGTGGTAGGCTCGGCAGTACGCCCGGCATTGGCGGGGGCCCTAGTGTCTCACACACTTACTGAATGGGCAAGATTGCTACTCCAGGGGTTAAGGAGCGAGATGCTCCTCCTGATGAGATAACATTCGCCGACCAGTTGGTCCAGGGCCCTAGGTTTGTCTGCGAGTCAGACATGGAAACTATTCCCCTGCTGTCTAAAGCTTCGGTTTATGCAGTAGCAATACACCGCCTGATCTGGCTAAAGGGCTGGTCTGCGGACCAGACCTCCAAGAAAGCCCTGTTGGATCTGCCTTTTAAGGGCGACAGACTTTTTGGGGCCTCTATGGATGACATCATCAAGGATGCCACAGGAGGTAAAAGCACTTTGCTTCCTCAAACTAGCAAGGGTAGGGGCCACGCCAAGGGCAAGGTCCCTCCTTTACTGCACGCAAGCGTTTTTTTCGTCCCCCTAGGGCGACAGGGAAAAGACCCCAGACCGATAAGGCGCCTGCCCAAGGACAAAAGCGTCCTTGGTCCCGCAGACCCAACAAGCCTGCGGACAAATCTGTGTCCGCATGAAGGTCCGCCCCCACCCAGCTCTCGGGTGGGGGGGACGTCTTCGCAAATTCGCGACTCAGTGGACAGCTCTAGTCTCCGACAGGTGGGTTTGCGAAGTAATCTCCTCAGGCTACAAGATAGAATTTCTCTCTTGTCCACCGGACAGATTCATCACCTCCAATCTCCAGCTACTACCGACCCGTCGGGAGGCCCTGTATGGGGCAGTCCAGGGTCTACTGGAACGCGAGGTAGTTATTCCAGTTCCAGAACAGGAATGGGGTCAGGGTTTTTACTCAAATCTGTTCATTGTGCCGAAGAAGGATGGGGTTCATCCAATCTTGGATCTCAGAGCCCTCAATTGCTTTGTGAAGGTACAAAGATTTCGGATGGAGTCGGTTCGATCTGTAGTCACGGCTCTCCATCTGGGGGACTTTCTGGCCTCCTTGGACATCAAGGACGCATACCTGCATGTCCCCATATACTCCAGACACCAGAAGCCTCTGTGATTTGCTGTCGGGAAGAACCACTACCAGTTTGTGGCCCTCCCGTTTGGCCTTGCCTCAGCACCCAGGACGTTCACCAAGGTGCTCGCTCCGATTCTGGCACTTCTAAGACCGCGGGGTATCGCTATCATGGGCTACTTGGACGACCTTCTACTGAAGGCGCCTTCAAGCTCAGAATTTAGAGGTAAGCGTGTCCATTACCTGTCAGACTCTTCGAGACTGTGGTTAGATACTAAACACGCAAAGGTCAGTATGGTGCCCACTCAACGCCTAGTGTACCTGGGGTTGATTCTGGATTCCTCAGAGGCAAAGGTATTCCTCCCTGTGGAGAAGTTGCAGACCCTTCGGGGCTGCAGTACGGCAGCTGACTTCCAGGAATTGGTCGTCACTCCATTTTGGCATGCGAGTGTTGGGCCTCATGGTAGCCTCCTTCGAGGCGGTCCCATATGCTCAATACCACACTCGAGTGTTACAGAAGGAAGTTCTGTCCAGATGGAACAGATGCCCTTCATCTCTGGATTATCAAATCCGAGTGAGCCACCTAGTCAGGAGATCCCTGGTATGGTGGCTGACAGCACCGGCTCTAATGGCCGGGAAGTAATTTCTTCCGGTTTACTGGCTAGTGATCACGACGGATGCCAGCCTTACAGGTTGGGGGGGAGTCTGGGGTGTTCAGTCGGCGCAAGGTCGCTGGACCCCAGAGGAAGCCCTCCTGTTGATCAATGTCCTGGAAAACCGGGCGATCAGGCTGTGCCTCTTCAAATGGTCTCAGAGGCTGCAAGGGCGTCCAGTCAGGATCCAGTCAGACACGCCACAGCGGTGGCATATGTCAATCATCAAGGAGGAACAAGAAGCTCAGCTGCAGCATCGGAGGTTGCTCGCATCCTGAAGTGGGCAGAGAAGAGCGTACCGGCACTGTCGGCCGTGTACATTCCGGGTGTGGAAAACTGGCAGGCGGACTACCTGAGCCGCCAGATGCTTGACCAGGGAGAATGGTCCTTACACCCGGAGGTGTTCCAACTCCTCTGCCAAAGATGGGGCACACCAGACGTAGATCTTCTGGCTTCCCGACTCAATTGGAAGGTATTGAGGTTTGTGGCATGGTCAAGAGTAGTGATGAGCCGAACACCCCCGGGTTCGGTTCGCACCAGAACCCGCGAACCGACCGAAAGTTCGTACGAACATTAGAACCCTATTAAATACAATGGATGCGAACGTTCGAATTCTAAAGTGCTAATTATAACGACTATTATGCATGTTATTGTCCTAAAAAGGGTTTGGGAACCCGGGTTCTGCACCAGGGGACATGTATCAATGCAAAAAGAAGTTTTAAAAACGGTCGTTTTTCGGGAGCAGTCATTTTAATGATGCATAAAGTGAAAAAAAAAAAGTCAAATATTCCTTTAAATATCGTACCTGGGGGGTGTCTAAAGTATGCCTGTGAAGTGCCACGTGTTTCCCGTGTTTAGAACTGTCCCTGCACAAAATGACACTTCTAAAGGAAAAAAAAGCCATTTAAAACTGCTTGCGGCTTTAATGTAATGTCTGGTCCCGGTAATATGGATGAAAATCTTTAAGAAAAATGGCATAGCTACCCCATGACCCCCCCCCACCCCAGCCCATTACCAGCCCCTTTGGGTCTTGTATGGATATTAAGGGGAACCCCGCACATAAAATAAAAAAGGCCTTATATACTCTGAACAGCCGTATACAGGCGGTGCATACAAGACAGGGACTGTAGGTTTGTTCTTATGTAGAATCTGTTTGTAATTTTGAACAGGTACATTGTTTAAGTGTAGCTCCAGCCCAAAAATCTATTTTTAAACTTTTTGGAAAACATAGGTAAGGGTTATCACCCCTGTAACATTTGTTTTGCTGTCTGTGCCCCTGTTCAGAACATTTCACCTCACTTTCCGTCCCAATGACAACTGTTTTTGAAATGTGGTGTTTTTCTTGAAACAAGGATTGCTGATAAAGCATCAGTACAGAGGAGACACCTTTCTCCCATATTAATTCTTACAGGAGAGAATTTTCCTTCCAAGGGGTAGATTTCCTCTCACTTCCTGTTGTCTTCTTGCGTTTGCAAGTAGGGGGCGTTTGTAAGTTGGATGTTTGAAAGTAGGGACCTGCCGTATATACTCTGCAGAAATAGGCCCCTTAGTTGTTGGTGTTGGCACAACACTGTAAGCACTCACAGTTACTCTTGGTTGGTGCTGGAACGCCCTGCTGTCAACTATTATATCAGGAATTTTAATTACATATAATTGTTGAACAGTGGTAGTAAAAATTGGGCCTTTGATGGTGGTGCTGGTGCCACAACACTGTAAGCCCTGACAGTTACTCTTGGTGGGTGCAGCAATGGGCCCTGCTGTGAATTATTAGATCAAGAATTGTAATTGCATGCCCCTGTTGAACAGGGGCTGAAAAATTGGGCCTTTCGTGGTGGTGGTGGTGGTGGTGGTGTTGCCACAACACTGTAAGCCCTCAGAGTTACTCTTGGTGGGTGCAGGAATGGGCCCTGCTGTGAATTATTAGATCAAGAATTGTAATTACATGCCCCTTTTGAACAGGGGCTGAAAAATTGGGCCTTTCGTGGTGGTGGTGGTGGTGGCGTTGCCACAACACTGTAAGCCCTCAGAGTTACTCTTGGTGGGTGCAGCAATGGGCCCTGCTGTGAATTATTAGATCAAGAATTGTAATTACATGCCCCTGTTGAACAGGGGCTGAAAAATTGGGCCTTAGGCACTGGTGGCACAACACTACAACCCCTCACAGATACTGTACTTGGAGCACAGCAATGAGCCCTGTTGCAAAGTATTGCTTCAAAAATTGTAATGACACGCCCCTGTTAAACAGGGGCTGAAAAATTGGGCCTTAGGCACTGGTGGCACAACACTCCAACCCCTCACAGATACTGTACTTGGAGCACAGCAATGAGCCCTATGGCAAATTATTGCTAAAAAAATTGTAATTACACGCCCCTGTAAAACAGGGGCTGAAAAATTGGGCCCTAGCCACTGGTGGCGGCACCCATAAACAAAAATGATCTTCCAAGCTATCATCATCAATCGTATCATTGAGGACTCGGAGGAGGAGAATAGCCAGTCAACATAACAGCACAGGCACTCAGCATCAGCATCAGTCTTGAAGGGATGTGACATGTTAAAATCAATTAGTCTGTTATATCAGCATCAGGTGTGTGGTAGCTGGTGGTGATCCAAGACTGTTCATCTTGATGAAAGTCAGTCGATCAACCGAGTCGGTGGACAGGCGCACCCTGTGATCCGTGACAAATCCTCCAGCAGCACTGAATGTGCGTTCTGAAAGAACGCTGGATGCAGGACAGGCCAGTAGCTCAATTGCATACTGTGCAAGCTCTGGCCAGTGATCCATCCTCAAGACCCAGTAAGCCAGAGGATTTTCGGTGGGGAAGGTGTCCAAGTCTGACCTTGCCCCTAGATATTCCTGCACCATGTTTATCAGACGCTGGCGATGGTTGCTGGAACCGATCATACTTTGGGGCTGCGGACTAAAGAATTGTCTGAACGCATCGGTCAGACGGCCACCTTCCCCACCGCTCCTTCTTTGACTGGCCGAAGCCTCAGCAACTCGTTGTCCAGGACCAGGAGTTTGTAACCTCCCAGTCTCTGGGAACGCGTTGCACAGACCTTTCTGCAAGGCCTCCCGGAGTTGTCTCATCCTCTGCTCCCTCTGCGACGGTAACATAAGGTCCGCAACCTTACCCTTGTACCGTGGATCACGGAGAGTGGCCAGCCAGTAATGGTCCCTCTCCTTGATCCGAACAATACGAGGATCCTTCCGCAGACTTTGCAGGATCAGGGAGGCCATGCAGCGTAGGTTTGCTGAGGCATTCGGTCCGGAGTCCTCTGGGTCACTAAGGACGACATGATCCGCAGCCACCTCCTCCCAGCCACGTACAAGTCCACTGGTTTCTTGGGACTGTAAATCATCCCTAAAAGACTGCTGCTGATGATGCTGAGTGCCAGCCTCCACCTCCATGCTGACACAATCCTCCTCCTCCTCCTCCTCCTCTTCCTGTGCGATGGGTGGGACAGAAGGAACACTGTCTGGGTAAAGGGGGCCTTGAGAGGCAAGGAAGTCCTCCTCTTCCTGCCTCTGTTCTGCCTCAAGTGCCCTGTCCATTATTCCACGCAGCGTGTGCTCCAACAGGTGGACAAGAGGTACAGTGTCACTGATGCATGCACTGTCACTGCTCACCATCCTCGTGGCCTCCTCAAATGGTGCCAGGACAGTGCATGCATCCCTGATCATGCCCCACTGGCGTGGAGAAAAAAAAACAAGCTCCCCTGACCCTGTCCTGGTGCCGTAGTCGCACAGGTACTCATTGATGGCCCTCTGCTGCGTGTGCAGCCGCTGCAGCATGGCCAACGTTGAGTTCCACCTGGTGGGCATGTCACATATAAGGCGGTTCTTGGGCAGGTTCAACTCCTTTTGCAGCTCAGCCAGGCGAGCACTGGCATTATAAGATCTGCGGAAATGCACACAGACTTTCCTGGCCTGCCTCAGGACATCCTGTAAGCCCGGGTACCTGCCCAAGAACCGCTGCACCACCAGGTTAAGGACGTGAGCCACACAGGGCACATGGGTCAGTTGTCCCTGTTGGAGGGCGGAGAGGAGGTTGGTGCCATTGTCGCAAACCACCATTCCTGGCTTAAGCTGGCGTGGCGTCAACCACCTCTCGGCCTGGCCCTGCAGAGCAGACAGAACCTCTGCCCCAGTGTGGCTTCTGTCCCCCAAACACACCAGCGCAAGCACGGCATGGCATCTTTTTGCCTGCGTACTTGCGTAGCCCCTTGAACGGCTACGGAGCACCGCTGGTTCAGAGGACAAACCACAGGAAGAGGCCATGGAGGAAGAAGAAGAGGAGGGGGTGGAGGAGAGAGGTGTGTCACAACCAGTAGTAGCATTTTGGAGGCGTGGCGGTGGAACAACCTCCAACACTACTGCACCTTGTCCTGCATCCTTCCCAGCTGCCAAAAGAGTGACCCAATGGGCCGTGAAAGAAAGGTAACGTCCCTGTCCATGCCTGCTGGACCATGAGTCAGCGGTAATATGCACCTTACCGCTGACCGCCCTGTCCAGCGAGGCCAAGACATTGCCTTCCACATGCCGGTAGAGAGCCGGAATAGCCTTCCGTGAGAAAAAGTGGCGTTTGGGAACCTGCCACTGAGGAACCGCACATTGCACAAACTCACGGAAGGGGGCCGAGTCTACCAACTGAAAAGGCAGCAGTTGAAGCGCTAGCAATTTAGCCAAGCTAGCATTCAACCGCTGGGCATGTGGATGGCTGGGAGTGAACTTCTTTCGACGGTCCAGCAGCTGGGGCAGGGAAATTTGCCTGCTAGAATCGGACGTCGGTGTACTGCTAGCAGAGTGGCCGCAACTACTTGGCTGTGACACACCTAATTCTACACCTTCATTCCTCTCAGTGCATGTTTCAGACAGGACTGAAGTTATAGTGGGGTTGGAGATCCCAGCTGATGCGGTGCAAGGAGAGGTCCGCTTTGTTCTTTGGTGTGGGTCTTTGAGGTAGGCTTGCCAACGAGCTGCATGGCAGGTCAACATATGTCTGGTCAGGCATGTGGTACCCAAGCGGCTGATGTTTTGGCCACGCGATATACGCTTGAGACATATGTTGCAAACAGCAGCTGTGCGATCTGATGCACTAGCCTCAAAAAAGGCCCACACCAAAGAACTTTTTGAATGACGGGCAGAGGCAGCTCCCTGCACAGGCGGAGCTCTGCGGTGTGATTCCGTCGGTGTACTGCCCTTACGCTGGCCACCAAAGGGCATCCTGCCTCGTTGGAGATGTGCCTCCTCCTCATCCTCCTCCTCCTCCTCTCTCCTATTAGGCACCCTCGTGGAGTCAGTGACCTCATCATCCCCTCCCTCCTCATCACTGGATCCAATCTGGCAGTATGCTGCAGCTGCTGGAACATGACTGCCAGATTGGTGTCCTTCTTGAGCATCCCCTCTGTCTGCTCTCACGCTACTGCCTTCCTGTAGCTGGGTTTCATCATCAGACCCTTCGAAACGCTGGGCATCCTCCTGGAGCATGTACCCAACACTGTGCTCAAACAGTTCGGGGGACTCCTCAGGAGGAGGACATGGTGGGTCTAGGGAAGGAGTGACTGATGATGAGTCTGACATTGATACCAGGGAAGAGGACGCTTTGGCAGCTGCTTTGCCAGTACCCTGAGCCGGGGTGAGAGAGGATGAGGAGGAGGAGGAGGGCTTGGTCATCCACTCTACCAAGTCTTCGGGCATGATGTGGCTCAACATGTCCAGCTGCCGAAAAGAAGGACAAGCGTGTCCCATGGCCATGTGCTGATGACAATGCACCGCGTCCACGACCAGCACTGTTGCCCCCAGACACAGAGCCTGCTTGCCCTCTTTTATTGCCTCCTGACTGTCTGCCTCTCCTTGTTTGCCTTCCAGACATTCTAATAGATGGCCTGCAGGGAGATGGGAAAAAAGCAATAAGGGCTACCTTCAGGTGTCCTTCTCTGTCCCTTTACTTAAGGATTTCTAAATATGGTTGAGGATGATTGCTTTCGCACAGAATAGCACAACGACAATTTCCCTGACTGTCCAAAAAACAAGGATTTCAAAGATGGTTGATGAGGAATGCTTTAGCACAGTATAGCACAAGGAGAATTTCCCTCACTGTCCTTCCCTGTCCCTAGAAACAAGGATTATCACAGTGAAAGAAACTGACACTCTTCCTACCTATAGTTTTCTGTCCCTAGAAAAAATGTTTTTTTAAAGCTGATTGATGATCAATGCTTTAGCACACTATAGCACAAGTAGAATTTCCCTCACTGTCCTTCCCTGTCCCTAGAAACAAGGATTATCACAGTGAAAGAAACTGACACTCTTCCTACCTATAGTTTTCTGTCCCTAGAAAAAATGTTTTTTTAAAGATGGTTGATGATCAATGCTTTAGCACACTATAGCACAAGGAGAATTTCCCTCACTGTCCTTCCCTGTCCCTAGAAACAAGGATTATCACAGTGAAAGAAACTGACACTCTTCCTACCTATAGTTTTCTGTCCCTAGAAAAAATGTTTTTTTAAAGATGGTTGATGATCAATGCTTTAGCACACTATAGCACAAGGAGAATTTCCCTCACTGTCCTTCCCTGTCCCTAGAAACAAGGATTATCACAGTGAAAGAAACTGACACTCTTCCTACCTATAGTTTTCTGTCCCTAGAAAAAATGTTTTTTTAAAGATGGTTGATGATCAATGCTTTAGCACACTATAGCACAAGGAGAATTTCCCTCACTGTCCTTCCCTGTCCCTAGAAACAAGGATTATCACAGTGAAAGAAACTGACACTCTTCCTACCTATAGTTTTCTGTCCCTAGAAAAAATGTTTTTACTCTTTCGTCCATGGACCGACACAGCTTCTCTAGTGACAAAGTGGGTATTATCCGTTAATTAGGAGTGACTAGGCAGAAAAACTTGTAAAAAGTGTTGCATCACACCTTCTACAGTACCGCCCAGGGGGCGGACCCTCTGGGTATACCCTCTCAGTCTGCACATCGCAGATCAGTTTTTTTCTGTCTAGCAAGGAGTAGGACATGGCTCCCTTCGGGTTCATTGGTCCGGGGAAAAAAGATATATATATTTTTATTTTTTTGCTACATTTGTTGTTTCCTGCGATCTTCGATCAACTGCCGACTGGGTGACAGGCTGAATCCTCGATCCTTGTAGTCTCCCCAGTTTCGGCCATCGAGCGTGTGCCGACCCTAGCTACGCGCTGGGTTTTCCACGACATGCCCGTCGCTCCACGGGTGGCCGGTGAGCCTACGCTCCAGGGCCTGCATCGGACCGCTCAGCTTCGGCTGACCTTACGGCCGAGTCGCAGCAGCCTGGCCGGTGAGCTTACGCTCCAAGGCTTGCATCGGACCGCTCAGCTTCGGCTGACCTTACGGCCGAGTCGCAGCAGCCTGTCCGGTGAGCGTCATGCTCCAGGGCATACATATGATCGTCCCTTCTGGGTCCAATCACAGCATGCCTGGCCAACAGTCACCTTCCGTGCGCGGACGATGATCTGTTTGGAATGTCTTCCAGCAGAATACATGCAGGATAGGTAAGTAAAACTCCCCTGCCTCGGCTGGGTGATTTAGCTGGACATTCCTGGAGAGATCAAGTAAGTGGTTGTGGCCCCTTTCTTCCCTCTCTCCCTGCCTTTCCCTCCTCCCTGGGCTTCTAGCTAAAGGTTGCTGGGTGCTGGGGGTCACCTAGGGGGTCCCACTGGAGCGGGGCTGGCTGTAACTAACATTTAAAAGAAATGTCATTTTTGCTTACCTGTGTTTCTGTGTCTCCATGCTGTCGGCGGCCATTTTGAGGTGGTCCATGCCAAGTTTGGCCTCTTGTAACTGCCTGGCGGCCATCTTCCTGTAGTTCGGCCACACCCACTGGCCCCTATCAGGTGATCGGCGGCCATGTTTGTCCACCCTGTATGCAGATATTGCCGTTCGGCGGCCATCTTTTTTGTGGGCTATGGCTGCCTGACCTCTATCTTCTGTCGGCGGCCATTTTCTTAGAGCCCACATTATCTTCCATACAGACGGTTTTGGCAACCATTTTGCGAGAGCCTCCGGCCTCTAGGGTGCATTACACTGGCGCGAAAATTCACACAGGAAGTGCTGATAAAAGAAGCAGACTGACACAGCAGCAAGGGGACAGCATCATAGGCGCAGCATAGCAGTACCTATCCAGGGTGGTGAGTCCTCTGGGTGACCCAGCATCTCTGCAGCGCAGGAGGGTGGCCTATTGATATCTTGCCTGGAGCCCTGTGAGTGTCAGCGTGTGGTCAGCATGGCATCTGAGCCAGATGTCTTCTCCCCTGAAACACCAGATTTAGCAGCTGGTGTCCCTGAGGTGTCTATGGACGCTATGTCGGCAATCCTAGAGGCGTTTGCTGCCAGGGTGGAAGCAGCACACGGGAATACAGGGGGTAGTAAACGCCCCATCCCCTGCAAGCTTCTGGGGATAATTCTGGTGCAGAACCAGGTCCAGCTATGGCTCGGGGCCCAGATTCTGACGCACCAGAGACTGCAGACCGTGACCGGACAGTGAGAATGACTCAAAGTCCAGGTCAGTACGCGAGACGGCTTTGGTATCTGACCTTATTACTGCAGTGCGGGATATGCTAAAATTGGAAAATACTGCAGAAGCAGCAGAGACTCCGGTCCACTTGGGTTTCATAGACCTGCCCGCACTGCTAAGGTGTTCCCTTGTGTGTCTTTTGATAAACTCTTATACAAGGAATGGGAGAACCCACTGAGGGTCTTTACAGCCCCAAAGAGGTTTGCGGTACGGTACCCCTTTTGAGGAGAGTTTTCTGAAGAAATGGACCTCTCCCCCCGATAGTGGACCCTCCGGTGTCCAGACTTAATAGAGCCACCACAATTCCTGTAGAAGGGGCTCCTGTTTTCTAGGACCCTGTGGTTAAGAAGGCTGAAGCACTCGCTTGCTACCTATACTCAGTGGTAGGCTCGGCAGTACGCCCGGCATTGGCGGGGGCCCTAGTGTCTCACACACTTACTGAATGGGCAAGATTGCTACTCCAGGGGTTAAGGAGCGAGATGCTCCTCCTGATGAGATAACATTGGCCGACCTGTTGGTCCAGGGCCTTAGGTTTGTCTGCGAGTCAGACATGAATACTATTCCCCTGCTGTCTAAAACTTCGGTTTATGCAGTAGCAATACGCCACCTGATCTGGCTAAAAGGCTGGTCTGCGGACCAGACTTCCAAGAAAGCCCTGTTGGATCTGCCTTTTAAGGGCGACAGACTTTTTGGGGCTTCTCTGGATGACATCATCAAGGATGCCACAGGAAGTAAAAGCACTTTGCTTCCCCAAATTAGCAAGGGTAAGGGGCCACGCCAAGGGCAAGGGCCCTCCTTTACTGCACACAAGTGGTTTTTTCGTCCCCCTAGGGCGACAGGGAAAAGACCCCAGGCCGATAAAGCGCCTGCCCAAGGACAAAAGCGTCCCTGGTCCCGCATACCCAATAAGCCTGCGGACAAATTTGCGTCCGCATGAAGGTCCACCCCCACCCAGCTCTCGGGTGGGGAGACGTCTTCGCAAATTCGCGATTCAGTGGACAGCACTAATCTCCGACAGGTGTGTTTGCGAAGTAATCTCCTCAGGCTACAAGATAGTTTCTCTCTTGTCCACCGGACAGATTCAACACCTCCAATCTCCAGCTACTACCGACCCGTCGGGAGGCCCTGTATGGGGCGGTCCAGGGTCTACTGGAACGCGGGGTAGTTATTCCAGTTCCAGAACTGGAACGGGGTTTTTACTCAAATCTGTTCATTGTGCCGAAGAAGGAGGGGGTTCGTCCAAGCTTGGATCTCAGAGCCCTCAATTGCTTTGTGAAGGTACAAAGTTTTCGGATGGAGTCGGTTCGATCTGTAGTCACGGCTCTCCATCCGGGGGACTTTCTGGCCTCCTTGGACATCAAGGACGCATACCTGCATGTCCCCATATACTCCAGACACCAGAGGTTTCTGCGATTTGCTATCGGGAAGAACCACTACCAGTTTGTGGCCCTCCCGTTTGGCCTTGCCTCAGCACCCAGGACGTTCACCAAGGTGCTCGCTCCGATTCTGGCACTTCTAAGACAGCGGGGTATCGCTATCACAGGTTACTTGGACGACCTTCTGCTGAAGGGCCCTTCAAGCTCAGAATTAGAGGTAAGCGTGTCCATTACCTGTCAGACTCTTCGAGACTGTGGTTGGATACTAAACACGCAAAAGTCAGTATTGGTGCCCACTCAACGCCTAGTGTACCTGGGGTTGATTCTGGATTCCTCAGAGGCAAAGGTATTCCTCCCTGTGGAGAAGTTGCAGACCCTCCGGGCTGCAGTACGGCAGCTGACTTCCAGGAATTGGTCGTCACTCCGTTTTTGCATGCGAGTGTTGGGCCTCATGGTAGCCTCCTTCGAGGCGGTCCCATATGCTCAATACCACACTCGAGTGTTACAGAGGGAAGTTCTGTCCAGATGGAACAGATGCCCTTCATCTCTGGATTATCAAATCCGAGTGAGCCACCTAGTCAGGAGATCCCTGGTATGGTGGCTGACAGCACCGGCTCTAATGGCCGGGAAGTCATTTCTTCCGGTTTACTGGATAGTGATCACGACGGACGCCAGCCTTACAGGTTGGGGGGGAGTCTGGGGTGTCCAGTCGGCGCAAGGTCGCTGGACCCCAGAGGAAGCCCTCCTGCCGATCAATGTCCTGGAGATCCGGGCGATCAAGCTGTGCCTCTTCAAATGGTCTCAGAGACTGCAAGGGCGTCCAGTCAGGATCCAGTCAGACAACGCCACAGCAGTGGCATATGTCAATCATCAAGGAGGTACAAGAAGCTCAGCTGCAGCATCGGAGATCGCTCGCATCCTGAAGTGGGCAGAGAGGAGCGTACCGGCACTGTCGGCCGTGTACATTCCGGGTGTGGAAAACTGGCAGGCGGACTACCTGAGCCGCCAGATGCTGGACCAGGGAGAATGGTCCTTACACCCGGAGGTGTTCCAACTCCTCTGCCAAAGATGGGGCACACCAGACGTAGATCTTCTGGCTTCCCGACTCAATCGGAAGGTATTGAGGTTTGTGGCCCGGTCAAGAGACCCATGGGCAGACGCAACGGACGCGTTGGTAGCATCGTGGGGCCAGTATCGGCTAATCTATGCCTTCCCTCCCTTAAGGCTTCTTCCTCTTCTGCTCCGCAGAGTGGAGGCAGAGGGAATTCCAATGATCCTAATCGCTCCAGATTGGCCTCAGCGTCCTTGGTACGCCGATCTAGTACGTCTGGTAGCAGACGTCCCCTGGCGCCTACCACTACGGAAGGACCTGCTGTCGCAAGGTCCCATATTCCATCCTGCTTTACAGTCATTGGCTTTAACGGCATGGCTGTTGAGAACCAGGTACTGAGAGACCGGGGCCTGTCAGACTCAGTAATTTCTACTATGAGAAGTGCTCGGAAACCGTCCTCTAGGAAGGTCTATCACCGCACTTGGAGGGCCTACATTTCCATGTGTGAGGAAATGAAATGGCATCCGCGTACCTATTTGGTTTCCAGAATCCTGCTGTTTTTACAGCATGGGGTAGACCAAAGGCTTGCCCTAAGTACGATTAAGGGACAGATATCTGCCCTGGCTGTCTTTTTTCAGCGACCCCTGGCGACTCACTCTCTCGTGAGTACATTTGTGCAGGGGGTTCGACATGTGGCCCCTCCGGTCCGCCCCCCGTTACCTCCGTGGGACTTGAACCTGGTCCTCTCGGTGCTTCAGAAGGCACCGTTTGAGAATATTAGAGATATTCCCCTGTTGACACTTTCTCAGAAGGTGGTCTTTTTGGTGGCTGTTACGTCAGTTAGACGAGTCTCTGAGCTGGCAGCCTTGTCCTGCAAGGCTCCCTATTTGATTTTCCACAAGGATAAGGTGGTGCTGCGGCCGCAGCCTTCCTTTCTTCCGAAGGTCGTTTCGGCTTTTCATCTCAACGAAGACATTGTACTTCCATCCTTGTGTCCTCAGCCGTCGAATCCTAAGGAGTCGGCGTTGCATTCCTTGGACGTTGTCCGAGCTTTGAGAGTATACATATCTGCTACTTCCCTGTTCCGGAAGTCAGACTCACTGTTTGTTTCGGTGGCTGGTCCCAAGAAGGGCCAAGCAGTCTCATCGGCCACCATCTCTAGGTGGATCCGACAGATAGTAATCCAGGCTTACGCCTTAAAGGGTCAGGCGCCCCCCTTTCCTGTCACGGCGCATTCGACCAGGGCAATAGGTGCCTCTTGGGCTTTCCGACATCAAGCGTCTGTTTCCCAACTATGTAAAGCGGCGACTTGGTCGTCCGCTCACACTTTCACAAAATTCTACAAAGTTGATGTAGGTGCATCTTCGGATGCCTCTTTCGGCCGCAAGGTTTTGCAGGCGGCTGTTTAGAGTTGCAACTCCTCCGTTGGAGGAGTGCTGTTTTGTGTTTTGGGGTGAAGTTTGTTTTTATGCTGTTACCACCCCTCGTTTTTTTCTCTGACACTGCTTTGGGACGTCCCACTTTGTCAATAGAGAAGCTGTGTCGGTCCATGGACGAAAGAGTAAATAGGATTTTTTACTCACCGTAAAATCCTTTTCTCTGAGTCCATGGACCGACACAGCACCCACCCCTCCTTTTAAGTTTGTACTGCTTTTTGACGAACTGATCTGCGATGTGCAGACTGAGAGGGTATACCCAGAGGGTCCGCCCCCTGGGCGGTACTGTAGAAGGTGTGATGCAACACTTTTTACAAGTTTTTCTGCCTAGTCACTCCTAATTAACGGATAATACCCACTTTGTCACTAGAGAAGCTGTGTCGGTCCATGGACTCAGAGAAAAGGATTTTACGGTGAGTAAAAAATCCTATTTTTAAAGCTGATTGATGATCAATGCTTTAGCACACTATAGCACAAGTAGAATTTCCCTCACTGTCCTTCCCTGTCCCTAGAAACAAGGATTATCACAGTGAAAGAAACTGACACTCTTCCTACCTATAGTTTTCTGTCCCTAGAAAAAATGTTTTTTTAAAGATGGTTGATGATCAATGCTTTAGCACACTATAGCACAAGGAGAATTTCCCTCACTGTCCTTCCCTGTCCCTAGAAACAAGGATTATCACAGTGAAAGAAACTGACACTCTTCCTACTGTGAGGGGGTTAACTCGGTAGCGGGTGTGTGTGACCCCCTGGTTGGGCTCCCCACACAAAAACAGGGCCAGCAGACGGAGGTTGTGGTTTTCAAAATCAAAAGGTGCGGTTTATTTCTCTATGTACAGTGACAAAAACACAGCAAAGCCAAAAAGAAACAAACAAAATAAATCCTGGTCAGTTTGACCTCTGACTAAACATGCAGGTTTCCTAAACTAACAACTGGGATCAGCCTGGTGCTGTCCTAGTCCCTAAGTCCCTGGTTTAGTAAAAGTCCAAACAAATAGCCACACAGGCTTTGCCTCACCGCACAGGGGTTCACTCTCCCTAGACAGTCCACACAGGTCTGGTTCCAGGCATGAGCTAACATCTAATGAAGCTGGGAGTTCTTATAGAGGCCTAAATGAGCTGACAAGTTTCAGCTGGCCTCATCAACTCCCTGTCTGTACGACGCCCAGCACTCTCCCTAGAGGTATGAGTCATTCATGAGCCCACTAGACTCAGCTGGGCTTCATCAACTCCCTAGTTGTATAAGTCGGCATAAAGCCTGAATCTGGGAGAAATATATCTACCCCCCTGGATGCAACCAGGTGACTTTACCTTCCTGCTGTCACATACCCCCCCCCTCTTGTTTTAACCTCGGGGTTGGAACACCAGCAATCAGGCATTCATGTACTCGAGACAAAGCATCCACATTCCCCATTTGAACGCCAGGGCGATGCTTTACTGTGAAGTTGAATTCCTGTAGGGCCAGGAACCACCTATTCACTCTTCTATTTGTCTCCTTGTTTTGAGCCATCCACTTTAACGGAGCGTGATCCGTAACCATGTCAAAGTGCCTACCTAGCAGATAGTACCGAAGGGAATCTAGAGCCCACTTCACCGCTAAACACTCCTTTTCAACCGTGGCGTAATTTACCTCATGGGACTTCAACTTCCTGCTGAGGTAAATGACTGGGTGCTCTTCCCCGTTCCAGACCTGGGACAATACTGCTCCTAACCCCACATCTGACGCATCACTTTGTACGACAAAGTCTTTAGAGAAGTCGGGTGAGTACAACACTGGCTGGCTACATAAGGCTTGTTTCAAGAATTGGAATGCTGCCTCAGCCTCGGGGGTCCATTTAATCATGACCGACCCTTTCCCTTTCGTCAGGTTGGTTAGGGGCACAGCCTTAGAAGCAAAGTGGGGAATGAAGCGCCGATAATAACCCGCGATTCCCAGAAAGGCTCGTACCTGCTTCTTGCTGTTGGGACGTGGCCAACTCTGGATGGCCTCGACTTTGTTGAGTTGGGGTTTTATTACTCCCCTGCCAATGGTGTACCCAAGATATTTGGCCTCCTCCTGCCCAATGGTACACTTCTTGGGGTTAGCCGTAAACCCCGCTTCCCGGATAGAGTCTAGGACTGCTTGCACTTTTGGCAGATGTGAGGCCCAATCTGTGCTATGGACAATTACGTCATCCAGGTAAGCCGCAGCATACTTCCGATGGGGCCTCAGTATCTGGTCCATTTTCCGCTGGAATGTGGCCGGCGCATTCTGTAACCCGAACGGCATTCTCTTATATTGGAACGCCCCGTCTGGGGTTACAAATGCGGTTTTCTCTTTGGCCGACTTGGCCAGGGGAATTTGCCAATACCCTTTTGTGAGGTCAAGAGTCGTCATGTATCGGGCTGTTCCCAGCCGGTCGATCAACTCATCTATACGTGGCATGGGGTAGGTGTCAAATTTTGTAACTTTGTTCAACTGACGAAAATCGTTACAAAATCGCCAGCTCCCATCCGGTTTAGGCACCAACACAATGGGACTAGACCAATCACTTTGGGACTCCTCTATCACCCCTAAGTTCAGCATTTTCTGTACTTCCTCCCGTATTGCCTCCCGTCGGGCCTCTGGGATCCGATAGGGTTTTAACTTCACCCTTTCACCGGGCGGGGTAATAATATCATGCTCTACCCCAGATGTTTGTCCCGGCAGCTCAGAGAACACCTCCTTGTTGCGAAGCACAAACTCCTTAACCTCCTGTTGTTGGGGTTGTGACAAGGTGGCTGCTATTCCAACCTCCGGAATCACGCAACCAGTTTGAGCTGGTGACCAAGTTTCTGCGACTAGGGACTCTCTATCCCTCCAGGCTTTCAACAGATTAACGTGATATATCTGTTCGGGCTTTCGCCTTCCTGGTTGTCTGACCTTGTAATTCACTTCGCTCACTTTTTCCATTATCTCGTAGGGGCCTTGCCATTTGGCAAGGAATTTACTTTCAACCGTAGGGACAAGTACCAATATCCTATCCCCCGGGGAAAAGGTACGGGTCTTTGCTCCACGGTTGTACACTCTCTGCTGTGCCAACTGCGCTTGGGCCAAATGTTCCTTCACGATGGGCATTACCTGTGCAATTCGATCTTGCATCAGGGCGACATGCTCAATCACACTCCTGTGGGGAGAACTCTCACTTTCCCAAGTTTCCTTGGCAATATCCAACAGCCCTCTTGGGTGTCTCCCATACAGTAACTCAAAGGGGGAGAATCCCGTAGAGGATTGGGGCACCTCCCTAATAGCAAACATCAAATAAGGAAGTAGACAGTCCCAATCCTTTCCATCTCTATCCACCACTTTCTTCAACATTTGTTTTAGGGTTTTGTTGAATCTTTCAACCAGCCCATCGGTTTGGGGGTGATACACAGATGTACGCAATTGCGTCACTTTGAGCAATTTACACAGCTCTTTCATAACCCGGGACATAAAGGGTGTACCTTGGTCCGTAAGCAGTTCTTTACAAATACCCACCCGGCTAAAAACAAGAGATAGCTCTTTGGCTATGGTTTTGGCCGAGGTATTTCTGAGAGGGATCGCTTCTGGATAACGGGTGGCATAGTCCATTATAACCAATATGTACTGGTGCCCCCTAGCGGACTTGATTATAGGACCTACCAAATCCATTGCGATTCTCTCAAACGGGACCTCAATGATGGGTAGAGGGACCAGCGGGCTACGGAAATGTGGCATCGGGGCCGACCTCTGACACACAGGGCAGGAGGAACAATAATTTTCTATGTCCTTCATCACCCCAGGCCAATAGAATCTCTGTAATACCACAACATTTCTACCATTAATACACATTTTGCATAAATGTTTCTCAGTTCCTCGAATGGCAGTGCATGCGACTGTCGCACACAGCGACTGACGTCTGCCCGTCAGAAAGTCACACTGCGTGGGTTCCTCCACAACCGGGCAATTGGCTGCAATATGTCCCGCTTGCCGGCAGCGGTAGCAAACGATCCTTCTTGCGGCCTCTTGAGCCGCTGATTTCCCAGGCTGTTCTCGCCAAACTTGGGGTAGAGCTCCCACCCTCTCACTCTCTCCACCCTCACCCCTTGGAATCCTCTTATCCGCCCCTGGGGATGGTCTGGTCTTAGGGTGGAAAGTCCGAGTGTCTCTGGAAGAGGCCGTCAGGTTCTCTGTAGCCAAGTATTTCTCTACACGATCCACAAGACCACCGGCCGTCTCTGGGTCTCCATGGCTTACCCACTTTTGGATGGCAGTAGGAAGAGCTCTCAAAAACCGATCCATTACAACACGTTCCACAATCTCTGGTGCGGACAAAGTCTCTGGCTGTAGCCACTTCCTGCTCAGGTGAATGAGATCATACATTTGAGACCTGGGGGGTTTTCCAAGCTGGAAAGTCCAGTTATGCACACGCTGAGCCCGGACAGCCAGGGTGACACCCAGCCTTGCCAATATTTCAGCTTTTAGCATCACATAGTCTTTTGCTTGGTCAGGCTCTAGGTCATAGTAAGCCTTCTGCGATTCACCAGTTAACAGAGGAGCCACCAGTCCAGCCCACTGCTCCTCAGGCCACTTTTCTCTTTCAGCAGTCCTTTCAAATGTGGTCAAAAATACCTCTGGATCATCCTCTCCAGTCATTTTTGTCAATAAACGACTCACCCCAAAGGACGCGGTATTAGTGGGACGGCTTTCCTCACTGGTCTGCGGACGTTGCTGCATTACTGCTTCCATTTGTTGTAGTCTCTGCTCTTGCTTCTGTAACAGGTCTATGAAGCGGGCCTCAGATTGCTGCTGGGCTTGTTGATGAGCTTGCTGCTGGGCTGCAAGGCTCCTTTGCAAACCTGCATTTGTCTGCTGTTGATTGGCATTTGCTAGAGCCAGCTGTTTCAGTATCTCCTCCATGCTGGCTTAAAAAAAACTGCCACTGGTTCTCCACCAACTGTGAGGGGGTTAACTCGGTAGCGGGTGTGTGTGACCCCCTGGTTGGGCTCCCCACACAAAAACAGGGCCAGCAGACGGAGGTTGTGGTTTTCAAAATCAAAAGGTGCGGTTTATTTCTCTATGTACAGTGACAAAAACACAGCAAAGCCAAAAAGAAACAAACAAAATAAATCCTGGTCAGTTTGACCTCTGACTAAACATGCAGGTTTCCTAAACTAACAACTGGGATCAGCCTGGTGCTGTCCTAGTCCCTAAGTCCCTGGTTTAGTAAAAGTCCAAACAAATAGCCACACAGGCTTTGCCTCACCGCACAGGGGTTCACTCTCCCTAGACAGTCCACACAGGTCTGGTTCCAGGCATGAGCTAACATCTAATGAAGCTGGGAGTTCTTATAGAGGCCTAAATGAGCTGACAAGTTTCAGCTGGCCTCATCAACTCCCTGTCTGTACGACGCCCAGCACTCTCCCTAGAGGTATGAGTCATTCATGAGCCCACTAGACTCAGCTGGGCTTCATCAACTCCCTAGTTGTATAAGTCGGCATAAAGCCTGAATCTGGGAGAAATATATCTACCCCCCTGGATGCAACCAGGTGACTTTACCTTCCTGCTGTCACACTACCTATAGTTTTCTGTCCCTAGAAAAAATGTTTTTTTAAAGATGGTTGATGATCAATGCTTTAGCACACTATAGCACAAGGAGAATTTCCCTCACTGTCCTTCCCTGTCCCTAGAAACAAGGATTATCACAGTGAAAGAAACTGACACTCTTCCTACCTATAGTTTTCTGTCCCTAGAAAAAATGTTTTTTTAAAGCTGATTGATGATCAATGCTTTAGCACACTATAGCACAAGTAGAATTTCCCTCACTGTCCTTCCCTGTCCCTAGAAACAAGGATTATCACAGTGAAATAAACTGACACTCTTCCTACCTATAGTTTTCTGTCCCTAGAAAAAATGTTTTTTTAAAGATGGTTGATGATCAATGCTTTAGCACACTATAGCACAAGGAGAATTTCCCTCACTGTCCTTCCCTGTCCCTAGAAACAAGGATTATCACAGTGAAAGAAACTGACACTCTTCCTACCTATAGTTTTCTGTCCCTAGAAAAAATGTTTTTTTAAAGCTGATTGATGATCAATGCTTTAGCACACTATAGCACAAGTAGAATTTCCCTCACTGTCCTTCCCTGTCCCTAGAAACAAGGATTATCACAGTGAAAGAAACTGACACTCTTCCTACCTATAGTTTTCTGTCCCTAGAAAAAATGTTTTTTTAAAGACGGTTGATGATCAATGCTTTAGCACACTATAGCACAAGGAGAATTTCCCTCACTGTCCTTCCCTGTCCCTAGAAACAAGGATTATCACAGTGAAAGAAACTGACACTCTTCCTACCTATAGTTTTCTGTCCCTAGAAAAAATGTTTTTTTAAAGCTGATTGATGATCAATGCTTTAGCACACTATAGCACAAGTAGAATTTCCCTCACTGTCCTTCCCTGTCCCTAGAAACAAGGATTATCACAGTGAAAGAAACTGACACTCTTCCTACCTATAGTTTTCTGTCCCTAGAAAAAATGTTTTTTTAAAGCTGATTGATGATCAATGCTTTAGCACACTATAGCACAAGTAGAATTTCCCTCACTGTCCTTCCCTGTCCCTAGAAACAAGGATTATCACAGTGAAAGAAACTGACACTCTTCCTACCTATAGTTTTCTGTCCCTAGAAAAAATGTTTTTTTAAAGATGGTTGATGATCAATGCTTTAGCACACTATAGCACAAGGAGAATTTCCCTCACTGTCCTTCCCTGTCCCTAGAAACAAGGATTATCACAGTGAAAGAAACTGACACTCTTCCTACCTATAGTTTTCTGTCCCTAGAAAAAATGTTTTTTTAAAGATGGTTGATGATCAATGCTTTAGCACACTATAGCACAAGGAGAATTTCCCTCACTGTCCTTCCCTGTCCCTAGAAACAAGGATTATCACAGTGAAAGAAACTGACACTCTTCCTACCTATAGTTTTCTGTCCCTAGAAAAAATGTTTTTTTAAAGCTGATTGATGATCAATGCTTTAGCACACTATAGCACAAGGAGAATTTCCCTCACTGTCCTTCCCTGTCCCTAGAAACAAGGATTATCACAGTGAAAGAAACTGACACTCTTCCTACCTATAGTTTTCTGTCCCTAGAAAAAATGTTTTTTTAAAGATGGTTGATGATCAATGCTTTAGCACACTATAGCACAAGGAGAATTTCCCTCACTGTCCTTCCCTGTCCCTAGAAACAAGGATTATCACAGTGAAAGAAACTGACACTCTTCCTACCTATAGTTTTCTGTCCCTAGAAAAAATGTTTTTTTAAAGCTGATTGATGATCAATGCTTTAGCACACTATAGCACAAGTAGAATTTCCCTCACTGTCCTTCCCTGTCCCTAGAAACAAGGATTATCACAGTGAAAGAAACTGACACTCTTCCTACCTATAGTTTTCTGTCCCTAGAAAAAATGTTTTTTTAAAGATGGTTGATGATCAATGCTTTAGCACACTATAGCACAAGGAGAATTTCCCTCACTGTCCTTCCCTGTCCCTAGAAACAAGGATTATCACAGTAAAACACACTGACACTCTCCCTACCTATAGTTTTCTGTCCCTAGAAAAAAATGATTTTTTAAAGATGGTTGATGATCAATGCTTTAGCACACTATAGCACAAGGAGAATTTCCCTCACTGTCCTTCCCTGTCCCTAGAAACAAGGATTATCACAGTGAAAGAAACTGACACTCTTCCTACCTATAGTTTTCTGTCCCTAGAAAAAATGTTTTTTTAAAGATGGTTGATGATCAATGCTTTAGCACACTATAGCACAAGGAGAATTTCCCTCACTGTTCTTCCCTGTCCCTAGAAACAAGGATTATCACAGTAAAACACACTGACACTCTCCCTACCTATAGTTTTCTGTCCCTAGAAAAAAATGATTTTTTAAAGATGGTTGATGATCAATGCTTTAGCACACTATAGCACAAGGAGAATTTCCCTCACTGTCCTTCCCTGTCCCTAGAAACAAGGATTATCACAGTGAAAGAAACTGACACTCTTCCTACCTATAGTTTTCTGTCCCTAGAAAAAATGTTTTTTTAAAGATGGTTGATGATCAATGCTTTAGCACACTATAGCACAAGGAGAATTTCCCTCACTGTTCTTCCCTGTCCCTAGAAACAAGGATTATCACAGTAAAACACACTGACACTCTCCCTACCTATAGTTTTCTGTCCCTAGAAAAAAATGTTTTTTTAAAGATGGTTGATGATCAATGCTTTAGCACACTATAGCACAAGGAGAATTTCCCTCACTGTTCTTCCCTGTCCCTAGAAACAAGGATTATCACAGTAAAACACACTGACACTCTCCCTACCTATAGTTTTCTGTCCCTAGAAAAAAATGATTTTTTAAAGATGGTTGATGATCAATGCTTTAGCACACTATAGCACAAGGAGAATTTCCCTCACTGTCCTTCCCTGTCCCTAGAAACAAGGATTCACACAGTAAAACACACTGACACTCTCCCTACCTATCCTTCTCTTTCCCTAAACTAAAGGAATCCAGGTTAAGCAAGAAAAAAAAATGTCACTGTCCCTGCCTATGCTTCTCTTTCCCTGCTCCGGAACACACTACACTAGGCCGCCGTGCTGGCGGCCTTTTATAGTGTGGGGCGTGTACTAAACACCCTCAGCAATAATTGGCCACAGGCATCCTGCCTGTGGCCAATCATTTCTCTCCTCGCTGCCGGCGCTGTGATTGGCCAAGCATGCGGGGTCACAGTGCATGCTTGGCCAATCACAGCGCCTGGATGACACTGCGATGGCGTAGTGCATTGTGGGCCGTTCGCGTCACTCGAATTAGGCGCGAACGGCCCAAATCGTTCGATCTTCATCGAACGATCGAACAGCCGATGTTCGAGTCGAACGTATGTTCGACTCGAACACCGAGCTCATCCCTAGTCAAGAGACCCATGGGCAGACGCAACGGACGCGTTGGTAGCATCGTGGGGTCAGTATCGGCTAATCTATTGCCCCATACACACGATCGTTTTTCTTGCCATTTTTTTTCATGTTTCCTCTCAAGCCTGTCTTGCGTACACACGATCATTTTAAAAAACGATCAAGCAAAGCGCAGTGACGTACAACACGTACGACGGCACTATAAAGGGGAAGTTCCGTTCGAATGGCGCCACCCTTCATGTTAGTAAAGTTTGTTGAGCGACGATTCGCGCTTTTCAGCCTCGTGCTTTTCAGTCCGTTACTGTGTGATGAATGTGCTATCTCCATTACGAACGCTAGTTTTACCAGAACGAGCGCTCCCGTCTTATACTTGATTCTGAGCATGCGCGTTTTTTTCACGTCGTTAAAGCATACACACTATCGTTTTTCACGTTGTTAAAAAAAACGACATGAAAAACGACGTGAAAAAAGAGAGCATGTTCGAAATTTTTAATGGCCGTTTTTCACGTCGTTAAAAATGCTCTGGAGCCTACACACGATCATTTTTAATAGCCATTTTTTTTAATGGCATTTTTAACGGCATGAAAAACGATCGTGTGTATGGGGCATATGCCTTCCCTCCCTTAAGGCTTCTTCCTCTTCTGCTCCGCAGAGTGGAGGCAGAGGGAATTCCAATGATCCTAATCGCTCCAGATTGGCCTCAGCGTCCTTGGTACGCCGATCTAGTACGTCTGGTAGCAGACGTCCCCTGGCGCCTACCACTACGGAAGGACCTGCTATCGCAAGGTCCCATACTCCAGAATCCTGCTGTTTTTACAGCATGGGGTGGACCAAAGGCTTGCCTTAAGTACGATTAGGGGACAGATATCTGCCCTGGCTGTCTTTTTTTCAGCGACCCCTGGCGGCTCACTCTCTCATGAGTACATTTGTGCAGGGGGTTCAACATATGGCCCCTCCGGTCCGTCCCCCGCTACCTTAGTGGGACTTGAACCTGGTCCTCTCGGTGCTTCAGAAGGCACCATTTGAGAATATTAGAGATATTCCCCTGTTGACACTTTTTTAGAAGGTGGTCCTTTTGGTGGCTGTTTCGTCAGTTAGACGAGTCTCTGAGCTGGCAGCCTTGTCCTGCAAGGCTCCCTATTTGGTTTTCCACAAGGATAAGGTGGTACTGCAGCCGCAGCCTTCCTTTCAAAAGTCGTTTCGGCTTTTCATCTCAATGAAGACATTGTACTTCCATCCTTGTGTCCTCAGCCGTCGAATCCTAAGGAGTCGGCGTTGCATTCCTTGGACGTTGTCCGAGCTTTGAGAGTATACCTATCTGCTACTTCCCTGTTCCAGAAGTCAGACTCACTGTTTGTTTCGGTGGCTGGTCCCAAGAAGGGCCAAGCAGTCTCGTCGGCCACCATCTCTAGGTGGATCCGACAGATAGTAATCCCAGGCTTACGCCTTAAAGGGTCAAGCGCCCCCCTTTCCGGTCACGGCGCATTCGACCAGGGCAAGAGGTGCCTCTTGGGCTTTCCGACATCAAGCGTCTGTTTCCCAATTATGTAAAGCGGCGACTTGGTCGTCCGCTCACACTTTCACAAAATTCTACAAAGTTGATGTAGGTGCATCAAGCAGCTGTTTAGAGTTGCAGCTCCTCCGTTGGAGGAGTGCTGTTTTGTGTTTTGGGGTGAAGTTTATTTTATGCTGTTACCACCCCTCGTTTTTTCTCTGACACTGCTTTGGAACGTCCCACTTTGTCAATAGAGAAGCTGTGTCGGTCCATGGACGAAAGAGTAAATAGGATTTTTTACTCACCGTAAAATCCTTTTCTCTGAGTCCATGGACCGACACAGCACCCACCCCTCCTTTTAAGTTTGTACTGCTTTTTGACGAACTGATCTGCGATATGCAGACTGAGAGGATATACCCGGGGGGTCCGCCCCCTGGGCGGGACTGTAGAAGGTGTGATGCAACACTTTTTACAAGTTTTTCTGCCTAGTCACTCCTAATTAACGGATAATACCCACTTTGTCAATAGAGAAGCTGTGTCGGTCCATGGACTCAGAGAATTTTTTTACGGTGATTAAAAAATCCTATTTTTTGGGGAAAAAATACGTTTTTTCATTTTAATGCACTAAAACACACTATATTGCCCAAATGTTTGATGAAATAAAAAAGATGATCTTAGGCCGAGTACATAGATACCAAACACGACATGCTTTAAAATTTCGCACAAACGTGCATTGGCGACAAACTACATACATTTTTAAAAGCCTTTAAAAGCCTTTACAGGTTACCCCGTTAGATGTACAGAGGAGGTCTACTGATAAAATTACTGCCCTCGATCTGACCTTCGCGGTGATACCTCACATGCATGGTGCAATTGCTGTTTACATATGACACCAGACTGACGCTTGCGTTTGCCATTGGGCAAGAGCAGGGCAGGACAGGGGTGCTTTTTTTTTTTATTTATTATTAATTTTGCTTTTTTATTTTATTTTTAAATTGTTCCTTCCATATTTTTTATTTTTTTTATAATTTTTATTGTTATTTCAGGGAATGTAAATATCCCCTATGATAGCAATAGGTAGTGACAGGTACTCTTTTTTGGAAAAAACTGGGGTCTTCTAGACCCTAGATCTTTCCTCTGCCCTCAAAGCATCTGACCACACCAAGATCGGTGTGATAAAATGCTTTCCCAATTTCCCAATGGCGCTTTTTATATCCGAGGGGGGGGACATTCCCTCCCACTGCTTGTAAAAGCAGTCCAGAGGCTAATTAGCCACTAGGATTGCTTTTACATGAAAGCCGGCCGCTGGCTGAAAAGAATGATACCAAGATGATACCTAAACCCGCAGGCATCATTCTGGTATAAACATTCAAAGTCCAGCAACATACCAGTACGTTGCTGGTCCTTGTTGGACATGTATTGTAATCTTTTTTTTTTTTCATGCAGCCAGTTGGCTGAATGAAAAAAGAGATTGATCGGTGGGTATGCCCACCATTAGAATACCGCCCTTCATCCACCCACTTCTAATGATGGGCATACATGCACCATTTATATATACCGAAGCATGGGGGCATCCTCCCGCAAAAAAGTTATGCCGCACACACATGGTCGGACTTTTCCACGGGCAAGCCTCCGTCGGAATTTCGACCGTATGTACGCGGCATTAGGAGCAAAATCGCTCCTCCGCCCCTGCTGCCCCAATGCTTCGGCATATATGCTTTTTTTTTTAACTGTGGTGGTGAAATCACCTCCTACAGCACTGGAGTCGCAGGGATCAGGCCTGTCTCTGCGAACGCTGCAGTTATGTGTGTTGTGTTTTGTAAGTGACAGTGATCGATCGATACTGCACTTGGGTGGCCTGGGCTGGACGGAGGGGCAAAACGCAGGTGCTAGCAGGTATCTGGGCTGATCCCGCTAACACTGCGTTTTGGGAACCCTAAACTGCTGGGGACGCTAGTATAGATCTGATCAGATCAGATATTGATCTGTTCAGATACTATACCACTAAGGGAGGTGTATGCTTCACGCGTGGGTGTTAGCGTTACTGGCACTAACCTGACGCTGCCTGGGGTGTGACGCAGACCCTCTCTGACGCTAAAACCTAATTGATATCACCCGCCAGGCGATCAGGGGGTTAAACATTTATTGGGTTATATATACGGCGGGTGCCCTGACACTATAAAAATCAAACTAACTAACCAGCGTCACCCGTAACACTTATATGGTGATCACTGGTGAAAGGGTTAACTAGGGGCAATTAGGGGGTTAAAATCTTTATTAGATAATATATGGGGGTACCTGACACTATAAAAACCTGCGGCAAACCTAAAAAAATTACTGGCTACCGATCGGCATCACCGACACTAAGACAGCGATCAGAAAAACGATTGCTTAGCGACAGTGGTGATAGGGGGTGAAAGGGTTACCTGGGGGGCGATCAAGGGGGTTAAACCTTTATTAGACAATATATGGGGGTACCTGACGCTATAAAAACCTGCGGCGAACCTAAAAAAAATTACTGGCTACCGATCTGCATCACCGACGCTAAGACAGCGATCAGAAAAATGATCGCTTAGCGACGGCGGTGCTAGGGGGTGAAAGGGTTATCTGGGGGGTGATCAGGGGGTTAAACCTTTATTAGGTAATATATGGGGGTACCTGACGCTATAAAAACCTGCGGCGAACCTAAAAAAAATTACTGGCTACCGATCTGCATCACAGACGCTAAGACAGCGATCAGAAAAATGATCGCTTAGCGACAGTGGTGATAGGGGGTGAAAGGGTTACCTGGGGGCGATCAAGGGGGTTAAACCTTTATTAGATAATTTATGGGGGTACCCGACGCTATAAAAACCTGCGGCGAACCTAAAAAAAATTACTGGCTACCGATCTGCATCACCGACGCTAAGACAGCGATCAGAAAAATGATCGCTTAGCGACGGCGGTGCTAGGGGGTGAAAGGGTTATCTGGGGGGTGATCAGGGGGTTAAACCTTTATTAGGGGGGGTTAGGGGGCTACCCTGGACCTAAAACTAACTGTAGTGACACTTTTACAGTCACAAATGTCACTGATTGCAGTGATCAGTAAATAAATGGTGACTGCAATCAGTGACACTGTGACTGGGGGCTGGGGGGTGATCTGGGGGGGGCGATTTGTGTGCCTATGTGTCCTGGTGTCAGTGTAGTGTTTTGTGCACTGACCTGATGTCTTCTCTTGTACGGCGCTCGGTATATGTGAGTGCCGCATGAGAGATGACATCACTTCCTCCTGCTTCCTCTGCCTGTGTTTACATTACAGGACAGAGGAAGCATTTTCATTCGCCGGGAGCGATCGCGGGGGGGTGGCCGGAATCGAACGGCCGTCCCCTCATCTCGGATCGCTCCCCAACGAATACCGACCACTCACTGTATAGGAGGGGGGTCCGATTGGACCCCCCAACTGTACAAAGGCAATCACGTACACTGTACGTGATTGTGCCTGTCTGTGCCATTCTGCCGACGTACATATACAGTGAGCGGTCGTTAAGTGGTTAAAGGAGTCAGCAGGAGTAGGATTATAAGAGTCAGAACAAAGGGTCGGACGGGGCAACGGTCTAATGGAAGATAAGATAAGCCATTAGTTAGGTGGTATAAGCGGGCATCATATAGGGACAGGAGGAGCAGGTGGGGGGGGCCAGGGACCCCTCGCTCGGGAGCATGCGCTACTAATCCCCCCCTAGTAGGTCAACACTCAGTTAGGATAGGAGTGTTTAAAGCAAATTGCTTTGCATATCGCTGGGGAGGAAGGGCAGGGGCGCTTTCTTCCCATTTGATATTAGAGTAGGGAAGGTTTTTTAAAAAAAATTTTTTATTTTTTTTACATTTTATTTATTGGTTTGTTTTCTGTTTGTTTTTTTATTCTGAGGGGAGGAGCTTTTTGTTTGTTTTTTCTGTCTCCCGCTCTCTCTCACTGGGTGTCCCCCAGCGTGCCGCCGGCGTTATCTTCGGCTTTACAGTATAGCCTTGCATTGATCATTAAAAAATGGATGCATTGTCGATAATGTCGATCAATGCAAAAGGGTTAAACACTCCAGAAAAGAGACGGATACTCCTGCGGGAGCTGAAGTGGGCGGGGAGTGAGATAGCTTTTATTCAGGAGACACACTTCAGAGAGGGAGGTCTCCCCTTTCTTAGAAATAGAGCTTACCCAATTGGATATCATGCCACCAATCCAGTGGCAAAGAAGGGGGGGGGGTATCCTGATCTCGAATAAGATTCCATGGTCATGCACAGACACCCTGGTGGATGTCGGGGGACAATACCTGGTCCTGAAAGGGACGATTGGGAGGTCAGTGGTAACGCTGGCCTCGTTCTACGCTCCCAACACACAACAGGACATATTTTTTGGGAAATTTCTGGATAAACTGGGGGTATTTCAGGAAGGGCAGCTGATTTTGGGGGGCGATCTGAATATCCCCATGGTGCCCAGTGTGGACACCTCTTTCGGGACCTCGGCAGCATCGGCGGGTACCCGGAAACGGATCTTGCGGCTGATACAGAGAGACTAGTAGATGTATGGCGATTGACACATTCAGGAGAGAGAGATTACTCCTTTTATTCCATTCCCCATAAGATATACTCCCGTATAGATTACTTTTTTATTCCACATAACCAGTTACATGCAGTTAAAGAAGCTGGAATAGGGAAAATCACCTGGTCAGATCATGCGCCAACTACCCTGAAATACAACCTTGCAGATTTTCAGCTTCTTGGGTCGGTGATCTGGAGGCTGAATGAAAGTCTTCTGCAGGATGCTGCAGTATTGGAAGATGTACAGAGAGAAGCAAGGTGGTATTTCTAGATTAACGACACGCCTGACTGCGATCCAGGGGTGATCTGGGAGGCACAAAAGGCAGTGATAAGGGGAGTCTTAATGAAACATGGGGCAAGGATTAAGAGGGAAAGGGAAGCAAAGTTGACTGCACTCCTGGCAGAGATCGCACGGTTAGAACTTCTACATAAACGGAGCCCTAATCCAGACCTGGAAAGGCTCCTGCTGGCGGTGCGTAGACAGACTACAGAGTTACTTTTGTACAAAGCAAAGAGGGCAATACAGACAGGCAGGAGACAAAACTACGAATTTGGGAACAAGTGTGGGAAGCAAATGGCTAGCTCTTTGAGGGAGCAACAATCAAAGACTTATGTATCAATGATTAGAGGGGCGGGAGGTGAAAAACGTAGGCTACCTAGAGAGATAGCTCAGCGGTTTGGAAATTTTTATACAGCTTTGTATAACTTGCAATCAAGTTCTCAGAACCAAACTACAATGGAAGAGTATATAGCAACCTCAGGCATTCCGAGTTTAACACCAGCAGTAAGTCAGGAATTGGAGAGGCCCATTACTATAAAAGAAATTCAGGAGGCAGTGAAAAGGGGGAAGAGAGGTAAAGCTCCAGGTCCGGATGGCTTTACAATTCAATATTATAGACTTCTCTTCCCTATTTTAGGACCATTCCTGCTAAAAATGTTTAATGGGTTAGGAGACACAAGTTCCTTTCACACAGAATCTCTGAAGGCGTTGATTGCGGTCATACCGAAGGAAGGTAAGGATCCTTTCCAGTGTGGGTGCTATAGGCCGATCTCGCTATTAAATACGGATTTGAAGCTCTTTTCCAAGATCCTGGCAATGCGACTAGAGCAGCACATACTCTGCCTGGTCCATAGAGATCAGGTAGGGTTTGTGCAAACGCGAGAAGCCCGGGACAACACGATCAAGACTTTGAACTTGATCCATTTGGTAGGCACATCCCGAACCCCATGTGTCTTCCTGGGAACAGATGCGGAAAAGGCTTTTAAACGTATTAACTGGCAATTTATGCTCTCGGTCTTGAGTAGGGATGAGCTTCGTGTTCGAGTCGAACATCGGCTGTTCGATCGTTCGACGAAGATCGAACGATTTGGGCCGTTCGCGCCAAATTCGAGTGACGCGAACGGCCCACAATGCACTACGCCATCGCAGTGTCATCCAGGCGCTGTGATTGGCCAAGCATGCACTGTGACCCCGCATGCTTGGCCAATCACAGCGCCGGCAGCGAGGAGAGCAATGATTGGCCACAGGCAGGATGCCTGTGGCCAATTATTGCTGAGGGGGTTTAGTACACGCCCCACACTATAAAAGGCTGCCAGCGCGGCGGCCTTGTGTAGTGTGTTCCGGAGTAGGGAAAGAGAAGCATAGGCAGGGACAGTGTCATTATTTTTCCTTTACATAATCCTGGATTCCTTGTGTTTAGGGACAGATAAGGATAGGTAGGGAGAGTGTCAGTGACAGTGTGCTATTCTGTGCTAATCCTTGTTTGTAGGGACAGAGAGGTACAGTGAGGGAAAGTGTCAGTGTGCTATTCTGTTCTAAACCAATCTTGCTGAACCATATTTTCAATCCTTGAGTTTAGGGACAGAGAGGTACAGTGAGGGAAAGTGTCAGTGTGCTATTTTGTGCTAAATCTTGTTTGTAGGGACAGAGAGGTACAGTGAGGGAAAGTGTCAGTGTGCTATTCTGTCCTAAACCAATTTTGCTGTTCCATATTTTCAATCCTTGAGTTTAGGGACAGAGAAGGACACTCGTGGCAATTTTCAGTCTGCTATTCTGTGCTAAATCTTGTTTGTAGGGACAGAGTAGGACAGTGAGGGAAAGTGTCAGTGTGCTATTCTGTTCTAAACCAATTTTGCTGTTCCATATTTTCAATCCTTGAGTTTAGGGACAGAGAAGAACACTCGTGGCAATTTTCAGTCTGCTATTCTGTGCTAAATCTTGTTTGTAGGGAGGGACAGAGTAGGACAGTGAGGGAAAGTGTCAGTGTGCTATTCTGTTCTAAACCAATTTTGCTGAACCATATTTTCAATCCTTGAGTTTAGGGACAGAGAGGTACAGTGAGGGAAAGTGTCAGTGTGCTATTTTGTGCTAAATCTTGTTTGTAGGGACAGAGTAGGGCAGTGAGTGAAACTGACAGTGTGCTATTCTGTTCTAAACCAATTTTGCTGTTCCATATTTCAAATCCTTGAGTTTAGGGACAGAGAGGTACAGTGAGTGAAACTGACAGTGTGCTATTCTGTTCTAAACCAATTTTGCTGTTCCATATTTCAAATCCTTGAGTTTAGGGACAGAGAGGTACAGTGAGTGAAACTGACAGTGTGCTATTCTGTTCTAAACCAATTTTGCTGTTCCATATTTCAAATCCTTGAGTTTAGGGACAGAGAAGGACACTCGTGCAAATTATCAGTGTGCTATTCTGTGCTAAAACTTGTTTGTAGGGAGGGACAGAGTAGGACAGTGAGGGAAAGTGTCAGTGTGCTATTCTGTTCTAAACCAATTTTGCTGTTCCATATTTTCAATCCTTGAGTTTAGGGACAGAGAAGGACACTCATGGCAATTTTCAGTCTGCTATTCTGTGCTAAATCTTGTTTGTAGGGAGGGACAGAGTAGGACAGTGAGGGAAAGTGTCAGTGTGCTATTCTGTTCTAAACCAATCTTGCTGAACCATATTTTCAATCCTTGAGTTTAGGGACAGAGAGGTACAGTGAGGGAAAGTGTCAGTGTGCTATTTTGTGCTAAATCTTGTTTGTAGGGACAGAGTAGGACAGTGAGTGAAACTGACAGTGTGCTATTCTGTTCTAAACCAATTTTGCTGTTCCATATTTCAAATCCTTGAGTTTAGGGACAGAGAGGTACAGTGAGTGAAACTGACAGTGTGCTATTCTGTTCTAAACCAATTTTGCTGTTCCATATTTCAAATCCTTGAGTTTAGGGACAGAGAGGTACAGTGAGTGAAACTGACAGTGTGCTATTCTGTTCTAAACCAATTTTGCTGTCGAAGACTTGGTAGAGTGGATGACCAAGCCCACCTCATCCTCCTCATCCTCTCTCACCCAGGCTCAGGGTACTGGCAAAGCAGCTGCCAAAGCGTCCTCTTCTCTGGTATCATTATCTTCATTAGTCAATCCTTCCCTAGACCCACCATGTCCTCCTCCTGAGGAGTCCCCCGAACTGTTTGAGCACAGTGTTGAGTACATGCTCCAGGAGGATGCCCAGCGTTTGGAAGGATCTGATGATGATACCCAGCTAGAGGAAGGCAGCAGCGTGAGAGCAGAGAGAGGGGATGCTCAAGAAGGACACCAATCTGGCAGTCATGCTCCAGCAGCTGCAGCATACTGCCAGATTGGCTCCAGTGATGAGGAGGGAGGGGATGATGAGGTCACTGACTCCACATGGGTGCCTAATAGGAGAGAGGAGGAGGAGGAGGAGGATGAGGAGGAGGCACATCTCCAACGAGGCAGGATGCCCTTGAGTGGCCAGCGTATGGGCAGCACACCGACGGAATCACACCGCAGAGCTCCGCCTGTGCAGGGCGCTGCCTCTGCCCGTCATTCAAAAAGTTCTTTGGTGTGGGCCTTTTTTGAGGCGAGTGCATCAGATCGCACAGCTGCTGTTTGCAACATATGTCTCAAGCGTATATCGCGTGGCCAAAACATCAGCCGCTTGGGCACCACATGCTTGATCAGACATATGTTGACCTGCCATGCAGCTCGTTGGCAAGCCTACCTTAAAGACCCACACCAAAGAACAAAGCTGACCTCTTCTTGCACCGCATCAGCTGGGATCTCCAACCCCACTATACCTTCACTCCTCTCTGAAACCTGCTCTGAGAGGAATGAAGGTGTAGAATTAGGTGTGTCACAGGCAAGTACTTGCGGGCACTCTGCTAGCAGTACACCAACGTCCGATTCTAGCAGGCAAATTTCCCTGCCCCAGCTGCTGGACCGTCGAAAGAAGTTCACTCCCAGCCATCCACATGCCCAGCGGTTGAATGCTAGCTTGGCTAAATTGCTAGCGCTTCAACTGCTGCCTTTTCAGTTGGTAGACTCGGCCCCCTTCCGTGAGTTTGTGCAATGTGCGGTTCCTCAGTGGCAGGTTCCCAAACGCCACTTTTTCGCACGGAAGGCGATTCCGGCTCTCTACAGGCATGTGGAAGGCAATGTCTTGGCCTCGCTGGACAGGGCGGTCAGCGGTAAGGTGCATATTACCGCTGACTCATGGTCCAGCAGGCATGGACAGGGACGTTACCTTTCTTTCACGGCCCATTGGGTCACTCTTTTGGCAGCTGGGAAGGATGCAGGACAAGGTGCAGTAGTGTTGGAGGTTGTTCCACCGCCACGCCTCCAAAATGCTACTACTGGTTGTGACACACCTCTCTCCTCCACCCCCTCCTCTTCTTCTTCCTCCATGGCCTCTTCCTGTGGTTTGTCCTCGGAACCAGCGGTGCTCCGTAGGCGTTCAAGGGGCTACGCAAGTACGCAGGCAAAAAGATGCCATGCCGTGCTTGCGCTGGTGTGTTTGGGGGACAGAAGCCACACTGGGGCAGAGGTCCTGTCTGCTCTGCAGGGGCAAGCCGAGAGGTGGTTGACGCCACGCCAGCTTAAGCCAGGAATGGTGGTTTGCGACAATGGCACCAACCTCCTCTCCGCCCTCCGACAGGGACAACTGACCCATGTGCCCTGTATGGCTCACGTCCTTAACCTGGTGGTGCAGCGGTTCTTGGGCAGGTACCCGGGCTTACAGGATGTCCTGAGGCAGGCCAGGAAAGTCTGTGTGCATTTCCGCAGATCTTATAATGCCAGTGCTCGCCTGGCTGAGCTGCAAAAGGAGTTGAACCTGCCCAAGAACCGCCTTATATGTGACATCCCCACCAGGTGGAACTCAACGTTGGCCATGCTGCAGCGGCTGCACACGCAGCAGAGGGCCATCAATGAGTACCTGTGCGACTACGGCACCAGGACAGGGTCAGGGGAGCTCGGGTTTTTTTCACCACGCCAGTGGGGCATGATCAGGGATGCATGCACTGTCCTGGCACCATTTGTGGAGGCCACGAGGATGGTGAGCAGTGACAGTGCATGCATCAGTGACACTGTACCTCTTGTCCACCTGTTGGAGCACACGCTGCGTGGAATAATGGACAGGGCACTTGAGGCAGAACAGAGGCAGGAAGAGGAGGACTTCCTTGCCTCTCAAGGCCCCCTTTACCCAGACAGTGTTCCTTCTGTCCCACCCATCGCACAGGAAGAGGAGGAGGAGGAGGAGGAGGATTGTGTCAGCATGGAGGTGGAGGCTGGCACTCAGCATCATCAGCAGCAGTCTTTTAGGGATGATTTACAGTCCCAAGAAACCAGTGGACTTGTACGTGGCTGGGAGGAGGTGGCTGCGGATCATGTCGTCCTTAGTGACCCAGAGGACTCCGGACTGAATGCCTCAGCTAACCTACGCTGCATGGCCTCCCTGATCCTGCAAAGTCTGCGGAAGGATCCTCGTATTCTTCGGATCAAGGAGAGGGACCATTACTGGCTGGCCACTCTCCTTGATCCACGGTACAAGGGTAAGGTTGCGGACCTTATCTTACCGTCGCAGAGGGAGCAGAGGATGAGACAACTCCGGGAGGCCTTGCAGAAAGGTCTGTGCAACGCGTTCCCAGAGACTGGGAGGTTACAAACTCCTGGTCCTGGACAACGAGTTGTTGAGGCTTCGGGCAGTCAAAGAAGGAGCGGTGGGGAAGGTGGCCGTCTGACCGATGCGTTCAGACAATTCTTTAGTCCGCAGCCCCAAAGTATGATCGGTTCCAGCAACCATCGCCAGCGTCTGATATACATGGTCCAGGAATACCTAGGGGCAAGGTCAGACTTGGACACCTTCCCCACCGAAAATCCTCTGGCTTACTGGGTCTTGAGGATGGATCACTGGCCAGAGCTTGCACAGTATGCAATTGAGCTACTGGCCTGTCCTGCATTCAGCGTTCTTTCAGAACGCACATTCAGTGCTGCTGGAGGATTTGTCACGGATCACAGGGTGCGCCTGTCCACCGACTCGGTTGATCGACTGACTTTCATCAAGATGAACCAGTCTTGGATCACCACCAGCTACCACACACCTGATGCTGATATAACAGACTAATTGATTTTAAAATGTCACATCCCTTCAAGACTGATGCTGATGCTGAGTGCCTGTGCTGTTATGTTGACTGGCTATCCTCCTCCTCCTCCTCAATGATACGATTAATGATGATAGCTTGGAAGATCATTTTGGTTTATGGGTGACGCCACCAGTGGCTAAGGCCCAATTTTTCAGCCCCTGTTTAAAAGGGGTGTGTAATTAAAATTTTTGATGCAATACTTTGCAACAGGCCTCATTGCTGTGCTCCAAGTACAGTATCTGTGAGGGGTTGCAGTGTTGTGCCACCAGTGCCTAAGGCCCAATTTTTAAGCCCCTGTTCAACAGGGGCATGCAATTATAATTATTGATCTAATAATTCACAGCAGGGCCCATTGCTGCGCCCACCAAGAGTAACTGTCAGGCCTTACAGTGTTGTGGCACCAGCACCACCATCACCACCACCACCACCACCAAAGGCCCAATTTTTCAGCCCCTGTTCAACAGGGGCATGCAATTATAATTATTGATCGAATAATTCACAGCAGGGCCCATTGCTGCACCCACCAAGAGTAACTGTCAGGCCTTACAGTGTTGTGGCACCAGCACCACCATCACCACCACCAAAGGCCCAATTTTTCAGCCCCTGTTCAACAGGGGCATGCAATTATAATTATTGATCGAATAATTCACAGCAGGGCCCATTGCTGCGCCCACCAAGAGTAACTGTCAGGCCTTACAGTGTTGTGGCACCAGCACCACCATCACCACCACCACCACCACCAAAGGCCCAATTTTTCAGCCCCTGTTCAACAGGGGCATGCAATTATAATTATTGATCGAATAATTCACAGCAGGGCCCATTGCTGCGCCCACCAAGAGTAACTGTCAGGCCTTACAGTGTTGTGGCACCAGCACCACCATCACCACCACCACCACCAAAGGCCCAATTTTTCAGCCCCTATTCAACAGGGGCATGCAATTATAATTATTGATCGAATAATTCACAGCAGGGCCCATTGCTGCGCCCACCAAGAGTAACTGTCAAGCCTTACAATGTTCTGGCACCAGCACCACCATCAAAGGCCCAATTTTTACTACCACTAATCAACAATTATATGTTATTACAATTCCTGATATAATAGTTGACAGCAGGGCGTTCCAGCACCCACCAAGAGTAACTGTGAGGGCTTACAGTGTTGTGCCAACACCAACACCTAAGGGGCCAATTTCTGCAGAGTATATACGGCAGGTCCCTACTTTCAAACATCCAACTTACAAACTACTACTACTTGCAAACGGAAGAAGACAACAGGAAGTGAGAGGAAATCTACCCCTTGGAAGGAAAATTCTCTCCTGTAAGAATTAATATGGGAGAAAGGTGTCTCCTCTCTACTGATGCTTTATCACCAATCCTTGTTTCAATAAAAACACTACATTTCAAAAACAGTTGTCATTGGGACGCAAAGTTAGGTGAAATGTTCTGAACAGGGGCACAGACAGCAAAAAAAATGTGACAGGGGTGATAACCGTTCCCTATGTTTTACAAAAAGCTAAAAAAAAGGAATTTGGCATGGAGCTACACTTAAACAATGCAGCTGTTCAAAATTACAAACAGATTCTACATAAGAACAAACCTACAGTCCCTGTCTTGTATGCACCGCCTGTATACGGCTGTTCAGAGTATATAGGTCCTTTTTTATTTTGTGTGCGGGGTTCCCCTTAATATCCATACAAGACCCAAAGGGGCTGGTAATGGGCTGGGGTGGGGGGGGGGGGGGGGTTGATGGGGTAGCTATGCCATTTTTCCTAAAGATTTTCATCCATATTACCGGGTCCAGACATTGCATTAAAGCCGCAAGCACTTTTAAATGGCTTTTTTTCCTTTAGAAATGTTATTTTGTGCAGGGACAGTTCTAAACACGGGAAACACGTGGCACTTCACAGGCATACTTTAGACACCCCCCAGGTACAATATTTAAAGGAATATTTGACTTTTTTTTTTCACTTTATGCATCATTAAAATGACTGCTCCCGGAAAACGTCAGTTTTTAAAACTTCTTTTTGCATTGATACATGTCCCCTGGTGCAGAACCCGGGTTCCCAAACTCTGTTTCGGACAATAACATGGATAATAGTCGTTATAATTAGCAATTTAGAATCCGAACGTTCGCATCCATTGTATTTAATAGGGTTCTAATGTTCGTGCGAACTTTCGGTCCGTTCGCGGGTTCTGGTGCGAACCGAACCCGGGGGTGTTCGGCTCATCACTAGTCTTGAGACACACGGGGTTCGGGAATAAGATGCTGCAATGGATTTCAAGTAATTATACTCAGCCCACGGCCCAGGTTAACGTGAATGGAGTATTGTCCCCACTTTTTAAGTTATCTAACGGGACAAGACAAGAGTGCCCGTTATCACCTCTTCTATTTGCCCTGTCGGTAGAGCCACTATTGAGTAGGATCCAAATGAACCCAGACATTAAGGGGGTGCCTGTGGGAGGTATAGAGCATAAGATATCGGTGTATGCGGATGATATGATGTTTAACCTGACTAATCCGATGGTTTCCCTCCCTAACCTGCTCCAAGAATTGGAGACATATTGAGACTTATCAAATTTTAAGATCAATTATGTAAAATCTGAAGCAATGGGAATTGCGATCCCTAAGGAAGAACTGAACACTTTGAAAGCTAATTATAAATTTAAATGGACAGATCAAGCACTGACGTATTTAGGGACCTCCATCCTGGCGGATCTTTCACAAATATATAAGCTTAATTTTTTTACCATTACTAGCTAAAGTGCGGATCCTTCTGGATGGATGGCAGAAAGGGTTTCATTCGTGGTTTGGGAGGTGCAATATCATTAAAATTAACATCTTGTCAAAATTTTTGTACCTCTTCCAGACGCTCCCTATTGCGATACCTAAACAGTTTTTTAAACAGGCACAGTCCCTGTTTGGAAGATTCATATGGGCAAATAAACACCCAAGAATTAGGGGATCGTTGATGTCGTTACCTAAACAATATGGAGGTGTGTCAATGCCAGATATATACAAATATTACCAAGCGGCCTTATTGAGCCGCCTGATTGATTGGAGTCGACATAGTAAGGGGAAAATTTGGCCAGAGCTAGAACAAGCTCAGTGTAGTGGATTACTTAATCGAGCGGCATGGTGTTACAAGGACCTCCCGGGGGGTGTGAAGACGTACCCCTTGATAGGTCCCTCACTTCGGATGGGATATGGGCTATTTGTGAAGGGGAGACTATCAACACTAGACTCACCCCTTTTCCCCATTTTGGGGAATCCACAGTTCGGACCGGGACTGAAGAAGGGACCCTTTAGTAAACTGGTTGAACAGGGGTTGTTTCAAGTATCTCACTTTCTGAGGGCGGGTGTTTGGCCCACGATTCAGGAGATGATGACGGGACAAAGATCATGTCAATTGGACTTTTGGAGTGCAATGCAATTAAGACACTTTTTTGATACCCTGAGCTTACCGAGTAAATATGAACGAAAGCTAACAAAGTTTGAAGGGTACTGTAATGGGAGTGGCATACTGCGGCATACTCTCTCTAAAATTAGTGAATTGCTGAATACCCCTGGTGAACAGTTTCAGTTGCCCTTCTTTAGGAGGTGGGAGGTGGAGTTGGATAGGGTTTTTTCGGAGGAGCAAAAGAATAAGATACTACGTAACATGTTTAAAACCTCAGTCTGTATAAAAATGCAGGAGATGAACTTTAAGATCCTATCGCAATGGTACCGTACCCCAGCCGTATTAAACAGATGTTACCCAGATATATCAGATAAGTGCTGGCGGTGCGGGGGAAATGGAGGGATGTTAATACACATCTTCTGGACTTGTCCCAGAATACAGAGTTTCTGGAAGGAGGTTCGAGAAATCGCGCAAAAGTTCAGAGAGGAGGAGCTGCCGGAGGATCTGACTTTCTTCCTGTTACAGGACTCGGACACTGCGGTGAAACAGTATAGGAGATCGATCCTCTGTCACCTCCTGAATGCGGCAAGAACCTGTATTCCAGCAATGTGGAAGCAGACCCAGCCACCATCAGTAGGGATGTGGCTTAAGCGAGTAGAAGACCTGAATATGATGGAGGACCTGGTCTTGACCTCCCAGCAGAAAAGGGGAGTTTATCTTGAAACATGGTCAGAATGGAATCTTTTTAAATACTCAGAGGAGGGGAAAACCCTAATAGACCATAACTGAACGGATGCTGTCGGGGGACTGGGGGGACGTAGAGGAGAGAGAGTGGGAGCTTTAACCCCCCTTAGGGTTTTTTTTTCTTTCTTTGTTATTTATTTATTTACTTTTTCTTCTTTTGGGGGGGGAGGGGTTAAGTCGAAATAAAGAGAGTGGCAATGAGATAGAGGAATAAATTGGGCAGAAATCCCCCGGCCAGCCTGAGGACAAAGTAGGGCCTTGGGGGGGGGGGGGGATCGGATGCCCAATGGTGGGGACACGAATGACTTAAAGGTTTATGAGTAATATGAGTAAGGCCCGGGCGAGAGGTGAGGACTTAACATACATAGAATGGTGGATATTGTATATTAGAATGTATGATATATATAGTAGAAGACAAATGTCCGTCGGTGATACAAGAAGTATATAGAACGTACCTTATGATATCTGTTGTTGCTTTCTGTTTATTTCAAAACAAAACAATAAAAAGTTGAAGTACAAAAACGTACATGATCAGCTGCAGTGGCAATGACGTCAGCACAACGATTTCACAGCGCTCACTTTTTTTTTTTTGCAACAAGTTATGGGGTGTTTTGAGCAGGGTTCGCACGGTCATTAAATTCCTGGAAAAGTCATGGGATTTTGACATGGCACTTTCCAGGCCTGGGAAAGTTTTGGAAAATGACTGAACACCACTAAGTTTTGGAAAAGTCATGGAATTTTGAGTAGTGGTGCCAACGGATCGTAAGCGATCCGTGACCCGAACGGGTCATCCTGTTCGGATCGGCACACGGAGCGATCCGTGGAGCACTCCGGAGCCTCGGCCATTAGGAAAGGCCGCGGCTTCGGCCTAGCTCCGGAGCCGCGGCCATCTTGGTACACCCGGCGGCGACCTATTAGCGGCACGCTGACGTCAGCAGGAACAATAAGCAGCATACAGAACGAAGCCGCCTCCCCCTCCTCTCTGTTTACATCCATGGAGGAGGAGGAGCCCGCGCTCGAGGGACACACACCGCACCGTGTATTGCTGTTCTGAGGTCTGTAAGGGGGGGTGTCTGCCTGCACTACTGGGGGGTGTCTGCCTGCACTACTGGGGGTGTCTGCACTACTGGGGGTGCCTGCACTACTGGGGGTGTCTGGGAGGTCTGCACTGGGGTGTCTGCACTGGGGGTGTCTGTACTGGGAGGTCTGCACTGGGGGTGTCTGTACTACTGGGGGTGTCTGTACTGGGAGGTCTGCACTGGGGGTGTCTGTACTGGGAGGTCTGCACTGGGGGTGTCTGTACTGGGAGGTCTGCACTGGGGGTGTCTGTACTGTACTGGGAGGTCTGCACTGGGGGTGTCTGTACTGTACTGGGAGGTCTGCACTGGGGGTGTCTGTACTGGGAGGTCTGCACTGGGGGTGTCTGTACTACTGGGGGTGTCTGTACTGTACTGTACTTACGTCAGTGCTACAGTTTGAATTTATTTGTGTGAACTGTGAAGTTAAGTCATGGATTGTGGAAACTAACTAGTGTCGGGTGATTGTATATAGTGTATACTACATTTACCACTGACTAATGCAGAGTTGCAATGCAAGGAGATCAGCTAAAAGTAGTTGGATCTGTATGTGCGTTATAATTAATTAATCAAAATTAGTCGAATAATCGATTAAAAAAAAAAGATTAATCAAACACAACAATTTTAATCAGTAACAGCCCTAATTTATATTAGTAAAAATATGCTGGGTGTGACATGGATTTTCCTCTTATTTAACATGTATACATAGACATTTCATGAAACATTAGGTCATGAATATTTACGTGAAGTCATAGAAAGGTCATGGAAAAGTCATGGAATTTTATTGGTAAAAATGTGTATGAACCCTGTTTGAGGTAGGAAAGCTTTGGCTGTGTTGGGATGTTGGGGGTAGGGAGTGGGGGTGGCCTGTTGAAGAGTAACGGGGCTGTAAATCCAGATTTCGACACAACTATATGTTGTAGCGGTCATTTACTTGCCTATTCCCACTGCTCATCTCCTATGGCACATGGTTTGCACACACTTCTGAGTTTGGCTGCTGCTGCCACACTCCAGGTAATCGGGCATGTCAGAAGCTTGTTGGCCATGTCTGTAAAGGGCCGCCGCACTCCACAGATGGATCTTGTAGTTGCTGAGCCACCGGTAAGTGTACCACCCTGCCCTTGTATGTCTCTCTGATTCCTTCACCTCCATGGTGCCTCTGCCACCTTGGACTGGTATATGCAGGAATGTTCTTCCTTTCACTCCTTGCCACAGGCAAGTAAGGGCAGCTAGTAAGTGCCTCCTGTTCCTGCTTCCTGGTACACTCCACCTATTGTTCCTTGTTACAACAAGTTCTCCTGGTACACTTCATCAATCAGCTGTTTGCTGCAGGCACTGCTTCTGGTACACTCTACTTGTTTCTTGCGTAAACAGCTACTCCTGGTATACTCCATCTGCCAGGGGATGGACTTTGAAGCCAATCATAGTCAGGGTCACCCTGAGGATGACAATGGGTATTATTGAAATTCATTATATACTCATGTCTTTGACTGGCCATTGCAGCAGAGAACACTGGCATATGATGAATTGGGTCTGTGGACCAATATGACCGCAATTCATTCTTTTTTGTAATGCAGTGTTAAAGGTTAGGCCCATAAAAGTTTTACATTTGGGAACCGTGATAGGTTTCCACTTAAATGGTCTGGCAGGGTATTATTATTATTATTTAGGTACTTATATAGCGCCGTCAATTCACGCAGCGCTTTACATATACATTGTACATTCACATCGGTCCCTACCCTCAAGGAGCTTCCAATCTAAGGTCCCTAACTCGCATTCATATACTAGGGCCAATTTAGACAGAAGCCAATTAACCTACCAGCATGTCTTTGGAGTGTGGGAGGAAAGGTAATGTCGTGGTTGGGATTTGAAACAGCGACCCCTTTTACTGCTAGGCGAGAGTGCTACCCACTACACCGCTGTGTCGCCCAGTGGGTATGAATTTGGGTTGGCAGCAATGTATTGTAGGGCATAAACATAAGTTTGGTCCACAACCAAAACTAAACGCAAGTGCTGGCAGTGACTGGAGCTGAGTCTGCTAACACTCCATTTTTGGGAACACTATACTAATGAAGACACAAGTATAGTTCTGATCGTAATCAAAATACTGATCTGTTAATCCGTTCAGACACTATACTAGTAATGGCGGTGATCAGCGACTTATAGTGTGACTGCAAAAGTGTGTGGGCAATCTGATGTCACTAGTGACACGAATACAGTGATCAGTGATAAATGTATATGTTCTGCTTCAACTCACTGTGGTGTTGCTCTCTTCTCTACCTGAACTAAAAAGGGCTTAGGAAGAGAAGAACCCAGAACATCCTGTGTCTATGTTTTCAAATCAGACACAGGATCATTCTGTGATTGGCTACAGCCAATCAGCAGGTCCCAGCCGTAAATCATTGGCTGGGACTTGCTGACAAAATTGGACTGTAGCCAATGACAGCAGGGGGTGCATGTATGCATGGCCAGAAATTTCCGTTGACGTACAGGTACGTTGTCCGGCGGGGCTGTGCCGCTCGCCCGCAGTAAAACTACTGTGGGTGGGTGGCAAGTGGTTAAAGCGTCCTGTGTACTGAGGCCTAAACCTCATCTATACATCTTGGCATTTTCAACCATTTTGGCTATTATTGCTTTTTATAGCACTGGCATCTTACCCAAGAAACTGAGGACATACATTGTAACACACACAAATCCCAGAAACAGTAGGAATGAAAACCTAGCTTAACCCAACCTTGCAGTCCAAAAATGGAAGAGACACACACACATACTGTACATACATACGTGTATATATAGGGTAGGTTTGGCACCAGTATTTGAATGTAGATAATAGTGGAAAATTAGCTAATGAGAAAGAAAACGGAATGATGGTTACCTTTCTATACATACAGGTTTTGTTGATGAGATGCTCTTTCTTTTAAACAGCAAATTAATTGTGCTGTCTTTACCAGATGGAGAGCATGCTGCGGAAGATAGTCACAGTTGCAAGCAGATCATGCGGTGCTCTGGCAGCCGCAACAAGATAGTAAGAAAGCAAAAAAGTGTTATTTAAATTATGCAGGTCCTCTTAAATGAGCATATGTTCTTTACTGTAATTCATGAGATGTCTGATAATAAGCTGACATAAATCTGTGAATCAGTTGTGTTGCGAAGGGCCCAGCTTTTCGATGGTGACCTATGTTGTCTCGTTAACATTTCATTTTTTTTTCTTTGTGTAGCGATACCTCCAACTAAGAAGGCCGCAGATTTAGTTTGGGCCCTGAAGACAGCTCCGCCAACCCCCGGCAATATACTCGACCCCCTACTGGCACAGCTAGTTCTGACAGCAAAATGTCTATCTTATACTGTATGAGTAATTAAGCACCGAGACAATACTAAAATGAAATAGGTATAGAATTTACTCAAGCTTTAGTTAGGAAAGGGGTTAACAGTTATTACAGTTTACAATATATATATATATATATATATATATAGCAGAGCCCTGCAACACTAACACACTATGAATATAAAGCTAACAGCAATAAGTGCGCCACACGGGCAACCGTTAGTTAGGCGCCCTGTGGCGCGGTAACCATTCAAATTAGAAAACCCCACCAGGCCTGGTTCAAACAGCTAAAACTTAGTCTATAGGGGATGATGTTCTTTTCTTCACCGGCAGGTCTTTAACGGTGGTGCACATTAACAGAGTATAATTTGTAATCCAATGGGAAAGGTGAAGATGGGATAAACACTTTGCTATGCGAACTGAGTTCAGCTCTGATATGGTTCTTCAGTGAGAGCGTCAGGAACAACTTGTGGGCCACGGCAGTCTATAGGCTTATTAACAGTAACAGTATATGGTTTGGGCATACGCCCTCTCACCCAACCGGACTGCGGTCCCAGTCCTGGAACTTCCACCGACTGTGTCACACACACACACACACAGTCTCTCCAGCGATCGGGTCCCCGATCCAACCAATGCTGTAATAGAGCGAAGTCCGATGCCACCCAGGCTCGCAGAGGGGTGGAAGGCTCTTTGGGGCTGCGCAAGACCTCAGGCTTCAGGCCTTGCACTCCGACACATCCGCACAGGAGGATCAGTCTCTCAAGTCTCGTGTCCCAAAGAGGCAGAGCCCAGCCTCGCCTCCTCCTTTTATAACCCCTCCCATGAGTCTCTGCGGCGGAAACATTGCCGAACGGGGTTCTGGGTAATGTAGTCTCTCTGCGTTAAAGGGGAACACCCCGCTACACACTCCCCCCACTTAAAGAAAGACTATGTACAACTCTAGTTAATTCTGCAAACGATGTTGGCATAGGGAATTCCCACCAAAACTTAGGGGTAGAATTCCCTTGCCCACAGGTCACATTATCATGGGTGGCCTGCCTAGCTGTGCCAGAGAGTGAGCTGGGGTTGCCCTCCACTAAATGGACAGTGGAGGGATCCGGATTTTCAGCATTCCTCCTAGCGGTAACTACAGAGTCCTCTGAGCTATTCCCCATTTGTGGGTAGGTCAGCTTCCTAGGAGGCCGGATGACTCTTCGAGCCCTTTGCTCTCTTGGGATTTCTGGCTCTGGTGCCACAGGCTCCTCTTCCTCTGAGCAACTATCATGGGCATCTTCCAGTAATCTGTTGAAGGACTAAATGGGATGAACTCTGTGGCTTCTGGGTTCAGTGTTCCATCTGGAGTGTCTTCAGTGGTTGGAAGATCTATAGTGGAAGTTCCTGGAGTTGGGGAAGGCCACAACCAATCAAGTTCTCCTTCTTCATTTTCACTAAGTTGAGAGGCCTCTCCATCTTCGGCTTGGGAGGTCTGCGACCGAGTGTTCGGCCTAGGAGTATCCAGGATAGAGGCCGGTTCAGGGGAGTCTCTCACGGGAGTTATTCTGACTGCCTCAGCAAGTGGGAGCAGGTGGTTTCGATGCCACGTCTTCAGGGGGCCCACCTTTCCTTCCGGCTTCAACTTGTAGACAGGCAGGCCCGGCAACTTCCTACAGATGACATAAGGTTCAGATCTCCATCTATCTGCAAGTTTGTGCTTCCCAGGGACCCCCAGATTGCGTAACAGTACTCGATCCCGGGCTGTAGGTCTTATACCCGGACCTTCAAGTCGAAGTTTCTTTTGTTTCGAGCTCCCCTTTGATCTGAGGCTGCTTGAGCTTGTTCATAGGCTACTTTCAGGCTGTGTCTGAGCCTGTTCACATATCCTTTGTGGGATGTGGCTGAGGAATGGTCCAGAGAGGTGCCAAAGGCCAAGTCCACAGGTAGTCTCGCTTCTCTCCCAAACATGAGTCGATATGGGGAGTAGCCTGTAGCATCACTGATGGTGCAGTTGTAAGCATGTACTAGGGCTGCTATGTGTTTGCTCCAATGTTGCTTTTTCTCACCTTCCAGAGTCCCCAACATGTTGAGCAAGGTTCGGTTAAACCTTTCCGGCTGAGCATCTCCTTGTGGGTGGTAAGGTGTAGTTCGAGTCTTCTTGATTTCCAACGAATCCAGGAGTTTCCGGATCAGTTTACTCTCAAAGTCCCTTCCTTGATCTGAATGAAGTCGCTGTGGCAGCCCATAATGGACAAACTACTTCTCCATAAGTACCTTGGCTACGGTGGAGGCCTTCTGATCTTTGGTTGGGAAAGCTTGGGCATACCGGGTGAAATGGTCGGTTATCACCAGAACATTTCCTATTCCACTCAGGTCGGGTTCGAGGCAGAGAAAATCAATGCATACCAGATCCATTGGGCCTTGACTTTGTAGATGGCCCATTGGGGCAGCTTGATGGGGCAAAGTCTTCCTCTGGATGCATCGTGCACATGAGTGGCAGTACTCTTCTACCTCTGCCCTCATGCAGGGCCAATAGAACCGACTTCTGACAAGTTGAAAGGTCCTTTCAGCCCCTAGGTGGCCATGATTGTCATGCAGGGCAATCAGAACAGTCTCTCGATATTTCTCTGGGAGGAACAGTTACCACTTATCTTCTGAGTCATCGGAGGGGCCCCTTCGGTAGACCACTCCCTGATGTACCCGTAACCTGTCCCATTCTTTCCTCAACAGGCGAGCTTCCTTTGAGGGATGACGCAGGAGTCTGTTTGTATCCTGATTCTCCAGTGCCTCCAGGACCAATCTCCCCATGGGGTCTTCCAATTGGTCACACCTCAACTCCTTCTTGGACAATCTCGGCAGGTTGTCTTCGTCCAATTGAGTCACTCCACAGTAGTGTTTTGGGACTCCCACCATGGTAACTCCTATTTCTTCTGCTCTGGAGCCTCCTCTGGCCTGGAATTCAGCTCCTTGACAAAGGGCCCGCACCCCGTCCGGTGCCACTTGGGTCCAATCTTCTACGTCACTGGTGGGGGCATGAGACCTCCTGGACAGAGCGTCTGCGTCTCGATTCCCCGCCCCTGGCCTATACTTTAGGCTGAAGTTGAATCCAGACAGTGCGGCCAGCCACCTGTGTCCAGTGGCGTCCAGCTTGGCCGTGGTGAAAAGGTAGGTAAGGGGGTTGTTGTCGGCTTCACAGTGAACTCCGCCCCATACAGGTAGTCTTTGAGCTTGTCTACTACCGCCCACTTAAGGGCCAGGAACTCCAGCTTGTGAGTGGGGTAGTTCTTCTTAGAGGGGGTCAGGCTCCTGCTCACATAGGCAACAGACCGTTGTTGCCCTTCGTGTTCTTGATAAAGTACTCCTCCCAGACCGTCATGACTAGCATCTACGTGTAGTTCATAGGGCTTGGTTGGGTCTGCGTAGGCCAAGACTGGAGCAGTGGCCAGGCTCTTCTTCAATGCCTGGAAGGCCTCTTCACACTTCTGATTCCACTGATCTCTGATGGACTCTCCCGGCTTCCTGGGCCCTGAGTCATCCTCTTCTCCCTCAGTCTTGAGCAGTTCATTCAATGATCTAGCAATTCGTGCGAATCCCTCCACAAACCTCCTATAGTAGGAGCAGAAACCCAAGAAGGATCTGAGTTCTGTTACTGTGGTGGGCCGTGGCCAGGAGGTAACTGCCTCCAATTTCTCGGGGTCTGTGGCCACCCCTTCTTCAGACACTATGTGCCCCAGGTAGTTCACAGAAGACTGGTAGAACCGACACTTCTCAGGCGAAAGTTTGAGTCGCTCCTTACTGAGTCTCCTCAAGACTTTTTCCAGCCTCTCCTCGTGCTCCTCCAGGGTTCTTCCAAAGACAATGACATCGTCCAGGTATACAAGGACTTCAATAAGGTTCATGTCTCCTACAGTCTTCTCCATGAGGCGTTGGAAGGTAGCTGGGGCTCCAGACAGACCTTGAGGCATCCGGTCGAATTCAAAGAACCCCACTGGGGTTATGAAAGCCGTCTTCTCCTTATCTTCTGGGTGCATAGGGATCTGATAGTACCCGCTCTTGAGATCCATAACGCTGAACCACTTGGCTCCAGATAAACTCTGTAGGGCATCCTCTATCCTTGGAGTGGTATACTGGTCGGGTATGGTTCTCCTGTTTAGAGTCATGTAGTCGATACAGAGCCTCAATGACCCATTCTTCTTCCTGACCACCACTATCGGAGAGGCATAGGGGCTTCTAGACTCCCGTATCATACCAGTCCTCTTGAGTTCTGAAAGTTGTTCCCTTAGATCCTCCAGATCTGCTAGTGGGACCCGCCTGACTCTCTCTCTGAAGGGCTTATCTTCCTGGAGGCGGATCCGATGGGTGGCACTCCTTGAACACCCCACATCGAACTCATCTTTAGAGAAGATCTTCTCCCATCTGTTCAGCTGGGCCTTGGCTCTCTCTTTCCAAGCCCTGGGCAGATTCGGGTTTTCCATGGATATCTTCTCCCAAGCATCTCCTCCTTCGCCCATCTCTGACAGGTTGACAGGGGCAGCAGGGCACACCTGGCCCAGCAGCATCCTGGCTGGGATTTCCATGGGGCCATCTGAGTTGTTCTTAACACTCACTGGGACTCTACAATGGGCCTTCTTTAGGGCCTTCAGCGGAATCACTTCCGGTATCACTTCCAGACCGTGGGACCCTTCCCTTGGATCAGATTCCAGCATGACAAAGGGTCCAGGCTGCTCCCAAGTAAGCTTCACAGTGCCTCTGAGACAGGTTACTTCGCCGGGCTGCAGCACTATCCCTCCTCTTCCAAGTCCCCACACCTTCCCTATCCCCTCTCCTGGGGTCTTCTGCTCTAAGACCAGCCTTTGGTAAGCTGTCTTCAGCATGGGGTGGATCTTGGTGACAGCTGCCCCTTTCTCTTTCACTAGAGGGGTCAGAAGTCTTCGGACCAGGTCCGTGTTTGTCCCTATTATCAGGGAACTCTTGTTGGCTCCTGGTGGCCGAGGGCACACAACTGCCAGGGTGTCAAACACTTCGGCTTTTCCAGCCACAGATGGGTCAAAGACCATCCTGACAGGCAGATAGCCATCGTAGGGGAAGTTATGGGTTCCAATCCCACATATCTCTAGTCCCTCTATCTTCCGGATGGGTAGGTGACTCAAGTGCTTATAGTAGAAATCTCTGTATAGCAGGGTCACTTGCGCCCCAGTATCCAAGATTGCTCTGGTGTAAACTCCCTCCACTTGAATGGATACTATAGGAGATGGGCCTACCAGCTTCTCCGGATATGGCCCGGCAGGAGTAACTTTCTTCAGACTTTTTCTCTTTGAACCTTCTTTCATCCAATCCCTTTTGGACTTCAGTCTTTCTTGAGTCTGGTATGCATTGATTTCCCTCCTCTTACTGGGTGTAGGGACCCGCTGAGGGATACTATTATTTTTCTTAGGTGTGCACCCCCTCTGGGGAGTGCTGTGCCTCTTCTGAGGGGTCTTGCCCCCTTTCTCTGGGGTGTATCTCTGTTGAGGAATGTTGTGTTTCCCGCGAGGCGTTTTATCTCCTGTTATTTTCTGCTTTGCTTTCAGTTTGGAGCTCACTGAAGGTGATGGGCACCAGGTTGGCTCCTTCACCGGGGCCCTCTGAAGTTTACCGCCAGCTGTTTGGACTTTTCCTCAACTACCGGGCTTGGGCACACTCGCCTAAGATGTCCTACTCCTCCACATTTGAAGCAGGCTCTGTGTATTGGTTTCATAGAGCCGTTAGTGGTAGGAGTCTCCGGTGCCTTGAGTGGTGAGACTTCTTCTGTCTGGGGTCTCACCAGACGAGTCATCAACATCGTCATCATCTCCAGTATTTCTTTCTGGGTCTGGAACAGCTTCTCCAGTCCGGTCTGACTTGCGGGGAGGTGGTGAATAGGTGAAGACCATGATCCCTGTTCAGTGCTTGCTGCCAGTACACTGAGTTCCCGAGTGTCTGAAGGGACATCTATCTGCTGTACTTTGGCACTTGTGGTGCTAGGAGGTTGAAGTTTCCTCTGTTTTTGGTCTCTCTCAATCTCCATCTTATCTGCTTCATTCACTTTCTCAATGAGGACCTCATCCGGAGTTGAGGGGTCTTCCAAATGCTGCTTCAGCTGTAGCTTGATATAGTCACTCCTCAATCCCGTAGTCACAGATCTCCAGAATTTCTTTTGGACTAGCTCGACTCCAAAATGCTCCCCAGTTCCTTCATCCTTGGATGTGAACAGGCGGTCTTTGAGCTCAATGGCCCGGAATAGGAAGTTCTGAGGAGTCTCTCTACTATCCTGGGTCATATTTATCAGTCGATGAAATAACTCGGCGGCATCTTCCTCTTTCATAATAGCTTTTCAGTATCCTCTTTAGCTGGTTCAGGGTCAATCCACTCTTCCTCTCTAACATGCCCCTGACACTTGAACCTGGGCTGATGGCATGAATTACAGGCTCTCTAATTTCAGATTCCTGATATCCTTTCTGTAGCCCCAACTCTATTTGGTGTAGGAGGCTGATGTAGGACAGTTTGTCCTTCTGCCCTCTTTCTCCTATCTGGCCGTCAATGCGGAAATCCTTCCGGATGGTTACTTCCTGCAGGCGGCCCTGAGCTCGTTTCTTCGGTACCTTCCCAGGTTTGGGCGTTACCTGACCATCTTTCTGATCCTCAAAAGCGACATGTAACCCATTAATGCGTTCAGCTATCATACTGGAAGTCTCCTGAAACCTCTCTTGTATGTTACGGTACTGTTGTTTCAGATCAACCAGCTGTTGTTCTGCCTGCGATTTAACAGCAGCCCCTGCTTTCCTGTCCAAGGGTTCTAACTGCTTCTGACTGGGATGTGTCAGGTGGAACTCAGTCTTTTCGGACAATTTTATACTGGCACCGTGGAAGTTTTCAGGGACATCCTGTCCCCACTCTATCAGTGCATAGGTGCAGTTGGTCCTTGGGTCTGGTCTCACTGCGACCACGTAAGCCTTTCTATCCGGGGACAATGTTTGTACCACCTCTTTAATTAGTTTCTCTCCCCAGTCACTCCCTGGAAGTTCAATGGCCACGCTCGCTTCTGAGCGTGTCCCTTCTGCTTCGCACCATTTGACTACTTTGATGGGGTCCATGCTGGTACTTCTGGCGTTCACCTGCTGTATCAGGATCTCGGACAAGAACCCCCACGTGTAGCGATACCTCCAACTAAGAAGGCCGCAGATTTAGTTTGGGCCCTGAAGACAGCTCCGCCAACCCCCGGCAATATACTCGACCCCCTACTGGCACAGCTAGTTCTGACAGCAAAATGTCTATCTTATACTGTATGAGTAATTAAGCACCGAGACAATACTAAAATGAAATAGGTATAGAATTTACTCAAGCTTTAGTTAGGAAAGGGGTTAACAGTTATTACAGTTTACAATATATATATATATAGCAGAGCCCTGCAACACTAACACACTATGAATATAAAGCTAACAGCAATAAGTGCGCCACACGGGCGACCGTTAGTTAGGCGCCCTGTGGCGCGGTAACCATTCAAATTAGAAAACCCCACCAGGCCTGGTTCAAACAGCTAAAACTTAGTCTATGAGGTATGATGTTCTTTTCTTCACCGGCAGGTCTTTAACGGTGGTGCACATTAACAGAGTATAATTTGTAATCCAATGGGAAAGGTGAAGATGGGATAAACACTTTGCTATGCGAACTGAGTTCAGCTCTGATAAGGTTCTTCAGTGAGAGTGTCAGGAACAACTTGTGGGCCACGGCAGTCTATAGGCTTATTAACAGTAACAGTATATGGTTTGGGCATACGCCCTCTCACCCAACCGGACTGCGGTCCCAGTCCTGGAACTTCCACCGACTGTGTCACACACACACACACACAGTCTCTCCAGCGATCGGGTCCCCGATCCAACCAATGCTGTAATAGAGCGAAGTCCGATGCCACCCAGGCTCGCAGAGGGGTGGAAGGCTCTTTGGGGCTGCGCAAGACCTCCGGCTTCAGGCCTTGCACTCTGACACATCCGCACAGGAGGATCAGTCTCTCAAGTCTCGTGTCCCAAAGAGGCCGAGCCCAGCCTCGCCTCCTCCTTTTATAACCCCTCCCATGAGTCTCTGCGGCGGAAACATTGCCGAACGGGGTTCTGGGTAATGTAGTCTCTCTGCGTTAAAGGGGAACACCCCGCTACATTTGTATAGTCTTATTAGAACAAATCTATAATTTGTGATATTTAAATGACATAAAAGAGTTCATTCACAATAGAACGTATGAGTAAATATTTGTGCTTTGCACTTTTAAAGGACCCCTTTCAGTTAACTTGAATAAAAAAATCCAGTTAAATCCACCAAAAATGAAGACTGCATCATCTATCCAAAGACTCTGGTAGCAGAAGTTTCTTGTATTTTTTCATGCCTGTTTGTTGAAGTTTCTAGTATTTTTTTTATGCCTGTTTGTTATTGGTATGCAGTGCTTGGCATAAATGAGTACACCCCTTTTGAAAAGTAAGATTTTAATCAATATCTCAATGAACAAAAAGAACAATTTCCAAAATTGTGACAAAACTGAAACAAAAATTTGTTTAGCTCATTACATGAAAGTAAGGCTAATAATATAATTTAGATTTCAAAATCTTTAGTTTTACTCAAATTAGTTGATGCAAAAATTAATAGACCCCACAACAAAAACTACTACATCTAGTGTTTTGTATGGCCTCCATGATTTGTAAGGACAGCACCAAGTCATCTAGGCATTGAATGAACAAGTTGGTGACATATTGCAACATCTGTCTTTTTCCATTTTTCTAGAACGACCTCTTTTAGAGCCTGGATGGAGAATGATGCTCAACTTGTCTCTTCAGAAAGCTCCATAGGTGTTCGATTGGGTTCAGATTAGAAGACATACTTGGCCGCTGATTCACTTTCACTCTGTTCTTCTTCAGAAATGCAACAGTGGCCTTAGATGTGTGTTTTGGATCATTGTCATGTTGGAAAAGTGCATGACGGCCAAGGGCACGAAGTAATGGTTGCACCTTCTCTTTCAATATAGAGCAGTACAGCTGTGAATTCATGATACCATCAATGAAATGCAGCTCCCCAACACCAGCAGCACTCATGCAGCCCCACAGAAGGACACTGCCGCCACCACCATGTTTCACTGTAGGCAACATGCATTTTTCTTTGTACTCCTCACCCTTGCAATGCCACACAGTTTTGAAGCCATCCGTTCCAAAAACATTTATCTTAGTATCATCACTCCAGAGTACAGAGTCCCAGTAGTCATCTTCTTTTTCAGCATGGGCCCTGGAAAATTCTTGGTGGGCTTGTTTGTGCATGGGCTTTAGGAGAGGCTTCCTTCGTGGACAACACCCATGCATGTCATTCCTCTACAGTGTACGTCGTATTGTGTCACAGGATGCAATCACCCCAGTTTGGCTTTCTACTTTAGCTAACTTCAGTGAACTTGCATGGCGATTTTCTTCAACACTTCTTATCAGAAGACGCTCCTGTCGAGGTGGTAAAGTGTTATTAAACAAAGTAATATGAAAATAGTTCATCCGCCCCCCCCCCCCACAATGCCCACAGCTTATAAATCTTCATTTTACATTATATAATCGCCACTATATACCTTTTTGAATGATCTGTATACCACAGTTACATCATAAACTGCACAGTTTCTTCAGTGCTGAGAGTTCAGGAAGGTGGAGATTTTAAGCCTGTATACACGCCCACATGTGTGATTTCAATATCATATGACCTGGTTATCTCTGAGAACAAGAAACGTCTCTCTAGAATAAAAGACAACTGAGCATGTGCAGGTTGAGGTTGGCTACCTTGCCTGTTCTTTCCAAGGTAGACATTGCAGGAGGAGGAGGATCTGTGCATACAGGATAAAACAGCAGTTTTACACAATGCAGAGGATTAACCCCTAAAGTTCCACAGTGAGTATAACAAGCATGCTATGCTGCATATACAGACTGATTTTACTGTTGTGGGTTTAGTAACTCTTTAACTTCCGTGGACGGCCTGGATGTCTCTGTGAGATGGTTGCAGTTCCACCTCTGTTACATTTTTGTATCACTTTTGCTACAGCAGCCGGCGATCGAGACCTGGAAGCTGGCAGCCCGAAGATGTCAGCGACTGGCGGGGAGCTCCGGGAGGCCGCAATGCTGGATCAAAGGTGAGTACAGTTCTGCTTTAATGTGTTGAAGTGGTGCAGATCAAAGACCCTATTCAACAAATCATTGTTATAAAGATTTTGTTATTTGAGCACTTGTGGGTTTCCTGTCAGACCAGTTTGGTCATTCTACTATGAACATTCACTGGATAATTTTTGGGTTTCCTAACCTTTCTCTGGTAATGTATTGAATACAAATGCCAGGTCAGTGGGTTATTTAAAGTACTACTAATGGTTACTACTGTGTATAGCACAACTAATCATCCATGGATTAAGGGGCTTTGACCACCCCTTTGTCATGATTGAAATTGAGCTGCCCCTATGCTATTTGCTTTTGGGTTGTTGTGTGAACAGGCAGGTGTGCCTAATAGGTGGACATTCAGTAGCTTATATATCAACGCATTCTTAATAAGAAAATAAATTTTTTCCCACAGCCACCAAATTGATTTGAACATTTAGAACAGGTCAGATGCTGATCATTGGATAAGCAGAAGTGTGTTTTTTTTTTCTCTGACATGCATACTAATGTTTTTCCACTAGATGGCATCATAATACTGAGGCCTGTAAGTGCTAGAGCAAAAATATATTTCTTTGAAAATTATATAAATTTATTTTGTCTTGCAACATCATTATTTGCAGAGCACAAGAATATCCTTGTAGTAAATTGTCGCATTCTAGATATCTGGTAAAGTGTGTGTTATAGAAAGTACATAAATATGTGTCTGTAAGCCTAAAACATTTTGCATTGAGCATTATATTAGTCTATTTTTTTCTGAACAAGACTCTGTGAATATACAGAAGAATGCATGT